>JAQQAC010016209.1:61857739-62100005 GCA_029783875.1 Phataginus tricuspis | reverse complement strand
GTATTGCAATATACTTTCCTCTTAGCACAGCCTTCGCTGAGTCCCACAGATTTTGCAGTGTTGAATTATTGTTGTCATTTGTCTCCATACATTGCTTGATCTCTGTTTTTATTTGGTCATTGATCCATTGATTATTTAGGAGCATGTAATTAAGTCTCCATGTGTTTGTTGAATTTTTCATTTTCTCTGCGACATTCATTTCTAGTTTCATTCCTTTGTGGTCTGAGAAACTGGTTGGTATAATTCCAGTATTTTTGAATTTACCAAGACCCTTTTTGTGGCCTAGTATATGATCTATTCTTGAAAATGTTCCATGTGCACTTGTGAAGAATGTGTATTCTGCTGCTTTTGGATGTAGATTTCTGTAGATGTCTGTTAGGTCCATCTGTTCTAATGTGTTGTTCAGTGCCTATGTCTCCTTACTTATTTTCTGTCTGTTCGATCTGTCCTTCAGAGTAAGTGGAGTGTTTAAGTCACCTAGAATGAATGCATTGCATTCTATTTTCCGCTTTAATACTGTTTATATTTGTTTCACATATGTAGGAGCTCCTGTTTTGGGTGCATAGATATTTATAATGGTTATATCTTCTTGTTGGATTGACCCTTTTATTATTATGTAATGTCCTTCTTTGTCTCTTGTGACTTTCTGTGTTTTAAAGTCTATTTAGTCTGATACAAGTACTGCAACTCCTGCTTTTTTCTCCCTGTAAGTTGCATGAAATGTCTTTCTCCATCCCTTCACTTTTAGTCTGTGTATGTCTTTGGGTTTAAGGTGAGTCTCTTGAAGGCAGCATATAGATGGGTCTTGTTTTTTTATCCATTCAGTGACTCTATGTCTTTTGACTGGTGCATTCAGTCCATTTACATTTAGGGTGATTATGGATACGTATGTACTTATTGGCATTTCAGGCTTCAGATTCGTGGTTACCAAAAGTTCAAGGTTAACTTCCCTACTATCTAAGAGTCTAACAACTCACTTAATATGCTATTACAAACACAACCTAAAGGTTCTTTGTTTGTTTGTTTGTTTTCCCTCCTCCTTTTTCTTCTGCCTCCATTCTTTATATATTAGGTATATTCTGTACTCTTCCTCTATCCCTTGAGTGACTTTGGGGATAATTAATTTAATTTTGCATTTTCGTAGTAATTAGCTGTTCTATTTTCTTTACTGTGGTTTTATTACCTCTGGTGACAGCTATTAAATCATAGGAACACTTCCATCTATAGCAGTCCCTCCAAAATACAGTGTAGAGATGGTTTGTGGGAGTAAATTCTCTCAGCTTTTGCTTATCTGGGAATTGTTTAATCCCTCCTTCAAATTTAAATTATAATCTTGCCAGATAAAGTAATATTGGTTCAAGGCCCTTCTGCTTCATTGCATTAAATACATCATGCCACTTCCTTCTGGCCTGTAAGGTTTCTGCTGAGAAGTCTGATGATAGCCTGATGGGTTTTCCTTTGTATGTGATCTTATTTCTTTCTCTGGCTGCTTTTAATAGTCTGTCCTTATCCTTGATCTTTTCCATTTTAGTTATTACATGTCTTGATGTTGTCTTCCTTGGGTCCCTTGTGATGGGAGATCTGCGCACCTCCATGGCCTGAGAGACTATCTCCTTCCACAGACTTTCTCTGGAAATTTTCCGCAATAACCTCCTCAAAGACACTTTCTATCCCTTTTCTCTCTCTTCTTCTGGTACCCCTATAATGTGAATATTGTTTCGTTTGGATTGGTCACACAGTTCTCTCAATATTCTTTCATTCTTAGAGATCCTTTTTTCTCTCTGTGCCTCAGCTTCTTTGTATTACTCTTCTCTAGTTTCTATTTCATTTATCATCTCCTCCACTGTATCCAATCTCCTTTTCCGACCATCCATTGTGCTCTTCAATGATTGGATCTCTGACTGTAATATATTCCTGAGTTCTTGAATATCTTTCTGTACCTCCATGAGCATGTTAATGATTTTTATTTTGAACTCTCACGGAGAGTCATGAGGTCCATATCATTTAAATCTTTCTCAGGAGTTGTATTCATAATTTTACTCTGGACCAGGTTCCTTTGGCATTTCATATTTGTGTATGGCGCCCTGTAGTGCCCAGAAGCTCTACTCTCTCGAGCTTCTCAGCCCCTGAAACAATATTGGGGATTGCAGGGGAGTGCTATTGGTGCCTCTGGGGAGGAAAGAGCTGTTTTCTGGTTCCTGGCTGCTATGCCTGTCTCCACTGCCTGAACCAGTGGGCTGAGCACACAGGTATAAGCCTCTGTGCTTTGCGTTTTTAGTTGATGTAGACAGATCTTCCCTCTGGCTGGCCTAACACCAGGGAAGGGTTTCCCAGTTTGCAATCCCAGTGGGGATGGCCAGGAGAAAGGCACACTAGTCTGCCTGTCACAGAAGGGGTTCTTGGAGCTGTGTAGGCAGCCAGGGAGCTGGAGCACCTGAAGATTGTGAAAGCTCCCAATCTGCTGGGCAGAGTGCACCTGGACAATTTTGTCTACCTGTCCTTTCTGCTGAGCAGTAAGCTCTGTGCAATCCTTGCCCTTTAGCAGCCCTCTTGCTAAGGGCTTCTTTGTTAGGAAGTCTCTCAGACTGCCCATCTTCTTTTGTCCCAAAGAAGCTGGACATGGATCCCTGCTTTCCACAAGCAGCTGGAATCTTAGTCTCTCCAGGAATTCTGCCTGTCTTAGCTTTCCACCCCCTAATTATGAGAGTATTATGCAAGCACCATGAAATGTAGGTTTGTGCTCCCAGAGCAGATCTCCAGAGTTAGGTATTGAGCAGTCCTAGATCTCCACTCCCTCCCTGCTCCATTCCTCTTCCTCCTGCCAGTGAGCTGGGGTGGGGGAAGGGCTTGGATCCTGCAGGACCACAGCTTTAATATGTTACCCTTTTCCGTGAGGGCTGCTCTTGTCTCCAGGTGTATGCAGTTTGTTGCAGTCCTCTTTCCAGTTGCTCTTTCAAGAGTAGTTGTATTAGTTATATTTTCATATTATATGTAGTTTTAGGAGGAAGCCTCTGTCTCCGCTCTCACGCTACCATCTTTAACCTTCATCATTGATTCTTTCTATTGTTTTATTCCTCTCTATTTTATTTATTTTTGATGGGCTTTTATTTTCATTTGTATTTCTCAAAAGAAGTTTGGAAATCTTGAGGACAATTTTAAAAGCTTTGTAAATTTTAACTCTGAACACGAAGACACAGTTTTAAGAATCTCGTAACAGAATGATGAAACTTTTCTGCCTAGGTTCACCATTGTTAGTGTCATATTCAGCTATTTCCAGTGCTTTTCACTTTTCTTTGAAAGAAATTACAGAGACATATTTGTTTCTTACTACACTTTGGCACTGGGTTAAAGTCTGGGCTCTTTCTCCTTTGGTTTCTCATTGCATGTTTTCCATCTCACATAATCAGATATCAGTTGGTTTTGTTCTGTTTTGATTCTAATCTTAGCGAACGACTATTTTACAGGCATAGGTTGGAAATAGTCTTTTACTTTACTCTCTAATATTTATTTAACAAATCTTCATGTAACTAGATCAACAAAGCACTATGACTATGGTCCATCAACTAGGGCTTAGAAATATTTTTTAACATTGGAATATTTCAAAGTTATAGAAAACATGTATTATAAAAATTTTTATTAAATTAGTCAATTCTTGTTCCATGTTTTCAGAATTCATCACAGTTGATTTAGCCTCTGAAGTGTGTAGATAAATTGAATTCCCTGAAGCTTGACAGAGTGTTTTTCATTTGCCATAATAAACACTGAGGTCCTGCATTTTGTCAGTTTTATGTAAGCATAGGAGAATTAGCCCAGTTTTAATGATCAAAATTATCCCTCCTACCACAGTAATGTAGCCTGCTGTGCTCCAGCTGCCACCTAGATACCTAATTCCACTTTGAAAAAGATGCCTTTCCTTTTGGTGCAAAGTATATCTAGTATACTGTAAATAAAGGTATTGCTCATAAAAGTATAATTGTCATTAGAAAATAAAAGCTTTGAAATTCAGTGAAAATCACTGTTATAATCAGAATTAAAGTTTGTTTCCAAATATGATGATTTTAAAATTATATGGAAAATATGTAATATCTTCTATGTAAAAAGCTGATTTGAAAATATACAGAAATAGCCAACTATTAGGATATTTTTGAACACACATTGCTGGGAATTTATAGGAGGGAATTCAAAGTTGAAATTAATAAATCATAGAGATGTAAAGTGATATTCTAAATTATATATTGTGATATTAAATATCTTAGCTAAAAAGCAACTTTAATTTACAAAAATAAATTTTGCTTTGATATTGTATCTATTTACCTGAAACAAAATCTATTTTTGTTGATTAAAATTTAAAGAACTTTTTCACATGTAACATTATCAATGAATGAGGGAATAAAATTTAGGGTAGTGAATTTATATTAAGCAAAGAAATTGAAGCAATGTATGAATATGTACTTGTATTTGACATGCAAGTGCAATAGCGAGAATATTTTTAATTTGAAGAATTAATCATAATTCACTAAAACACAATGGGTTATGTTAACATACTTCTTAAGGATCTGTCATTGATAAATACATGTTTAAGATGTTTCACCAAAGATAACTTGACTATTTAGATTAAATTATTGAACATTATCAAATTAAACCATTAAAACATTTTAGGGACATATCCTTTATTTCAAATATATCAAAGATTAAGTAAACATTGGCAACAATATCTAGTAGCTTATTCTGATTTTATGAGATAATTTCCTCTATATTCTCAAATGTCATGTCTTTAGGCACAGTTTTAATTTCATCTTCGAGTTTAATTACCCCTAATGAACTTTTATGATTCTCTGTTCTCTTACTTATATAATGTATACTTAAGTGGAGAACTATGGCTCCTCAAAAACAAGAATAAATCTTAAGTGAACTCTACCCTGAAAATCTCAGGAAAGCAATGTGCTAATATGCATAAAATGAAAACAGAACCCTGAACATTTCTAGTTTTCCATTTATGTTTTGGTTGTTCTCTTTTCATTGTGTCATATTGCAGGCAAAATTTTTTTCAGAAAATATTAATTCTTCCTACTTTTCCATCTTATTCCACGAATATCTACTAAATTTTGAGGATTTTGCTTTATACTGCTGCTGCTGTTTCCAAGTACTCATTTATATCCCATTGGATTAGTGAATAATAATTGTTTGAGCAAAAAGTATTTCTTTGCTTATTTGCTAAAAATTACTACTTAGAATTAATATATAGTTAGTGACTAATTATTTTAAGAGATTGGCCTCTTATTTTTGGTCATTCTCAGTAGCTTAACTACCCATTAAGTTTTGGAGTAATATATGCCTTGATGCATAGCTCTACTAACCAAATTTATTTGTAATATAAGATGTGAAAAGAGAGGGACTATATCTCTTCTCTTATTGGCAAAAATCAAACAAAACTAAAACAAAAAAATATTCTCTATTCTTGTAATCAGAGTAGAATATTAAAAACCTGCTGAGGATAACTATTAGAAGTTAATATTAGGGATGGTGTGTCTTTTATGTACATACTTCTTATTCTTATTGTCCATTAACCATGTAATCATTTAGTGATCTAACATAATTAACTTTTTCATTAAAATTCTTTAGTTTAATCCCACAGAAAAAGCTTAAATATTTTCCCTATTTTTCCAGCTATCAGATGAATAGTTTTATTTAGTTTTATATGAACATAATTTACTAAGGATAAGTGTTTTATTTCTGTACAAGTGTAGCTTGAAAGATCTACCTGTGAACAATAGTTCTTTAAATGCTTTGTAAGGTCTATGTGTTTGTATGTATTTATTCACATGCATATGTGGAAGCTCATGTGTGTATGTGTTTGTGTGTATATAATTACTTTCAATTTGTATGTGTAGTATTATCAACTAAGTAAATACTTTATATTCTGTTTTTTAAAGGACTATGCATATATTTGTTACATTTTATAATGTTAAAATAAATATTTTCTGGGAGATATATTAGATCCAGAAGTTATCTGATTATATACAAAAATAGTTTTTATTTTATAAGTGTAAATGCCTTCAATTATTAAGGAAATATATATTTTTACTTTCGGGAGACTTCTGTTATAGATTCCATAGATCATTTTCTAAATATACCTAAGCTTATGTTAGCATTTTCAAGTCCTAATAGAGGTTTGGAAAGCAATTGAAATATTTGACAAAAGTTGTAGCAATGATATTTCAGTGTTTTATTCTCTAACAAATCAAAAACTACCTTTAGTTATTTGTTAATCTTGACTGCCCAATCTCCACTGCTTTTTACTTCCATAATTAGTGGTACATATTCCTAGTAAACAGTCATTTAAAAAAATCCAATAAATGTCTTCTGTGTGCCAGGCTTGGTGATAAGGAACATGAATTTTGGAGTCAGATTAATCTGTGTTCAAATTCTGACTGAACCACTTTCTAGGAGTGTGTCTGTAGGCAAATTTCTTAACACTGTGTTTCAATTTCCTCGTCTGTAGAATGTGGATAATAATAGTACTTTTAGACTGTAAGGGGCTTAACGAACAGTAATCTCCACCTGATTCACATCTTTGCTGGGATAAGTTTTAGAATATCATCCTAAAACTGAACAAATGTAGCATAGTTCAAGTTTTTCTGCTTTAGCTAAATCTTGTTTTTACCACAGTTTCAGAATTCTGTGTTATATGTGTCATCTTCTCACTGGTTCATGTTTCACAATGACCATCTCCTTTCTCTCTTAAATCCCATTTCCTTCCCCCACCCTCAAGCTGATTACCTCATATCTTTATTTATTACAGAGAAAATTTGTTTTCATCTGCCTTATCTCCACCTAAAAATATCATTTATTTATCAATTTCACATCCTTCTTGTTTGTACTTTTTGTTAATCTATATATTTGTCTTTATTTTCTCTTGAGTCCTAAGAGACATCCAACTACATTTACCTCTGACTCTTCATCCAGATTCAGTATTTCTTTTTCCCTTAGCTCCTTTTTTACTATTCCATTTTCATGTAAGCACATATTTTCCTATTTTGAAGACTTGAAGTTTAATTTTTCCATCCTTTTTAATTATGGTTCCACTATTTGTCATCTTTTAAATACCAAGCACCTTTGAATGAGTGATCTGTACACAACTTTCTTTCCAAGTGCATTCTGATCAATCTAGTTTCTTTATCCTGTTTTTCACAGAAGTGGCCCTTCCTCTAGCCAAAGCTAATGCCGAGGTCTTTTATCCTTTTCTTTTATTTTTTTAAAATTAATTTAATGTGTGAGTAGATAATGGAATCACATATTCCGAAAATTAAAACATCATAAAAACATAAAGAGTTTTGGTTCCAAATCCACCATGTTTTACCATCCTTACACCCAATATAGTGAATTATTTTTTCCTCAACTTTATTGAGGTATAATTGGCAAAAATTGTATGTATTTAAAGTGTATAGAGTGATTTTATATATGTATAAATTATGAAATATTCACCACATTCAAGCTAATTAAGGTGTCTGTCATCTCACATAGTCACTTTTTTGCATGTGTTTGTATATAATGATAACCTTTAAGATCTTCTGTCTTGGAAAATTTCAAGTATACAATACAATATTAACTATTGTCACATTGTTGTACATTAGATCTCCAAAAGGTATTCACCTTGCTTAGCTGAAACTTAGTACACTTTTGACAAAATCCCATTTTCCCCTACACCCAGTCTTTGGTAACCATCTTTCTACTCAGTTTCAATGAGTCATCAGTTTTAGATTCCACAAGTAAGTGAGATCATGCAGTATTTGTCTTTCTGTGTTGGCGTTGTTTCACTTAGCATAAGGGCCTCACGGTTAATCCATGTTGTCACAAATGACATAATTTCTTTTTTTGAGGTTAAATAATATTCCATTGTATATATTCATTCATTCACCGACAGTTAGGTTGTTTCCCTATCTTGGGAAGTCCCAGTAGTAGAATTTCTGTATCCCAGGTCAGTTTTATTTTTACTATTTTGAGGATCCTCCATTTTATTTTCCATAATGACTATACCAATTGGCATTCTCACCAACAGTGTAAAAAGGATCCTTTTGCTACAAATTCTCACCACCTTTTGTCTTTCAGGTAATAGCCTTTTTAACTTTTATGAAGTGGTATTTCATTAGTTTTGGTTTGAATTTACATATTTATTAGTAAAGTTGAGAACCTTTTCATGTACCTGGGGCCTTTTAATGCCTTCTTTTGAAAAATGTCTATTCATGTCTTTTGCTCATTTTTTTAAACCAGGGCACACATATTGCTAGTGAGTTGTATGAGTTCCTTATATATTTTGACTATTAACCCCTTATCTGAGACATGGTTTGCAAATATTTTCTCCAATTCCACAGGTTTCCTTTTCACTCTGATTGTTTTCTTTGCTGTATAAAAGCTTTTTAGTTTAAGGTAGTAGCACTTGTTTATTTCTGCTTTTGTTGCCTGTGCTTTAGGTGTCACATCCAAAAGACTGTCCAGACCAATGTCAAGAAGGTTTTTCCCTATGTTTTCTTCTAGGAATTTTACAGTTTCAGGTCTTACATTCAAGTCTTTAATCCATTTTGAGTTAATTTTGTATATGATGTGAAAGAAGCATCAAATTTCTGCATGTGGATATCCAGTTTTCCCAACTTTTATTGAAGAGGATGTCCTTTCCCCATTTTGTCTTCTTGGAATCCATGTTGAAGAACAGCTGACCGTATATATATGAATTTATTTCTGGGTGTTCTATTTTTTTCTATTGTTCTGTTTGTCTGTTTTTATATTGTTTTTTAAAAAATACCTTACTTTTTTCATTACTGTAACATGGTATATTTTGAAATCGGGTAGTGTGATGTTTCCAGATTTGCTTTTATTGCTCAAGATCTTTTGATTTTCAGATTTTTGTGGTTCTATACGACTTTTAGGATATTTTTTTATAAAATATGCCATTAGAATTTTCATAGGATTTACTTTGACTTATGTAGATCACATTGTGTGGTAGGGAAATTTTGACTATAGTAATTCTTTTAATTCATTAACACAGATGTCTTTCTATTTATCTGTGTCTTCTTTAAATGACCATCTTTTATCATTTTCAGTGTATAAGTCTTCCATTTCTTTGATTAAGTAGTTTATTCTTATGTACTTTTTTCTTATCTTTCTTTCTTTTTTCTCTTTCTTTCTTCCTTCCATTTTTGCTATTATGACTAGTATTGTTTTTTTAATTCCCTTTTGATATAGTTGTGTCTAGAAATACAACTGAGTTTATGTTGATTTTTTATCATGAAAATTTATTGAATTGGTTTATTTCATCAAATATTTTTCTTGTTGAATGTTTAGCATTTTCTTATTATATGATCAGGTCATCTACAAATGGAGATAAGTTTACTTTTCCTCTTCTGATTTGAATATATTTTATTATTTATTTCTCTTGTCTAATTATTGTTCTGTTTAGTACTTCTAGTACTATGCTAAATAAGTGTGTTAGGAGTAGGCATCCTGTATTGTCTCTCACCTTAGAAGCAAAATGTACCACCTTTCACCATTGACTATGATGTTAGCCTGGGCTTGTCATATATAGCCTTTATTATGTTCAGGTATGTTCCTTATATACCTAATTTGTTGAGAGTTTTTATCATGAACAAATGTTGAATTTTGTCAAATTCTTATTGCATCTATTGAGATGATCATTTTTTTCTTTCATTTTGTTAAAATGGTACATCACATCGATTGATGTGGTTGACACATCCTTGCATGTCAACAATAAATACCACTTGGTTATTACATATAACCCATTTAATATGCTTTTGAATTTGGACTGATTGTACTTTATTGAGGATTTCTGTGTCTATGTTATCAGCAACATCAGCCTGTAGACATCTTTTCTTCTCTTCTTTTTGGCTTACATATTAAGGTGATGCTGGTCTCATAAAAATTGCTTCGGAGTGTTCCCTGTTCTTATTTTTGAAGGAGTTTAAGAAGTATCAGATTCAACACCCATTTATGATAAAAAAGCTATCAATAAAGTGGGTTAAGAAGGAATTGCCCAATATAATAAAGACCATATTTGGTAGACCCATAGCTAATATCATACTCAATGGTAAAAGCTGAAAGCCTTTCCTGTAAGATCAGGAATGAGATAAGGTTGCCCACTTTCACCACTTTTATACAACATGGTATTGAATGTCTTACCATGGAAAGTGGGCAAAAAAAAATGAAATAAAAGAATACACATTGGAAAAGAAGAAGTAGAACTCACTATTTGCAGGTGACATGAAATTATATATAGGAAATCCTAAATACTCCACCAAAAATGTGTTAGAACTAGTAAATAAATTCAGTAAAGTTACAGGCTACAAAATTAATATTCAAAAATACATTGCATAACCATATATTAATAATGAAGTATCAGAAAGAGAAATCAATAAAACAGTCCCTTTTACAATTGCATCAAAATGAATAAAATACTGAGGAATAGATCTAACCCAGGGGGTTAAAGATGAGTACTGTGGAAACTAAGACACTGAGGAAGTAAATGGAAGAAGACACAAATAAATGGAAAGATATTTTGTGATCATGGATTGGATGAATTAATAATGTTAAAATGTTCATACCACCTCATTTGGTATGGATATATATTCAAGGCAGTCCCTACCAAAATGCCAATAGCACTTTTTACAGAATTAGAACAAAGAATCCTAAAATTTGTATGGAATGAAAAAAGGCCTTAAATAGCCAAAGCAATCTTGAAAAATAAAGAACTGAAGGTATCACATTCCTTCATTTCAAACTATACTAATCAAAACTGTATGGCACTGGCATGAAAACAGACACATAGATCAATGGAACCGAATAGAGAGCTCAGAAAAAAACGTGCATATATGGTCAATTAATCTATGACAAAGGAGCCAAGAATACACAATGGGGAAAAGAGTATCTTCAACAAATGGTTTTGGGAAAACTGAACAGCTACCTGCAAAAGAGTGAAACGGAACCACTATCTTACATCATATAGAAAAATAAATTTAATATGTATTAAATACTTGAAAGTACCCCCTGAAACAATAAACCTCCTAGATGAAAACATAAGCAGTAAGCTCTTTACATTGTTCCTAGAAATAATATTTTTGGACCAATATCCTCAGGCAAGGGCAGCAAAAGCTCAAATAAACAAATGATGTTACATCAAACTAAAAGGCTTTTGCATAGTGAGAAAACTATCAACAAAACAAAATGGAAAGCTACTAAATGGGAGAGGATATTTGCAAATTGTATATCCAATAATGGTTTAATATCCAGAATATATAAATAACTTATACTACTTGGTATCAAAAACAAACAACTCAATTAAAAAAGGGCATAGGACTTGTCTTTTTCGGCCTGGCTTATTAGAAGACATACAGATGGCCAACAGACACATGAAAATTTGCTCAACATCACTAATCATCAAGAAAATGCAAATCAAAGCCACAATAAAGTATCACTTTACACATCAGATAGATTATTATCAAAAAGACACACAAAAAATAAGTGTTGGCAATTTACATAAATATATATAATGTATATAAATAGATCAAGTATCTATTATAGGTTTCACAATTTGTGACAACATGAATGGAACTCGGTGGTGTTATGCTAAGTGAAAAAAGTCAGAGAAAAACAAACACCAAATGATCAAATGATTTCACTTATATGTGGAATCTAAAAAATAAAACTAATGAACAAAAAAACAAAACAGAAGCCAATTCATAGGTACAGGTGAAAAACTGTTGGGGATAGGTTAGGGAGATGGGAAAAATAGATGAAAGGGATTAAGAGATGTAAACTTCAAATTACAATATCACTAATTTGTGGGGATGTAATCTACAGCATAGGGAACATAGTCAATAATATTATAATAACTGAATGGTGACAGATGGTAACTAGATTTAGCATGGGGATCACTTCATAATGTATAAAATCATTGAATCATTATGATGTACACCTGAAACTAATAAGATATTGTATGTCAATTATACTTCAATAAAAAGCTGCAGATTTTATCATGCTGTGCTTTCTAGCTTTGCCCCCTTAAGCATACATATCTTATCTCTATATAATAAATTTTTTCTTCACTTATTTTTTCTATAAGTTTATTATTTTGTTGTAAAGATTACAGAAAAGAATATCTCTTTTATTTATATTTACATAATGCAACAATTTACTTTGAAATTCATAGTCATAGAATATGGTTCAAAAATGTTTAGTAAACAATGTTTGAAGTTTTAACTAATAGAAAGCAGAGAGAGCACTTAAGTAATGAGTAGGCTTTCTCATTATATACATCACTTTTTTCTCCTGATTTATATAAACTGTCTAAATATGAAATGTTTGTAGAGCTCAATAAAGATGTGAATAAATTCTGAATAATTCCTTAAGTAAAGCTGCACCTTCAAAGTGAGTAATAATTATTCATTAATGGGGATATATTTTGATATAATTTCTTATAAATTGAACTCATTCTTACACAGAAAATATGTACTTTTTTCGTATATGAAAAAAATTATTGTCAACATTTCAATGTTAGTAGAAGTATCAATATAAGTGTATGTGTGACACATAGTATATGCTCTACATATAGCGGCTAATTTTAATGCTTCACAATCTTTTGCAGCTACAATTCATTATAAAATTGTTTTGTGATTACATTAAACCTTTTTGTAAAAACAAAAATTAGTATTGATATTCATTCTTTGAATGTTTGGTATAATTCACCCATGAAGCCATATAGTCCTATGCTCTTCTTCATTAGTAGGTTTTTGATTGATTCAGTGGGCTTAGCTATTGGTCTGTTCAGGATTTCTATTTCTTCCTGACTCAATTTTGGCAGATTGTATGTTTCTAGGAATTTATAAATTTCTTCCAAAATATCCAATTTTTTGGCATATAATTGTTCTTAACAGTCCATTATTATCCTTTTTAAGTTGATAACAGCTTAACCTCAATCCCATACAAAAATACTATACTCCTATTACTCCCCACACACTTTCTGTTCCTGTAGTCATATTTTGCTTCTTTTTATTTTTGTATCAATTAACAAATTTTTATTTAACTTTTATATGAAGGTTCAAAGTAATTTTCACACTACCATTAACATTCTTACTTTAATCTGTATTTTATATATATATCTACCTTCTCCAGTGAAATTCACTTTTTCAAATGCTTTCATGTTGATAATGTAGCTTGATTTTGTTTCAATTTAAATAACTCTTTTAAGCATTCCTTGTAAGGTAAGTCTTGTAGTGTAAACTCGCTCAGTTTTTGTTTGTCTGTGACCTATCTTCCTACATTTTTAAAAGACAGTTTTTCCAGCTATAGTATTCTTGGTTGGAAGTATTTTTTTTTTACAATTTATTTTATTTTAGTATCATTAACCTACAATTACATGAGCAATATTGTGATGATTGAACTCCCCCCTTCACCAGGTCCCCCCCACCAACCCCACCACAGTCACCATCCATCAGTGTAGTGAGATGAGAATCACTACTTGTCTTCTCTGAGCTGTACAGTCCTCCCCGTGCCCCCCCACCCTATGTCTGCCAATCGTAATTCCCCTTTTACCCTCTTATCCCTCCCTTCCCGCCCTTCTTCCCCAGTCCCTTTCCCTTTGGTAACTATTAGTCCGTTCTTGGGTTCTGTGAGTCTGCTGCTGTTTTGTTCCTTCAGTTTTTTTTTTCTTTGTTCTTATACTCCACATACATTATAGTTACTAGACTCCCCCCATCATCAAGTCTCCACCACATACCCCATTATAGTCACTGTCCATCAGCATTGTGAGATGGTTGGAAGTATTTTTATTTCAGTTTTTTTAATATATCACCCAATTATCTTATGGTCTGCAATGTTTCTGCTGAGAAATCCACTGATAGGCCTATAGGTCTTGCCTTATATGAGTTGGTTTTCTCTTGTTATGTTCAAAAGCTGATTTCTCTTGCTTTTGGTTGATTCTGTTTGGGGATTTTTTAGCTTCATTAATGTGGATATCCATTTCCATCCCCAAAATATGGGACACTTCATGAATTTGTGTGACATCCTTGTGCAGTGCCATGCTCACCTTCTTTATATAGTTCAATTTTAGCATATGTGCTGCTGAAGTGAGAGCACATTATTTTTAGCATGTTTATTTATATATCCTTCCATTTTTTCTTTAGGAAAATACAAGAAAACTTGAATTTTTATTTTATTTACTAATGGGGATATTATTTTATTCCCATTTTATACAAAAATAGCATATTATGTATATTGCTGTATAATTTGCTTTTGTCACTTGGTATATCTTGGAGTCTTTGAAGTGCATTGGGGTATTCCTTTTCATTTACTAATAGTGTAAATATATAACATTCTGAGGATGAAGCATGGCTAAGTTCACTAGCCCACCGTAGTTGTCCACTGAGTTGTTTCCTGACTTTGGCTATCACAATCTTGCAATGAAAAGCCTTACACATATGTCGTGTGATGTATGTTTGTGTGTATTTTCTGTAGGATTGTTTCCAGAAGTAGAAATGCTAAGTCAAAAGAACATGCATTTAAGATATTGATAGATAATACCAAATTATACCCCATAATTGTATCATTTTGCTTTACCCACCTCTTATATATGTGATAACTATTTCCTCACCATATTGTGGAGTGGAAAAAGTAGTGGAATATCAATTGGAAATTCTATTATGAGTGAGGTTGAGCATCTTTCCATATTTTAAGGAGCACTATTATTTCTTATACTATGAATTGTTTGTTCATGTTTTTTGCCCCTATTTAATTTTGTATTGTTGTTCTTTGTCTTTCTGTCTTCCTATGAGAAATTTTTATGTTGGAAATATTAGGTCCCTTTCTGTTGCAGAATTGTATCTTTTCAGTATGTCATTTATTCCTTGAATTTGCATAGCATATTTTTTTAATGAAGATTTAAAAATTGTTCACATAGTCAATTTTATCAATATATCTTTGGAATAGATTATGGTATATAGATTGAGCTATGGATACAGTTTTGTTTTCCAAGTTACTTTGCTCCAAAACCAGGTATGACAAAGTCAATTTTTACTCACACTCTTTCTGCATGTATTTGTTTATATGCAGAATTTGCATTTTATTCAAATGGTTAGTGTATCTCTGTTAGTATCAGTCTGTTTTAATTATTCAACATTTATACCCTGCTTTATTATCTAGTTTGGCTGTGTTTGTATTCTTTTATTAAATGGTCATTCATTTGAGGCCAAACAAGAAGACAGGAGAGGCTCAGAAAAAACACAAAATTTATTAGATTCACAGATTCTAGAGACAAAAGGCAAGGCATACATGCAGTGGTATATGGAAGAGACACCTTGGTATTCAGAACACATAAGATAGGAGCAAAAGGAAAATTTAGGTTACTGCCTATGTTGGAGTTTCTGAAGGAATGCAAGGCAGAGAAAGAGGAACAGCTTAGAATTGGTTAGTTCAAATAATTTCAGTGGACTTTGCACTATAGTTGTCCCTAGTTGCTTGGCACCTGGCTCTGGGATGCTTAAAGCAGAGGGATAAATCCTCCTGGTGTGTGTGAGACAAATAGAGGCAGTATGGCTATGATTTGGTTAATTTGTGTATCAAAATATGTTCTCAAATGAGCCTTTCGCTATCTCTAAGAATCGGCTAGCCCCAGGAGGGGAAGCCTACCCCAGGAAGAAGGTCAAAATATCATGTCAGAAAACATTTAAATATTGCAGTCCAGGCTGGTGTTCCTCATAGTTCTCAGTTTTCATCATTTTTATGACAATTTAAAATTTTTTAAAATTTATATGGAGTAAAATGTTCAGATTTTAAAGTGTGGAATTCAATGAGGTCTAAAAGTTACATATGTGCACCTGTGTAATAACAAAAAGTATAGAAAAACCTTATCACTAATTAACTTCCCTCATGGCTTTTTCCAGTAAATCCCCAGGCCATGAGAGGGAATTATATTTATACTTTTTTTTCACCATAAATCAGTTTGCCTTTTCTAGGACTTATTATAAATGGAAGTATATAATATGTATTTTTTGTATTTGGCCTCATTGATTAAAAAATATTTTAGATAGTCATTCATATTTTTGTATTGTGTACATTGTTTTTATTCCTGAGTACTATTCCATTTAATGGACATATGACAATTTAATTATCCCTTCACCTGTTTAAGGACATATTGATTGTTTACAGTTTTTAACTACTTAAAATAAAGCTGCCTTGTACATTATCATACAACTCTTTTTGTGGGCTTATATTTTTATTTCTTTAGGGTGAGTTGCTGGGTCATAAAGAATATGTCTCTCTCTCTCTCTCTGTATATATATAAATATAAATATAAATATATATATATATATACACATATACACACATATATATATATATATATATATATATATATATATATATATATATAAACATTCAAACTGTTATTCAAAGTCGTGGTAGCATTTTACACTCCCATATGAGCATTCCAGTTGCTCCACATCCTTACCAATATTTCATGTTATCAGTCATTTAAACTCTAGTCATTCTAGCTTGTGTGAAATGGTATTCTTTTGTTTTCACAGTGATTGCTGATATTGAGCATTTTTCAGGTGCTAAATAGGCCTTCATATATTTCCTTTTGTTAAGTGTCTTTTTATATCATTGGTCCATTTAAATTGGTCTGCCTTTTTAAATTATCAAGTTGTAGAAATTCTTTATATATTCTGGTTAAGAGTCCTTTGTTTGATATGTATGTTGTAAAATATCTTCTAATGGTCTATGAATAGTGTTTTCATTTATGTAATAGTATTTATTGATGAGCAGATGTTATTACCAGCTTAGTGGAAAATGGGTTTTGAGTCAAACAGGCTTGCGTTTGATTCTTAGCTCTAACACTTACTAATTGGGTGACTTGAACAACCTATTTAATCTGAGTCTTACTGCTGTTATGGAAAATACTGGAAATCCTGGACTGGATCACTGATGGAAGAACCAAGCAGCATTCAGAAGTCTTGGAGTGTTGAGGTTTTATTTCACACTGGCGGGCTCAGAGGGGAGTAATCTCCTAAGATCTGAGCCCTTTGTACAAGCAAGGGGAGCACTTTATGTTATTTTGATATATGGCATTTCAGCATGTTCAGGGCAAAAGAGGAGCCTGGAGGAGGCGAGGAGGGAGCTGGGAGTGCTTCGACCTACCCAGAGCATATACACACTATTACTACAAGGTATTTGAGTCCTCTGCTTGGCTGGACATCTGTGAAGTCTATCTCAAGGTTTTCAAATGGGGCAACTCTAGTTCGTTGGATACCTGGTGGGATCGTGGTGCAGATTGAACATTATTTCTGGCACAAGTCATGCTCTGCTCACTTATTGCTTAGCTTAATAATGCTGGCAACTGGCTGATGTAGTATTGCTTTTTGAGAAGGGCTTCTAGTGCAGTTTTTCTTAGGTGGCTGAGCTGATGGTATTTGCTGACTACATGCCTTCCGGTTGCAGTTGGGACAAAGATGTGTCTGTCAGGCAGCAACCATCATTTTTTTTTAAGTTAGGGTAGCTCCTTCAGCCATGACCCAGTCCTTCTCTTTTTCAGTGTACTTGGGTGGAGGGGCTTCTGCTGGGGGCATTAGTGCCATGGTGAGGGAAGGAGCATTTTTTAAATAATTTATTTTGGTATCATTAATCTACAATTACATCTGCAATATTATGGTTATTAAACTACGCCCTTCATCAGGACTCCCCCACCAACCCCATTACAGTCACTGTACATCAGTGCAGTGAGATGATATAGAATCACTACTTGCTTCTCTGAGTTGTACAGCCCTCCCTGTGACCCCCAACATAACGTCTGCTAATTGTAATGCCCCTTCTTCCCCCTTATCCCTCCCTTTCCACCCATCTTCCCGAGTCCCTTTCCCTTTGGTAACTCTTAGTCCCTTCTTGGGTTCTGTGAGTCTGCTGCTGTTTTGTTCCTTCAGTTTTTTTTTTTTCTTTGCTCTTATACTCCACATATGAGTGAGATCATTTGGTACTTGTCTTTTTCGGCCTGGCTTATTTCACTGAGCATAATACCCTCCAGCTCCACCATGTTGTTGCAAATGGTAGGATTTGTTTTTTTCTTATGGCTGCGTAATATTCCATTTTGTATATGTACCACATCTTCTTTATCCATTCATCTACTGATGGTCAACCCCTTATCGGATACGTCATTTATGAATATATTCTCCCATACTGTAGGATGTCTTTTTGTTCTACTGATTGTGTCCTTTGCTGTACAGAAAATTTTCAGATTGATATAGTCCCACTTGTTCATTTTTGCTTTTGTTTCCCTTGCCTGGGGGTATATGTTCATGAAGAAATCATTCATGTTTATGTCCAAGAGATTTTTGCCTATGTTTTTTTCTAAAAGTTTTGTGGTTTCATGAATTACATTCAGGTCTTTGATCCATTTTTAATTTAATTTTGTGTATGGGGTTAAACAGTAGTCCAGTTTCATTCTCTTACATGTAGCTGTCCAGTTTTGCCGATACCAGCTGCTGAAGAGGCTGTCATCTCCCCATTATATATCTAAGGCTCCTTTATCAAATATTAATTGACTGTATATGTTTGGGTTAATGTTTGGATTTTCTATTCTGTTCCACTGGTCTGTGGGTCTGTTTTTGTGCCAATACCAAATTGTCTTGATTACTGTGGCTTTGTAGTAGAGCTTGAAGTCATGGAGCATAATTCCCCATTTTATTACTCCTTCTCAGGATTGCTTTGGCTATTCGGGGTCTTGAGGGAAGAGCTTTATCTGTTTTTATTGGCTGCTATTTTAGCTGCCTTATCTTCCAGCTGGTTCCCCTGTGTTATAGGGTTGTTTTATTTGGTGTTCTTTGCAATGCAGAATTACTGCTTTTGAGAGCCCGACAGCCTTGAGAAGTTTTAGTATTGTGCCAGCCGAGAGTTGGAGAGAAATCAGTGTCCCTGTGTGTTTAAGAGGGACAGAACAGTATGGGGGACTTGACATTTATTTTTTGCCTCAGGGGAAGTTTATATGATGTTTTAATGAATGGATCTGTGGCTGCCAGTGTCCTGAGGCAGGGTGTTCATCCTGCCTCATTTGGGTTTAGTTTTTTTTTTTTGAGAAGTATGCAACCGGCCTCTGCCAGGGTTTAGCAGTTTATGTGAGAACTTCGAGGGCTACTTTTTTTTCATGTATGAAGAGATTGAAGGGCTTTTTTTGTATCTGGCATTCCTAGGGCTGGTGCCTGTTCTGAAGCAGCCTTATTTCCAGGAAGATGGCTCTTGCCTCTTCTGTTTATATAGGTGGCTCTTGGTCTTGGCCCCCCTAAGAGGCTGTGGAGGGGTTTTTCTATTGTCAAGAATCCAGGAATCCATATTTTGCAGAACCTGGTGGCCTCCAGGAACTTTCTTATGCCTTCCTTCATCTGGGGATGGGGTAAGGAGTTAATGACCTTTTTCTTCTCAGGCCCTAGTGCCCTTTCTCCCTGGGTCGAGGAGGAAGCTCATCTACCAGACTTGCTGCTGGAAGATCTGTGCCTTTATTTTATGAGGTTCAGTATCCTGAGTTTGACAGCTGTTGCAGGAGGGCCTCTGTGCCTTTTGCACAATTTTCTTGGGTGTCACTGGCAAGGAGCAGGTCATCTATGTACTACAGGAGGGTGCAGCATGTGGCTTCCCTTGGAAAGCTGGCAAGGTCTGCAGCCAGTGCCTCTCAAAAGAGAGTAGGTGAGTTCTTGAATCCTTGTGAAGCCGCGTCCATGTTAACTGTATCTGCCACCCCATATTCAGCTCAGTCTAGTCAAAGACAAACAAGAGCTGGCTTTGGGGGGCCAGCCAGAGGCAGAAAAAGACATCTTTTAAGTCTAGGCAACTGAACCATTTGGCAGACCCCGGGCTCTGGCTGAGGAGGATATACAGATTTGGGACCACTGGGTGTAAAGAAACAGTCACTTTGTTAATGGCTCGCAGGTCTTGAAGAGTCCAGTACCTTCCTCTTGGCTTTTTGATGGGTACAAGTGGGGTGTTCCAGGGCAACTGACACTCAGTTAGAATGCCTGGTTCTTTGAGTCTGATCAGATGTTCCTGTATGCCTGCTCTCACCTCTTGTGAGAGGGGTTACTGCTGCTCTCTTTGTGGCTGGGCCCTTGGAATCAATTCTACAATGACAGGGACTCATTTATGAGCAAGTCCAGGTGGGTTGTCTTTGGCCCTTACTGAGGGGAAGTCAGCTCTGAATTCAGGTGGGCTACTTGAGAGGGTCTGGGCACAGAATAGCCTCCACTCCTCTTCCCTGCTTGTGGTTATTGCCAGTACAAGGGACCCTGGCTCTTCTTGGCCTGGGTTTAGGAAGAGGTTGGTGCATCCATTTGGTTCAAAAGTTATTTGTGTTCTGAGCTTTGAGAGTGTATCTTGGCTGAAGAGGGTAATGGGGCTCTTGGGCAGGTAGAGAAACTTATGTCAAGCTTTGTGGCTTCCAAGTTAACATTGGCAGGCTTGGCAAAATTGTTGCTGGACTACTTATGTCCCAGTGGCTCCAAGAATAGTTCCAGTCATTTTACTGAAGGGAGTTACAGGGAGGGTGACCACAGAGTGTTCTTTCCGCCCTTGTGTGGCAACCATAAAAGTCGTGCGTTGTCCCCCCCCACTTTCATTTTGACAATGGGCTCATGGGGCCGAGCATGAGAGAGCCTGGTCCTTGTCAATCTGGGTCTGTTCCTTCCAGAACAATGAGCTTTTCCCCATGAGGCTACTCCTGGCAGCAACTGAGCTTTGGGAATTTGCCTCTGTTGGGCCATTCATTTTTCCAATGCCCCTTCTCTTCACAGTAAGCACACTGGTCCCTGGTTAGGGGCACCCTAGGCTTCTCCCCTCTTGGTGGTCAGCTTTTCTCTGTCTTTTGATCATCTCTCTCTTTTAGGGCAGCTGCCAGGAAGCTGGCCTTTTTAAAATTTTTTCCTTCAGCCTCTCTGTCAGCCTGAACTTCTCTGTCTAGATATACTTTGTTGGCACTTTTAATCAGTTGAGTGATATTTATCCTGGCAAAGCCTTCCAGTTTTCAGAACTTTTGTCTGATGTCTGGGGTGGCTTGAGCTACGAATGAGGTGTGACCATTTGTTGGCTCCCTGGTAACTCAGGATTGAAGGGAGTGTAGATGCAATAAGCTTCACACAGTCTTTTATAACAGTCCCCAGGAAACTCTCCTGGTTGTTGAGTAACTGAAGATACTTTGGTCATGTTCATAGGCTTTTTGGACCTGGCTTTGATCCCCTGGAGGAGGGCATCCTGATATCAGCGGATCTGGTGCTGTTCCTCAGGGTTGGTGAAGTCCCACTTGGGGTGCTTCTTGGGGACAGTGATTTCAGCCCATGCACCCCAATCAAGGACCCTGGCTGCCTCCTCTCTTCCGTTGTGAACAGGGTGCAGAGAAGTTGTTGGCAGTCTTTCCAGATTGGCCTATGGGTTTGGAAAAGAGATTTCCTGAGATCAACCAGGTCTTGTGGCTTTTCCGACAGGGTGCTGTGTTTTTAATTGAGGAGGTTAGTCATGGAGAAGGGTTGATAGTAAAGCATGGACCAGCCAGGCTGGATGGCCACATCTTCATTCCACTTTTCAGGCTCCCACAGCTCTTGCACCGGCATCTGAAGGGTGCCTGCTCCTGGCTGAGGGCACATTCTGGCTGCTGGTCTGGGGGAGAGTGGGTCCACTGGTTCTGGAGTTGGCCGGGAGGCTGATGGTGGTAGGGTTTCTGGGACCGGGGGCTGGGTGCTGATGGTCTTGGGGGCACATAATGTGGGGGCAATATTAGCTCTTCCTCTGGATCACCAGGAAGAATTTGTGGAGGCTCAGGCTTCTGTTGATTCTCTGTGGGCTGCTTTGTTGAGGCAACTAAGACCCTATCCTGTCCCTGCCTGTTGCAAGGGAATCGCATCCAAGGAGGAAGGTTCCTAACCGGGAGTCAATGTGTGGGAACTGATTAGGATGACCTGGATCTCTAGTGATGACCCACCAGGCTCGGCAGATTGTTGGGACAACTAAGGCTCCTTCTAGAGGCCACCCTGCACTAAAGGTGGGCTATACAGATTCACACCCTACACTAAAGGTGGGCTATATGGAATCACACAGGATTTTCAGCTTGCCAGGAGTTAATTTTACTCTGTAGTTTTCTGAAAATTCATTCTTGAAATTTTTTATCATGGTGTTGAGAACTGTGGGTTTGCTGTGCCCTCACCACATGTTGTGTCTGTGTAATGGTGCTGTGACAACAGACACGGGAGGGGTGCCTCCTCTAGAGAGTAGACCAGTCAGATGCCTGCCCGTTCACTCTCTTCTCATATAATTTGGTCAGCCTTGACTAAGGTGCACCTGTATAAGTCCCAGGCCAGGTCAGCCAAAGCTGAGTCACCATCATGTCGTGGCAGCTGACCGCGAATGCGGATGAGGGCCCACCCAGATTCTGTAGCGCAGGCCGTGGAATCACAGATTCAGTGCAGACTGAATGGCTTCAGCGGCCCTGCACACTCACTCACACACTCAGACCAGAGTTTAAACATTCCCCCCTGGGAATGTCTACCTGTGAGACTTCTAAGAAGTCTCTGGGAGGTGATCAGGCTCCTCTTCCACCCCAGTGGATGGGACTGGCTAGGTCAGGTGTCCCGGGACCTTACCAGATTCAACATTGGAACCAGGTCCTCACCTGCCAAGCCTCCTTGAGTCTGGTGGGAACAGCGGAGCGGGGCTGGCCCAGGGGGACCAGGCAGGAGACTGCCGAAAGATCAGGCAGGGTGCGCCTTCTCCATTGTGATCTCCAGTTCCATCACCACCCTGCCATTACCCCAAACCAGTGGCAACAATGGGCCAGTGCTGTTGGGTTTTCCGGTCAGGGAACCAAATGTTACAGAAAATACTGGAAAATCTGGACTGGATCACTGATGGGAGAACCAAGCGATACTCAGAGGTCTTGGAGTGTTGAGGTTTATTTTACCCTGTTGGGCCCAGAGGGGAGTAATCTCCCAAGGTCTGAGCCCTGAGAACAAGCAAGGGGAGCAATTTATATTATTTTGATGTGTGGCATTTTGGCAGGTGCAGGGCAACAGAGGAGCCTGGAGAAGGGGAGGAGGGAGCTGGGAGTGCTTTGCCAACTGGAGGAACAAAGCTACTTGCTGACCTTGAAGACTGTGTGGAATATTTTCTTTATCACTGCAAACAATACATACATTATAACACGTTCTTGAGTCTTAAATTATATTAACTAATTTTGTAAATGTTTGATGAGGGTCTACCACATGAAACTTGGTGCTCTAGGCTCTGGAGATGTAATGGGAATAAGGTTGACAAGGCACCTGCTTTCATGGAGCTGATAAATGAATACATAAACCATACAATTTTAGATATAGGTAAATGCTATGAAGGCCATGAAATAGGTAATATGGTGAAGAATGACTAAACATAATATCACTTCAGATTGTATGGTCATAGATAAAATCTGAAATTGAGATATTTGACCTTAATTCTGAAAGAAGTGAGGGAATACGTCATAGAAACAGTTGTGGAGATCAAATTTCAGGATAAGGGGGTTTCTAGACAGGGGAAACTGAAATGTATAGATTGTGAGGAAGGATACATTTGGTTTGTTACAGGAACAGAAGGAAGACCAATGTGGCTGGAGCACAGTGAGATGGTGAAAGATACAATATGACATTGGAAAGTTTATCAACAGCCAGATTATGTAGGGTCTTAAACAACATGGCAAATAGCTTGGGTTTTATTCTAAGTGCAGTAAAAAATGTATGTACTCTGCCATGGGTACTTAATAAGTGTTAATCATGTTGCCACAATCCCTTATTAAAATACCTTAGTATTTATAGCATATAGAAATAAACTATAAAGAGTATTCTATACCACTTCAAGCATTGTTTTATAATGGAACTCCGGCTCCTTGATGGCAAGCTCCGTATCACCACTGGCTCCAAATGTAATGCTGAGTCTCCATTGATTCATTATAGCACACAATACTGCAAACCACTCATTTCAAACTCTAATTCTGATGTTATTAAAATATCATTTATTAACTCAGGAATTCAATCAACATTTGTTGAAAACATATCACATACCAAACATCAAGCTAAACACTGGGGACACAATGTGAAATATGTCAGATGCAGTTCCTCCTCAAACTAGCAGATGTATAAGCATAAGTCAGAATCATTCAAATAGTCTTCAAGGTTACATACTTTTTCAGGTTTTTGGTTTAGAGTTAAATATACCTTTAAACAGAAAATAAGTTGAATATTATACTTCTACACATAGCTCTAATCAGGACTGGTGTTTCAATTTTTTAAAACTTTTTAACTAATTACAGATAAGAAGTGAGGCATATGGGCAAGAGTGAAGCTATTTCTAGTGGTAGGAGTCTAGGTTAGTGCATCTCCAACTATCTGCAATAAAAAATTCATTTGTTTGTTTTTTTATAAATATTTGAAAATTTCAATCCCTTTTGGATTAATACTTTTGTAAAATACAATGAACATAATTTAGAATAACAGTCCCACTTTTAGATGTTGTAGCAATGCCAAATTTTTACAAGTTTCTAAACACTTCCTCAATTTCTATATTGAGTTAGTGGACCACAAATAAGCTGTTAACCTACTTGCAATGGTCTACAGACCACATTTTGTGGAACATTAAACTGAGGGAGAAGGCAAGGTGAATTCTACAGATGAAGTGGTGGTAGAATATATATTATAACTAAAACATTAAGGTCCTTGAATAAAAGGAAAATAAAGAATTATAATTAATGTAGTAGATATAAAGTTTACATAAATCAGATAATTCATTTATATAATCATTCAATAACCACCTATTAAATACCCTAAATATGCGGTCATCTTCTTGAGGGCAGGAATGAAATTTTATTTATCTCTCTATTTCCTTTACTTTACACAGTGTCAGGTACTTTCTCAGTGTTTGAGGAATTCATTAATAGGCTTATAAGGATAGTCTGGGATTAACATCCAAATCTGTTTCAAAATTAGGATATTTTCAGATTTGTGAATTACAGGAGCTTATCTTCAAGCATTTAAAATGTGACATATTTTAGATTTAATGAAATCTATGGTTTCTATTTTGTGAAAATAGTACATGCATTCAACAAAAATATCTTTAAACAAGTAAACAAATGACACAGTTCTCTTAGAGGTAACAAAAATGACTCATCAAAAATGAGTCATATTACTTCCTCCCAAATTAATATAACTTAAGTACTCTACAAATATCTATACTTACAAACTTACAGTAAACATATCAGAATTTCACAATATTTGAAATTTGAGTCCTAATAAATTAGGATCCTTATCTATTTCACAGTCATATAATCTTTTCTGTCCCATAAATAGTTGTGGAAACAGTAAGGACTTTGCATTTAGATGTTATTATTAAGACTTGAATCTGTTAGTATAATTACAGTGTCAGCATTATATTTTTAGCACAAGTCTCCCCTTATTTTCTTTCCTGTGCAAAAAGCAATTCTGATGGTGAAAGAACAATGAATTGGCTTTCAGTGGTACCAGTTTTCAGTCTGGCTTTTTGAATGACTGGTAACATAGGCCAAAATACATAAAGTACATAAAGTCTCTAGATCTTAATTTCTTCACTTTTAAAATGAGAGAATTAAAGTGTTCCCTAAGGCCCCACTCAATGTTAATATTAATTAATTCTGTAGATGAGTCAACAAGTACTCTTTGAACACTCACTGTGGCAACACACCGATCCAGGCACTGTCAGGAGAAAGAGTTTATTGCATTATAATTGGGTAAAAAGATAATAATCAGATGAATATAAATATATCAGATGTAGATAAGTGCTTGAGGCAAAATAAAATAGGATAAAGAATCAAAAGTAATGAAGGCTTCTGTGAAGATATGACATTTGTGCAAATAAATGAATGAAATTTTTATTTTAAGGTAAATGTATATTTACTTGCAGTTGTAAGAAATAATACAGAGAAATCTATGTATCATTTACCTAATTTCCTCCAATGGTAACATCTTGCAAAACTATGGTATAATATCACAACTATGATTATGATATTTATACAATCCATTTATCTTTGTGAGATTTCACTAGTTTTATATGTGCTTATCTGTGTATGCATGTATGTGTATGTGTGTGCAATTTATATGCAATTTTATCACATATGTAGGTGATCACCACCATTGTCAAGATACAGAGTGGTTCAATTACCACAAGGATACCTAATGCTTCCTTTTTATACCTGCGCCCAGCTCCTCTACCCCCATTAATGAAGTCATAATGCATGTAAGTTTTTGGGATTAGCTTTTTTTCTTATTCACCATAAATTGCTGGACATTTATCCAAGTTGTTGCGATTGTTCATTTTTTATATTGCTGAGTAGTATTCTATGATATGATCACCACAGTTTATTTAGTATTCACCCATTGAAGGAGTTTTGTGTTGTTTCCAGTTTTGGGAAATAAAAGTGATGCTGATAGAGCATGACATCAGTAAGCTGGCAAACCAGGAAGATCTAAGCCATGATTGCCTCCATAGAAACACCAAGTAAACAATACAGACTGACTAATATAGCTTTGTGGACACTCTGAAAAGCAGTCAAAAATCTGCAAAAAACAACCAAATGAACCAATCAAGAAAAGGTCACACTCAAAATGGTAGGAAATTTTGTGGCATTTAGCTCACCCTTTCCCTACCCATCCCTGGTATGACATGCTGGAGAAGAAATCCAATTCCTTTTACCTCCCTTGATATAGATGGAAAGGAATGGAACTTATGTGTAGTGTTCTGGCTTGTTTGTGGGCTGCCTGAGTGACTAGCTCTGCATTTCTGCGTCAGATTACAGGTGGGATCAGTAAAATGGTTTGGAACTCAGGATTAAAACATAGAAGTAAGTGGCAGATTTTGTGGCATATGAAAATAGCAGGAGGACTACTGGAGCAAGAGATTATGGGAAGAGGGATACAATAGAAAACCTAAGGTCATGAGAAGCAGGGATGAGATACTAAAGTAAATTTAGACATTAAAAAACAGCCATGCATAGAGGAGAATTGGGACGAAAAAGCACACACACAATCCCAAGAGAGATTTATGCAGATAAAAGATCTGAGAAGACTTTAAGCCTTCATGCCAGGCTGATTAGTGGAAGTCTTCACCCACACAGAGCCAGTCTACAGACTGGAAGAGCTATTTTTTCAGTACCTAATTTTCAACAAAAGATCACAAAGCATACAAAAGAGGAAAGCATGGCCCATTCAATGGAACAAAGTTAATTTCCAGAAACTGATCCTAAAGAAACACACTTTCGTCTCAGTAGAAAAACACTTTAAAAGAACTGTTTTAAATATGCTCAAAGAACTAAAGGAAAATAGGGGCACAGGACTAAAGGAAATCAGGAAAACAGTTTAGGAACAAAATGAAAATATCAACAAATATAAATAATTTAAAAGAACCAAACAGGAATTATGTAGCAGAACATTATAACTGAATGAAAAAATTCACTAGAGAGGTTCAACAGTAGACTCTAACAAGTAAAAGAAAGAATTTTTGAAGACAGAACAATTGAAATTATCAAGTCTTGGGTGTAAAAAGGAATAAGAATGAAGAAAAGTGAACAGAGCCTAAGGGACTTAAGGGACAGCATTAAAAAGAGTAATGTAAGCTTTATGGGCATCTCATAAAGGATATGAGAGAAAGAGGCAGAGATTATCTTAAGAAATAAAGGCCCCAAATATCCCAAGTTTGTGGAAAGATGTGAGAATATCGATATACAAATACCAGAAGTTTACCAAATTCCAGGTAGGTTAAACCCTGCAGAAATTTTGCAAGCCAGAAGACAGTGGGGTAAAATATTGAAAGTGATGAAATATGAAAACTGCCAAAAAATTCTATATAGTGTAAAATGGTTTTTCAAAAATAAGGATAAAATTAAGATATTCTCAGACTTTAAAAAAAGCTGAAGGAGTTCATTACCACTAGACATGTCCTACAAGAAACACTAAATGCTAAAGAGAGTTCTGCAAGTTGAAATGGAAGGACAAAAGATAGTAACTTGAAACCATACAAAATTATAAAGTTCTCTGGTAAAGGTAAATACATAGAGTTGATAATGTGGGTAATGAGGGAGGATATATATGTGTAGGGGTGGGAGTATTGGGGAAATATCTGTACCTTCTGCTTAATTTTGCTATGAACATAAGACTACTCTTAAAAAAGTGTATTACAAAGAACATTGTTGGAAAGGATATAGAGAAATTGGAAACTTGTGCATTCCTGGGGGGGAATATAAAATGGTACAGACATTATGGAAAACAATATAGTGGATTCTCAAAAAATTAAACATAGAATTAACATGTGATTCAGCAATTCTACTTCTGGGTATATCTTCGAAAGAATTGAAAGCAAAGTCTTGAACATATGTTTGTACACCAGCATTCACAGAGCTTTATTCACAGTATGCAAAGTATAGAAGCAACCCAATTGTCCATCGATGGATATGGGATAAACAAAATATGGCATATATATACATTATTCTATTATTCAACCTTAAAAAGAAAGGAAATTCTGACACATGGTACATTAAGGATGAGGTACTTGGAGTACTCAAATTCATAGGTACTTGGAGTACTCAAATTCATACAGAGAGTAGAATGGTGGTTGTGAAGGGCTGGGAGTAGAGGGGAATGGAGAATTATTTTTAAAGAATACAGAGTTTCAATTTCCCAACAAGGAAAAATAGTGGATGGTGGAAAAAGAGATAGATGGTGCTGGTGTTTACAAAACAATGTGAATGTACTTAATGACTCTGAACTGTATACTTAAAAAGTTAAAGTGATACATTTTGTTATGTGCATTTTAACACAATTTTAAAAAGAATGAATATATGTCATTTATGTACAGGCTTTTGCATGAATATGTTTTCATTTTCCTCAAATAAATGCCCAAGTCCGATTGCTTAGTTTTATGGCAATTGCATGTTGAGTTTTGTGAGAAGCTGCTAAAGTGTTTCCAGAGTAAACACTACATCTTAAATTCCCACAAACACAAGCATGACTTATTTATACACTTTCTCTGAATTCTTACTAGCATTTGGTGTTGTCACTATTTTTTATTTTAGCCATTCTGGTAGGTGTGTCATGATATATTTTTGCGGTTTTATTTAAAAATATTTTAATGGCTAATGAAGTTGACAATCTTTTTATGTGTTAATTTGCCATTTGTATATTTTCTTAACTTGCTCCATCAAATCCTATTTGAAGAGAATAAAACGACAAGCTACAAATTGGGGTAAAATATTTGTAAAGCACGCATCTGTCTGAGAAGTGGTTTTTATATAAATTTATTTTAGCAAACAATCAAATTATAATATGGGAAAAGACATGAAGCAACAACTGACCAACGAAGATATACAAATGGCTGATGCACTTTAAGTTTTGTATAGAGCATGAGGTTTAGGTTTCCAAGGATTATTTTTTCTTTTGCTATGGATGTCCAATTGCTTTGAAACCATTTTTTGAAAGTCTATCTTCCATTGAATTGCTTCTATATCTTTATAAAAATTCAACTGGGTATATCTTTGTGAGTTTGGGTAGGCATATTCTGTTTCATTGATCTGTTTCTATCCCTCAATCAATAGTACAGTGTCTTGATTACTGTAGCTATACAGAAGGCCTTAATATCATATACAGTAGTTTCTCCCACATTATTATTTTTCAGATTGTTTTCACCATTCTAAGGTTTATGGTACTTCATATAATTTTAGAATTAGCCAGACTTTGTATGTAAATAAAAAAGAAAAGCCCTTCTGGTATGTTGATAGGAATTTAGTTATATATCAGTTTGGGAGAATTGGCACCTTTACTGTGGTAAACATCATTATTTTTCCATACATTTAGATCTTCTATGATTTCCACATATTTAGGTCTATGATTTATTAGCATTTTGTAAGTTTCAACATACAGATCCTGTACATTTTAATTAAATTTATATTTAACTAATTTTCTCACAATTGAAAATGTATCATGCTTTAAATTTGTTTCCATGTATTCATTGTTAGTATTAGAAATCTGATTGATTTTTACATATTGATCTTATATCCTGCAACCTTGGAGAATTTACTGAATAGCAGAAGACATGTTTTCATAGATTCCTTTGGATTTGCTTTACAGACAATTATTTCACCAGCAAATAGTGCCTATTCTATAATTTTTATTGACAATCTGAATTCCTTTAATTTTTGTCTTGTTTTATTGAAGTGGGAAACCTCCAAGTACTGTGTAAAGTAAGAGTGATTGTGATGGATATTTTTAATTTGTTCCAATCTTAAAGGCAGCCATTTTTCATCATTAAGTTTGATGTCACTTATACTTTTTTTGGTAGATGTTATTTATCAAATTGAGGATTTCTTCTCTTAAATTGCTGAGAGATTTCTAAAATTCACGAGTGTGTTCAATTTTGTCAAATTCTTTTTCTGCATCAATTGAAATCACATGGTTTTTCTTCTTTGAATTGTTAATATTGTGGATTATAGTGTTGATATTCAAAGGCTGAGCAAATTTACCTATATGGAATAAGTATTTTTTTTAAATTAAAAGTATTTTTATTGGTGTAAAAATTATTACATATTTACCCTTTGGAAAAATTTTATTTGGTCACAGTATATATTTTTTTATATATTGTTGGTTTTTCTTGCTACTATTTAATTGAAGATTTTTGCATATAAATTCATGAAAGACATTGGTCTGTAGTTTTTCTTTCTTTCCGTTTTCAGCATAGAAATTGTGTAAAATTCATATCAGTTCTTCAAATGTTGGGTAAAATACATCTAATTCATTTGGGATTGATGCTTTTAAATTACAAATTCAGTTTCTTTAATGGTTATAAAATTATTAAGGGTATTTATTTCAACTTGGTTCACCCATGATGCTTTGTCATTTTTGAGAAATTGGCACATTTTTTCCTAAGTTGTCAAATTTATGGGCATAAACCTATAACATTTCCTTTTACCCTTTTGTTGACTGAAAATTGCAGTGATATACCTTGTTTCATTTCTGATATAAGTGATTTCTCTCTTTTCTCCTTTTAAATTTGTCAGCCTTGCTAGTGGTTTATTAATTTTATTCTTTTTTTTCCCCAAATCCAGCTTTTCACTTTATCAATTTCCTGTTATTCTCATGTTTTCAAGCTTATTGGATTTAGATGCATTTTGCTCTTACTTTTCTAGTTACATGAGGTAGAAACTTAGATTTTTTTTTAATTTGGTACCTATACTTTTACCTAAGGTAAGAATTTAGTTCTATGAATTTCTATTTCAGCATTGCTTAAACTGAATTATGCAAGTTAAAAAAATCAAATTATAACACAGTATCATTTTAAACATTCCTAAGTGTATGTTTCAGTGCCATTAAAATAATTCACAAATTTGATGGAGTTCCACTTATTTATTTTTCCTCATTATGCCTTTGCTTTTGGAGTCAGGTCAGAAATAAACATTGCCAAAACTGATGTCAAGAGCTTACTGCCTATGTTTTTTTCCTACAATTTTATGGTTTTGGGTCTGAAGTTCAACTCTTTAATCTATAATGAAATAATTTATGTGTATGGTGTAAGACAGAGGTCCAGTTTCATTCTTTTGAATATAGCTGTCAAGTTTTATCAGCATCATTTATTGAAGATTGTCATTTCCCCATTGTATATTCTTGGCTCATTTATGCTAAATTAATTGACCATATATGAATTAGTCGATTTATTTCTGGTATCTCTATCTCCATTAACCTATGTTTCTATTTTTAGGCCTGTAACATATTGTTTTGGTTATAGTAGGCTTGCAAGAGAGTTTAGAATCAAGAAGTGTGATGCCTCAAGCTTTGTTATTCCTTCTGAAGATTGCTTTGGCTATGCAGTTTCTTTTGTGGTTACATATAAATTTTAGCATTTTTTTATATTTCTGTGAGAAATGCAATTGGAATTTTTATAGCGATTGCATTGAATCTGTAGATTGCTTTGGGTAGTGTGGACATTTTAACAATATTATTACAATCCATGAGCATAGAATATCTTTCCATTTATTTGTGTCTCCTTCAGTTTCTTTCAACAATGTCTTATGGTTTTTAGTGTACACATCTTTCACCAACTTGGTTAACTTTATTCCTAAGTATATTATTTTTGATGCAATTTGTAATTGGGATTGTATTTATGTTGTTCCTGGAAATGTACTGAATATGTTTATTAGTTCTAAACATTTTTTGGTGGAGTCTTCAGGGTTTACTATATATAATGTCATGTCATCTGCAAAGAGTGACAGTTTTACTTCCTTTCTGGTTTGAATGCTTTTACCTCTTTTTCTTGCCTAATTCTCCTAGCTAGTGTTACTGGTCGAGGAGTTATTATTCTTCCCAGGGTTATGTCTTGGAGGCTATGAGGAATGAATCCAGCAGACAAGAGTACAGAGAAACCAAAAAAACTTTTAATGAGGAATGTAAAGGAAAGAAAATAAACAGTCCTGTTAATAGGGAGGGGCTTCAAGGACAGATGCCATTAGGGGTGCAGTGTCTAGGGTTTATAAGCAAAAAAATGGAGAAATTTACATGACTGGCAATGGGGCTTGTTCCTAGGGCTCAGCTGAGATCAAAAGAAAAACTCCCTTGTTTCTCAGGCTGAATTTTCCAGGTGTCCAGGATGTGGCTTCTTGTTTACTGCAAAGACTTGACCCTAGGTCCTTCCTGACTGCAACTTACTGGGACCTTGAAGCTTGCCAGGGCCTTGAAACTCTATCTGCCTGTGTCTAATTAACAACTTCCTCAATCCCCCCTCAGAAGAGGTAACCCTAACTGCCATTAGGGAGAAGGGTGAAGACTGCTCATGCTGCTTCCTGCTGGCATTGGGTGACGGCTGGGGAATGGCAGTGTGGGTTCATTCTCTGAGTGGCTTACAATAGAAGATGTGAGAGATTGTCACATGGGGTTTCATTTGCATCACCATGTGGAGCTTGATGGACTCTAACGGAGAGGAGATTAAACTTAACAGCTAGGTTAAAAATGCAGGGTCAAGCATAATGAGCAAGAAAGTCAATGAAATGGGACCTAGATATGGCAGGAGCAAATGAACAATTTTAAGCCGGACAGAATCCCACCAGGCAGATATTCTCTTGACCTTGGTGATAAATTGGTCTGGGCTTTCAAGGTGGGTGAACACCTTTCCTGTTTTATTGATGTAAGAACAGCATTCTTTCTTGAGGTATGTGTGAATGTTTCCCACCAATGCCGTCAGGAGATCCAGAGCCCTGAGATTCTGTAAGACCACCCCAGCCATGGAATCAACTTATCCTACCAGGTGGCAGATTCCCTCGGTAGTTTCCCTGAGGGTGTAAGCCAGCTGCTGTGACAAGTACACAGATGTTCCTCCTAGGGTCTCTCCCATCAATTCCAGAATGACAGTGAGAAGGGGCATGAGTATGGGGCAAGTTCCTCGAGTTCTCTGGATCTAGGGTCTCAGAGAATGAAACATGGAAATGTCCCCAGGTGTGTAGTCAGTGTCGGGACCCAGTAAGGCCAGTGAACGTCTCCCACACTGAGACAGGGACCATGGGCTTAGACAGAGTAGGGTGAGGGCCTCTGGAAAAAACAAAACAAGATAACCATTGTGAGATTTGCTTTGGCCTGCTGGGGAGCCCAGCTTATTTTTCTAACTTTACCCAAGTGCTGCCTTTCTTCCTCCAGCCCTAAACAAATGATTTGTTGCAACTTGGGCAATGTAGCAAGCAAGCCCAAAACTATTGCAAGCCCAAAACAACATAGTAAAAAAAACAGGAAGGATTCCATCTTGAAACTCAATTAGTTAAAAAGTAAAACAATGATTCAGCCCACCTTGGGAGCAAAGCAGGCAGCCTTGAGTGATACGCTCCCAGACCTGGAAGCTGATATCTTGGGAGGAAATCATATCAGTAAAATTTTTGTGAATAACAAGGAAGACTAATAAGAAACTTAGTGGAAGAAACACTAACAGGTGTAGATCCCTAGCCCTTTGTCTCAACTGCCTATAAAAACCCCCTAGACAACGCACCACCCCAGACTCTTGTTCCCTCCTGGCGTGAGCCAGGAGCTCCGTCCTTTCATTCTATCTCTAAATAAAAGCGTGTACCTTGCTCTCCTACCTTGACTGTTCGCGAAGTTCATTCTTTGGCTCCGTGAACATGAACCCTGGCATCAACACCACTGAGGGTGCAGGGTTAGCATGGCTATATCAACATGTACAAAGAATACTCTGTCCTAGGTATTTAGGTTTAGTTGGAATCCATAGAGGAACAGGGTGACAGGCAATTTATTGTTGTAGGACCCTGACACTTTTCCCCCATTAGATTAAGATCTAGACTGAGTTGGTCAGCTATGGAGGTAACTAAGCAGCTGGAGAGATATATCTTAAGGAAAAAATCACTGTGCAGATAGCCATAGCCCTTGTGGGATGTTAATCTGAGTCCCATTACAGGTCACCTGGGACCACCCTGCTTAGCAGGAGTTGTTGGAAATGGTTAAGAATTTGACCTTTTGGTGAATAGTCCATTTCTGACAAATTGATCAAATTTCTGGGGGTCTTTGTATGACTCTAGGGCATGTGAAGAGTTCTATTCCACTTCCTCAAACTTTGTTGAAACATTGAAGAGGAAATGACATTGTGATACCTAGAGGGACCCCAGGAAAGGTGTGCTATTATAATTCTCACCAGTGCTTTAGAAGAAGATGGGGATTTGGCAGAAACATTGAAGGTCAAGTGGTCTATCCAGGCTGGAGTGTGAGTGTGATCGTACAAGGTTTATCCTGATAGTCTGCACCTCCAGTCCTCCACCCAGACCTTTAGGAAACTTTTTTAATGAGGGGTTCCTGAAACTCCATTTGAGGGGTCAGGTAGAAATTTACCTCACCCCAGTCAGAGAAGAGAATGATTGTACCCAGGGTGTCCTTCCCACATATCCAGCAATCAGATTGAAAGCAGATTGGAAACAATAGAGTCCCACAGCTACAACTTAAAAGACGTGATGAATGTCAAGTCAGGGCTTTCCCAAGAACTCCGAATATGGTTGTGCTTGTCAGAGACAGAGGGCCAGGATTGAACTGGAGGACAGAAAGGGAGGCTTCTGTATCTAAAATTAATCTGCTTCCCTTCCACCATGAGGACTACCTGGGGCTCTTGGAGGCTGATGGCTCAAGTTACATGAGCCATATGGGGAGACCCTGGGCCCCTTCAGTCCTTTTAGACCATTGTGTCATATCATCCTGTTCCCTGGGACCTTGACATCTGGGGACAGTCCACTTTCCAATGTCCATCTCTGCAGATAGGACAGGGCCCGGGAGAGGCTTCCCTGTCTTGTTGGGGCATTCTTTCTTAAGTGTACCGTATGCCCACAGTTGTAGTGCTCCAACCCAGTGGAGCCATATGGGTGTCCTCTGGGGTGTTGGTTTAGAGTGCAGCCACCAGTAGGGCTGCCTACTTTCTATCTCTCCAGTTCTTGTCCTTAGTCTCCTCTCAGTCCTGATTGTAAAAGACCATGATAGCCACCTTTAGGAGATGTTCTGGGACACTATCAGGTCCCAAATCCAGCTTTTGTAGTTTTCTTCTAATATATGGGGCATATTCAGTTATAAGTTTATCCTTGATGATCATATTTCCTTCCATTGAATATTGGGACAGATAAGTGTGCTTAACTGTTCTAAGAAGGCAGCGGAAGGCTCCTCCACCCCCTGAACAACTAAGAAAAGCTTGGAATAATTTAGAGGCTTGACTCTGGTCCTCCTGAGTCCCTCTAGGAGACATATCTGGAAATGCTTATTCTGCCAAGTTGCCAACAGGTCATTAGGGCCCCACTCTGGGTTGCCTGAGGGACTGCTTGATGACCTGTGAGATATACATATCCTTCACTCATGCCCACATAGGAATCCTGATAGGGAATCCTGATAGGAGAGGAATAAGTCATTTATGAATTTTTTGGCTGCCTCTAGGGCATCCCTAACTTCATTGCTTGTCAATGTATGGTTCAGTATTAACATGAGATCTTTCCAAGTCATGTCAGTGACATGAGTTAGAGTTTGAAAGACATCTATATGTTTGCCTGGGTCATCTGAGAACCTTCCCAATTCTGCATTAATCTGCCTAAGATCCGGCAGGAAAAAGGAGACCTTCACCTTAATAGGACCAAATTCCCCTCCTGACATCTCTGCAAGGAGCATATCAGTGTGGGTGGCACCCATCAGGAATGAGGAGGACAGGTAGAGGGAGGTATTTTGGGTGGCAAAGGAGGTGGTGGGGCAGTTGACAAAGGACTTGGGAGTGGCTGTTCATAGTAAGGGACAAGAGAGGTCTCCTTTTCCATAAGAGGCCCATCTCCACCTGGGGGTGGCCCCAAAGTTCACTTAGATTCCATGACGGAATCAGGCTTGGTAATAATCATGGCTAGGACTCTCAGGTCTATCTGGCATTTTTGACACACTCTGGCTTGTCTCTTAGGGCAAGGAAGACTTGCACATAGGGGATTTCAGACCATTTCCCTTCCTTCCTACAGAAGAGGTATAGTTGTAACAAAGTATTGTAATAAATACTTCCATCAGGTAGCCATTTTTCCCCATCTCCTAGCTGGTGGCTCAATCAGGCATGGGTGAAGAAGAAGATCATGTGCTTATTCAAGGTTTGGGGGTCGAGGTGTTCCAATTCTTAAGGATGTATCCCAGAGGAATAGTAACCAAAATGTTCTTAGATTCCAAGTTGCCCATCTGAAAGATACCAGGAAAGAGAAGGGCATCTGAAAGCCAAAGCACCCCTTAGCCCATCCCTTCCCTTTCATAGGGAAGTCTGTGCCCCATCCCATGCTCATGACAGTGACAGGAGAGGATATGTTCCCAGGCCTGCTGGCATAGTCACACTATGGTGCCAGTGAGCCACCCAGGGACAGATTCTGGGCACTCTCAGTCTGAGATGTAACCATTTCATTCTCAGTCTAAAGTACAGATTTTGGTATGCCTCCCATTCCAATTGGAACCATTACCATAAGAGATGTCTGAAGGTGTTTTCCACTAGGGAGGGGCACCTAACCCACTGGGTACTGTGGAGGTCCTTCCTGATTCTGGAGGTTAGATTGAGAAAATCCTCTGGCTGAAACAGGAAGAGGTGGGAACAATAGCCTCTCTGCAGGTAACTCCAAAGCTGTACTCAGGAGGTCATAATTATTAGACTGTACTCAAACATGACCCATTCTTCTAATCCTGCACCCCACTGACACCTTAATAGGTGGTGACATAAGAAAGTCATTCCTCTGATATAATATAGAGGTCAGAATCCCCACCCAGTCAGCACCTCATGGCCAGAGATGGGATCCAAGGGACAATCTGCCTTTTGTGGAGGGAGACTAACCAGGGAAAATTCACATCTGCTTTCCGATCTCCCATAGGGTACCAGGGACAAGTAGTAAGTGTAGCTGTGCCCAGTATCCTACCAAATTGGTGGGTGCTAATTATCCAAAATCCCAAGTAACAAGGTCTTGAAAGAAGAAGGCACTAGAGGGGCCCCAGTGAGGGGATATCTATTTCATAGTGAAGAGTAAAGAAAGAATCAAAGGAATGCTCAATATGCATAAGGGGCTTTTGTGAAGAGCCAGAGGAGGTCACCCAAATCACTCTCACAAGAGGGAATACTCAGGGGAGCCTTCCCCCAACTTTCCCCTCCCCTCCTAGGAGAGTGAGACAGAAAGGGAGAAGCAGCTCCTTATGGATACCTGATTGGGCAATTGGGATCTGAGTTCTGACAGGAGACCTTAGAGTATCCACCAAGGAGTAGCCTCAGAGAGGACCTTGCAGTTGTCTGCCTGTCTCCCTTCGTCCCTCACATCCAGGGAAAGCTTTGAAAGAGAATTCTGGCCCTTACTTGGCTGACATTCCTGGGTCTCAGTGGATGAACCAAGGGGGACTCAGAGGAACCTAACACCGAATTCTTAAGGTCAGCAGCCATGCTAATTTCTCTTTAAGTGACTGATGGGTACCCAATGTTATGCACAGGAGTCAGCACATCTCTAAAAGGAAAATAAAAGAAATATTCTGGCTGCAGCTAGTACTCACCCTTCAAAGTCAGATCCTGGATGAGTCCCCAAAAGATGTTACCAGTAGAGGAGTTACAATTCCTCCTGGGGTCTTGTCTCAGAGGTGATGAGGAATGAAGGATAAGACAAGAATACAGGGCAACCAGAAAATATTTTATTGAGGAGTGTAAAGGGAAGAAAAAGATTCCTGCTAATTGGGAGGGGCTCCAAGGGAGGATACCATTAATGCTGCAGTGTCTAGGGTTTATAAACAAAAAAAAAAGGAGAAATTTAAATGATTGGTATGAGGGCTTTCTGCTAGGGCCAAGCTTGGATTAAAAAAAGAAAACACCTTTGTTTCTCAGGCTGAATTTTCCAGGTGTCCAGAATGTGGCTTCTGGTTTACTGTGAAGATTTGACCCTGGGTCCTTCCTGACAGCAACTTACCAGGGCCTTGAAACTTACCAGGGCCTTGAAACTCTATCTGTCTGTGTTCCACTAACACTTGAATCACTAGGACTTCCAACTCTATGTTGAATAAAAGTGGTGAGTGTGGGCTTCCTTTTCTTGCTCCTGATATCATGTTCCCTCTACATACACTTATTGAGAGTTGTTATATGCTGAATTTTGTCAAATACTTGTTCTGCATTTATTGAGATGATGCTTTTTCTTCATTTTGTTAATGTGGTATATATTAATTGATTTTTGAAACATCCTTGCATCCCTAGATTAAATCTCACTTGTTCATAGTGTATGATCCACTAAAGTATTGTTGAATTTAGTTTGGTAGTATTTTCCTGAGAATTTTTGCATCTATATACGTCACAGATATTAGCCTGTAATTTTCTTCTCTTGTAGTGTCCTTTTCTGGCTTTGTATCAGTGTAATATTGGCCTTATAAAATAATTTTTGAAGTGTTTCTCCTCTTCTGTTATTTGGAAGAGTTTGATAAGCATTGTTATTAATTCTTCTTCAAATGTCTTGTAGAATTCACCTGCGAGGCTATCTGGTACTGAAATTTTGTTGGTAGGTCATTGATTTCTTATTCAGTCTCCTTACTCCTTATTGATCTATATGTTGAGATTTTTCTGTTTCTTCATTATTCTTTCATGGAAGGATGTATGTTTCTAGGAATTTATACTTTTTGTCCTATATTGTCCAATTTGTAATCATAAAATTGTTCATAGTATTCTATGATCATTTGTATTTTTGTGGTATCAGTTGTAATGTCTTCTTTTGCTTTTCTGATTTTATTTATTTGATTCCTATTTTTTCTTGTTGAGTCTAGCTAAGGCTTGTCTACTTTATCTATTCAAAAAGTTGTCTTCAGTTTCATTAGCCTTTTCAAATGTAATTTTAGTCTGTATTTCATTTATTTCTGCCATGATCTTGGTTATTTTCTTCCTTCTAATAACTTTGAGCTTCATTTGTGTATCTTTATAATTCATTGAGGTGTGATATTTTTCTGTATTTGAGATTTCTAAAAGTTTTGTTTGCTAAGGTATGAATTCATCACTATGAGCTTCCCTCTTAGAATGCTTTTGTTGCATCCCACTAATTTTGGTGTGTTGTATTTCTATTTTCATTTGTCTCAAGTCTCTTGTTTTCCTCTTTGACACATTGGTTTTTCAGTAGAATGTTGTTTAATCTCCACACATGTGTGAATTTTTTTCTTCTGATTTGCATTTTTATACCATTGTAATCAGTAAAGTTTGAAATTTCAATCTTCTAAAATTTATTGACCTGTTTTTTGACCTAAGATATGATATATCCTAGAAAATGTTGTATATGTGCTTGAGAAGAATGTGAAATATTTTGCTCTTGGTGGAATGATTTGTATATGTTAATTAGTCTAATGTGTCCTATCAGGCCAAAGTTTCCTTATTGATTTTAGGTCTGAATGATGTGTCATTTGGTAAAAGTAGCATATTAATAGCCCTCATCATTATAGTATTGAATTCTATTTCTCATTTTAGGTATGCTAGTATGTGCTTTATATATTTAGATGTCCTATCATGGATGCATAAATATTTACAAATACTATACCCTTATGTTGAACTAATCCTTTTATCATTATATAATAACAATCTTTATCTTAAAGCCTATCTTGTCTGATATAAGTATAGCTACATCAACTTTTTTTTGTTTCCATTTGCACAAAACATCTTTTTCTACCCTTTTATTTCCAGTCTGTCCATATATTGGAAGTGAGTCTCATAGGCATCATATAAATGTTTCCTGTTTTGTTTTGTTTTTTAATCCATTCAGACACTCTGTGCCTTGTTTGGAACAATTAGTCAATTTGCATTCAAAGTAATGGTAAGTCTGTACTTATTGCCATTTTGTTTATTGTTTTCTGGCTGTTTTGTAATTCCTCTGCTCTATTTTTTTTCCTTGGTTCTCTTCTTTTGAGATATAATGATTTTATTTAGTGGTAACCTTAGATTCCTTTTTCTTTGTGTATCTGCTATAAAATGGTTCTTTTTTGTTACCATGATGTTCACATAAAATAACATTTTAGAGTAGTCTATTTTAACTTTATAATGAGTTTGAATTCATTATAAAGCTCTACATTGTTTCTTTCCCCACCAAAGTTTTTTACGTCACACTTTACATGGTTTTTATGTTAATATTGTATATATTTTACTTATTTTTTCCTTTTTTTAAAAGAAATTTGGTATAATTAATCTACAGTTACATGAGCAACATTATGTTTACTAGACTCCCTCCATCATCAAGTCCCCACCACATAATCCATTACAGTCACAGTCCATCAGCATAGTAAGATGCTATAGAATCAGTACTTGTCTTCTCTGTGTTGTACAGCCCTCCCTATGCCCCCCTACATTGGGTCTGCTAATCATAATGCCCCTTTTTCTGATCTTTTATTGGTTAAGCAATATAAAACTCTGAATGTCTTTCAAGTACCTTATAAAGGTTTACTGTTTGCTGCTTCTGTTAATGATTATTACTCATAACTCAACCCTTTTGTGGGTATACTGAATGCTACATGTCATACAGTTAAGTTTATAATATTTCCATTTTTAAAAATTTTGATATCATTAATGTACAATTACATGAGCAACATTATGGTTACTAAACTCCCCCTATTATCAAGTCCCCACCACATAACCCATTATAGTCATTGTCCATCAGCATAGTAAGATGCTATAAAATCACTACATGTCTCCTCTGTGTTACACTGCCTTCCCTGTATTCCCCCCCCAGCTACATTAGCTGTGCTAATCGCAATACCCCATTTCCCCCCTTATCCCTCCCTTCCCACCCATTTTCTCCAGTCCCTTTCCCTTTGGTAACTGTTATTCCATTCTTGGGTTCTGTGAGTCTGCTGCTGTTTTGTTCCTTCAGTTTATTCTTTGTTCTTATACTCCACAGATGAGTGAAATCATGTGATACTTGTCTTTTCTGCCTGGTTTATTTCCCTAAATATAATATCCTTTAGCTCCATCCATGTTATTGCAAATTGTAGGATTTGTTTTCTTCTTTGGCTGAGTAATATTCCATTGTATATATATACTACATCCTCTTTATCCATTCATCAACTGATGGACACTTAGGTTGCTTCCATTTCTTGGCTATTGTAAATAGTGCTGACATAAACATAGGGGTGCTTCTGTCTTTTTCAAATTGGGCTGCTGCATTCTTAGGGTAAATTCCTAGGAGTGGTATTCCTGGGTCAAATGGTATTTCTATTTTTATTTTTTGAGGAACCTCCATACTGCTTTCAAAAAGGGTTGAACTAATTTACATTCCCACCAGCAGTGTAGGAGGGCTCCCCTTTCTCCACATCCTCATCAACATTTGTTGTTTGTCTTTTGGATGGTGGCCATCCTAACTGGTTTGAGGTGATATCACATTGTGGTTTTAATTTGAATTTATTTAATGATTAGTGATGTGTAGCATCTTTTCATGTGCCTCTTGGCTGTCTGAATTTCTTCTTTGGAGAAGTTTCTGTTCAGATCCTCTGCCCATTTTTTAATTGGATTATCTGCTTTTTGTTTGTTGAGGTGCTTGAGCTTTTATATATTTTGTATGAGAACGATTTATCGGATATGTCATTTATGAATGTATTCTCCTATGCTGTAGGATGCCTTTTTGTTCTATTGATGGTTTCCATTGCTTTACAGAAGCTTTTCAGCTTGAAACAGTCCCAATTGTTCATTTTTGCTGTTGTTTTCCTTGCCCAGGAAGATATTTTCATGAAGAAGTTGCTCATGTTTATGTCCAAGAGATTTTTGCCTATGTGTTTTTCTAAGAGTATTATGGTTTCATGACTTACATTCAGGTTTTTGATCCATTTCGACTTTACTTTTGTGTATGGCATTAGACAATGATTCAGTTTCATTCTCTTACATGTAGCTGTCCAGTTTTGCCAACACCAGCTGTTGAAGAGGCTGTCATTTCCCTATTGTATATCCATGGCTCCTTTATCGTCTATTAATTGACCATTTATTTTTGGGTTAATAACTGGACTCTCTATTCTGTTCCACTGGCCAGTGGGTATGTTCTTGTGCCAGTACCAAATTGTCTTGATTACTATGGCTTTGTAGTAGAGCTTGAATTTGGGAAGCGAGATCCTCCCTGCTTATTATTCCTTCTCAGGATTACTTTGTCTATTCAGGGTCTTCTGTGGTTCCATATGAATTTTTTAACTATTTGTTCCAGTTCATTGAAGAATGCTGTTGGTATTTTGATAGGGATTGCATTGAATCTGTAGATTGCTTTAGGCGGAATGGCCATTTTGACAATATTAATTCTTCCTAGCCAAGAGCATGGGATGAGTTTCCATTTTTTAGTGTCCTCTTCAATTTCTCTTAGGAGTGTCTTACAGTTTCAGGGTATAGGTCTTTCACTTCCTTAGTTAGTTTTATTCCTAGGCATTTTATTCTTTTTGATGCAATAGTGAATGGAATTGTTTTCCTTATTTCTCTTTCTGTTAGTTCATCGTTAGTGTATAGGAAAGCAACAGATTTCTGTGCATTAATATTGTATCCTGCAACTCTGCTGAATTCATATATTAGTTCCAGTAGTTTTGGAGTGTAGTCTTAGGGTATTTTATGTACAATATCATGTCATCTGAAATAGTGACAGTTTGACCTCTTTACCAGTCTGGATGCATTGTATTTCTTTGTTTTGTCTGATTGCTATGGCTAGGACCTCCAGTACTATGATGAATATCAGTGGGGAGAGTGGGCATCCCTGTCGTGTTGCTGATATTAGGTGAAAAGTTTTCAGCTTCTCACTTTTAAGTTTGATGTTGGCTGTGGGTTTGTCATACATGGCCATTATTATGTTGAGGTACTTGCCCTCTATACCCATTTTGTTGAGTGTTTTTATCATGAATGGAAATTGAATTTTGACGAATGCATTTTCTGCTTGTATGGAGATCACTGTATGTTTTTTTTCCTTCTTGTTATTGATGTGGTGATGATGTTGATGGATTTTCGAATGTTCTACTGTCCTTGCATCCCTGAGTTGAATCCCACTTGATCATGTTGTATGATCTCCTTGATGTATTTTTGAATTCTGTTTGCTAATATTTTGTTGGGTATTTTATTCATCAGGGATATTGGTCTGTAATTTTCTTTTTTGTGGGGTCTTTGCCTTGTTTTGGTATTAGTGTTATGCTGGCTTCATCGAATGAGTTTGGAAGTATTCCCTCCAGTTCTATTTTTTGGAAAACTTTAAAGAGAATGGGTATTGTGTCTTCTCTATATGTCTGATAAAATTCGGCAGTGAATCCATCTGGCCCAGGGATTTTATCCTTGGGTAGTTTTTTGATTACTGATTCAATGTCATTGCTGGTAATTGGTCCGTTTAGATTTTCTGTTTCTTCCTTGGTCATTCTTGGCATGTTGTATTTTTCTAGGAAGTTGTCCATGTCTTCTAGGTTATCCAGTTTGTTCCCATATAGACTTTCATAGTATTCTCTAATAATTCTTTGTACTTCTGTGGGGTCCATCGTGATTTTTCCTTTCTCATTTCTGATTCTGTTTATGTGTGTAGATTCCCTTTTTCTCTTAATAAGTATTTTAGGCGTTGATCTATTTTGTTTATTTTCTCAAAGAACCAGCTTTTGGTTTCATTTAATTTTTCTATTGTTTTATTCTTCTCGATTGTTTTTTGTTTCTTATCTGATCTTTATTATGTCCCTCCTTCTGCTGACATTGGGCCTCATTTGTTCTTCTTTCCCACTTTCAATAATTGTGACTTAAGACTATTCATTTGGGATTGTTCGTCCTTCTTTACCTAGACCTGGATTGCTATATACTTTCCTCTTAGAACTGCCTTCGCTGATTTCCACCAAAGTTGGAGCATTGTGCTGTTGTCATTTGTTTCCATATATTGCTTGATCTCTGTTTTAATTTGGTCATTGATCTGTTAATTATTTAGAAGCATGTTGTTAAGCCTCCATGTGTTTGTGAGCCTTTTTGTTTTCTTTGTACAATTTATTTCTAGTTTTATACATTTGTGATCTGAGAAGTTGGTTGGTAGAATTTCAATCTTCTTTAATTTACTGAGGTTCTTTTTGTGGCCTAGTATGTGGTCTGTTCTGGGAAATGTTCCATGTGCACTTGAGAAGAATGTGTACCCTGCTGAATTTGGGTGTAGAGTTCTGTAGATGTCTGTTAAGTCCATCTGTTCTAGTGTGTTGTTCAGTGCCTCTCTGTTCTTATTTTCTGTCTGGTTGATCTGTCCTAAAATTGGGTTGAAGTCTCCTAAAATGAATGAATTGCATTCTATTTCCTCCTATAATTCTGTTAGTATTTGCTTCACATATGTCGATGCTCCTGTGTTGGGTGCATAGATATTTATAATGGTTATATCCTCTTGTTGGATTGACCTCTTTATCATTATGTAATGGCCTTCGTTATCTCTTGTTTTTTTCTTTGTTTTGAAATCTATTTTGTCTGATCCAGGTACTGCAACACCTGCTTTTTTCTCCCTATTGTTTGCATGATATATCTTTTTCCATCTCTTCACTTTTAGTCTGTGTATATCTTTGAGTTTGAGTGAGTCTCTTGTAAGCAGCATATAGATGGGTCTTGCTTTTTTATACATTGTATTACTCTGTGTCTTCTGATTAGTGTCTTCATTCCATTTATATTTAGGGTGATTATCGAAAAATATGTACTTATTTCCATTGTAGGCTTTGGCTTCATGGTTACCAAAGTTTCAAGGGTACTTCTTTACTATCTAACTGTCTAACTTAACTCTCTTAATAAGCTATTATAAACACTGTTTGGTGGTTCTTTATTTCTCTTCATTCTTATTTTTCCTACTCCATTCCTTATATGTTAGGTGTTTTATTCTATACTATTTTGTGGTTCCTTTGACTGCTTTTGTGGATAGTTGATCTTATTTTTTTTCTTTAGTTAGTATTTGGTTGTTCAGTCTTCTTTGTTGTGATTTTATTTTCTCTGGTGACATCTATTTAGCCTTAGGAGTCCTTCCAACTAGAGCAGTCCCTTTAAAATACCCTGTAGTGGTGGATTGTTGGAGGCAAATTCCCTCAACTTTTGAATTATCTCAAAATTGTTTAATCCCTCCTTCAAATTTAAGTGATAATCATGCTGGATGCAGTATTTTTGGTTCAAGGCCCTTGTGTTTCATTGTATTAAATATATCATGCCATTCTGTTCTGCTCTGTGAGGTTTCTGTTGAGAAGTATGATGATATCCTGATAAGTTTTCCTTTGTAGGTGATCTTTTCTTTCCTCTGGCTGCCTTTAATACTCTGTCCTTGTCTTTTGTCTTTGCCATTTTAATTATTATATGTCTTGGTGTTGTCCTCTTTGGGTCCCTTGTGTTGGGATATCTGTGGGAGATTTGAGAGACTATTCCCTTCCCCAGCTTGGGGAAGTTGTCAGCAATTATTTCTTCAAAGACACTTTCTATCCCCTTTTCTCTCTCTTTTTCTTCTGGAACCCCTATAATGTGAATATTGTTCTGTTTGCATTGGTCACAAAGTTCTCTTAATATTCATTCATTCATAGAGATGTTTTTATCTCTTTTCCTCATCTTCTCTGTATTTCTCTTCTCTGATTTCTATTCCATTAGCAGTCTATTGCACCTCGTCCAGTCAGCTCTTAAGACCTTCTATTGATTGTTTCATTTCATTTACCTCCCTCCGGACTTCATCCCTTAGCTCTTGCATATTTCTCTTCAGGTCCTTCAGCATGTTTATGACTTTTATTTTGAATTATTTTTCAGAAAGATTGGTTATAGCTATCTCACCAGGCCCTTTCTCTGAGGTTTTCTGAGTGATTTTTTACTATACCAGATTCTTCTGCCTTTTCATGGCAATAGAAGTGGTCACAGGTAGGTGGCACATGTGTCAGCTGGGAGAACGAAGTCCCTTCCTGCCTGCTGGTTGACTTGCCCTTCTCTGCTGCCTCTTCCATTTACCTGCACACCAGGAGCAGTTTCTGTGATTATCCCCTGAGCTGCCATGGGCAGGGTGGCCTTGGGATAGCCTAGAGCCCTGCAGTGGGTAGCAGATGCACGCAGTGTGTTCTCCTGTGAGAATGATGTCCCTTCTTGTCTTCTAGACCTTGCTGCAGCTTCCTCTGTCTGTGCTGGACAGCTGAACTCCTGCAGCAGCCTCTGGGTCTGTTGCAGTTAGCTGCACACTGGGGGAAATCTCTGTGAGGTTGCTGTGGGCAGGGCTGTACTCTAGCTGCTCCACAGCTGTGGTGGGTCAGTCAGTTTGCTTGCAGTGCTAGCCAGGGGGAATGAATTGAAGGCTGCTTATCACTGTGTGGGGTTTCAGGGCTCTGTTACTCCCCAGGGGGTTAGGGCACCTGAAGTTCCTTAAGATTCCCAGCCTGCTGGGCTGAATGTGCCAGGACGATTTTGTCCACCGTTAAACCCTTGTCCCTTTAAGACTTTAAAAAGCGCCTGCTTTTCTTTTGTCCCAGGGGAGCCAGCTCTGAGGACCTGCTCGCAGTTTCTGTCTCGAATTTTACTTTTCCATTTCTCTAATATCCAGTACACCTTGAAATGTGTGTCTATGTTCCCAGTGCAGATTCCTAGGGCTGGGTATTTAGCAGTCCTGGGCCTCCACTCCCTCCCCACTCTGATTATTTTCCTCCTGCCAGTGAGCTGGGGTGGGGGTAGTGCTCCGGTCCCGGTCCCGCTGGGTCACAGCTTTGTGTCTTACCCTTTTCATTAGATGCTGAGTTCTCACAGATGTAGATGTAGCCTGGCTGTTATACTGTATCTACTGGTCTCTCTTTAAGAGTAGTTGTATTTGTTGTATTTTCAAAAATATGTGTGGTTTTTGCAGATTTCTGTTGCACTACTCACACCGCTGTCTTGAACCCCTCCCTACATCATTTTATCTTGTGTATCCATTATGAAATTATTGCAGTTTTAGTCATTTTTAATCTTTTTATCTTTTAATCTTCATGCTAGCTTTAAGTGGTTAACCCACAACATTTAAATTAGGTTATTATTAATTTCACTGTATATTTTCCTTTACCCTGAGATTTATACTTTCATATATTTTCCTTTGCTAATTAGCATCCTTTCATTTCAGCTTAAATAATTATCTTTAACCTTTATTTTAAGGCCAATCTAGTGCTGATGGACTCCTTTATCTTTTATTTGTCTGGAAATCTCTTTATCTCTCCTTTAATTCTGAAGTATAACTTTTCTGACTAGTGTTCTTCATTGGCAGGTACTGGTTTCTTTCAGTACTTTGAATTTATCATGCCACTGCCTTCTGGCCTTCAAAATGTCTGCTGAAAAATCTGATGATATTGTTATAGTAGTTCAATTGTATGGAACATGTATTTTTTTATTATGGTATCATTTTATAATATAAAATCACATGAGCAGCATTGTGGTTATTAGATTTCCCCCATTATCAAGTTCCCCCCACATTCCCCATTGCAGTCACTGTCCATGAGCTGAGTAAGATACTATAGAGTCACTACTTGTCCTCTCTGTGCTATACTGCCTTTCCCGTGCCCCCCCCCCCACATTATGTGTGCTAATTGTAATGCCCCTTAATCCCTTTATCCCTCCCTTCCTCCCCACCCTCCCCAGTCCCTTTCCCTTTGCAACTGTTATACCATTATTGGGATCTGTGAGTCTGCTGCTGTTTTGCTCCTTCAGTTTTTGCTTTGTTGTTATACTCCACTGATGAGTGAAATCACTTGGTACTTGTCTTTCTTCATACTGCTTTCCACAATGGTTAAATTAATTTACATTCCCATCAGCAGTGTAGGTGGGTTCCCCTTTCTCCACATACTTGCCAGCATTTGTTGTTCCTTGCCTTTAGGATCTATATGTATGTGTGTGTGTTTATATATACCAAAGGTGGTATGTTTGTGTGCATATATTATTATCTGGAGCTTCAGGGGCACATAGCTCTACTGAGACCTTGTTATTTTGGACTTCTAACCTCTATAATTACAAAAATAAATTTCTGTTGCTTTAAGCCATCAAGGATGTGGAATTTATTATGGATAACATCAGTAACCAACACAACCACCAACCATAAATCTATATTTAAACAAATTATCTTTCAAAAGTAAATGATAAATGAAGAATTTATCATAAAAACAAAAACTGAAGGTGTTTGTAACCAGCAAACATTTCCTGTACGAAGTGTTAAGGTCTTCAGGGAGAAGGAAAGTTATATAAGCAAGAAATTAAAATCTAATAAAAGAGCGAACATTGGAAAGTAAATTAATTAAGGGAAAGTAAAATCTTTTTATAATTCTTAATTCCTCTAGCAATGTTTAAAGTAATAATATTTTACTTATTTACAGCATATGAATAAGTGAAATGAGAGATAAGAATGATATAAGGCTAATGTTCAAAGTAATGATAGTAACAGTATATTGATTGTTTACAGCTTATATATGAGTGTAATGAAAGACAGCAATGTTATAAAGAATGCGATGTAATGTAGAATTAGGTACTTACACTAACTGTGAAGGGTTATGCTATTATACTATTATTTAAAAGTGTTTATACATTAGTGGAAAATATATTGCAAGTCCAGGGAAGCCACTAATTATATTTTAAATACACATAATATGCCAAGAGGTGAGAGAAATGGATTCATATACAGTGTCGATTTAAACCAGAGAATAGAAGATAATAAAGGAAGAAAAACAGAAACAAAGAGCAAAAGGAGGAAAGTATTATAAGTATCAGAGTTACTAATCTGACAATATCAATAATCACTTTAATTGTGAAAATACAAATTTACCACTTAAAAGACAGTGATTGTCAGAGTGGATAATGAACAATACCAAAATCTACATTATCAACAATCAACTTAAAATATAAATAAAAATAAGGTAAATAAAGAGATGAAATGATTTACATTCACTTTTAGATAGAAGCAGATAGAACACACCCTAACTTACTCTATGAAACCACTATTATCCTAATAACAGAACCAAAGACATTACAAAACAAACTACAGATCAATATCCATCATTAGTCTAGAGGCAAAACTTCTCAAAAAATACTAGCAAAACAAATCTCACAATGGATAAAAGAATTATACACCGTAACCAAGTGGATTTATCCCAGGGCTGCAAAACAGGTTCAAAATTCAAAAATCAATTAATGTAATGTATCATATCAACAGAATAAAAAAGATAATATCAATAGATACCAAAAAAGCATTTGAAAAAAATCCGCATTCATTCATGATAAACGCTCTCACTGAACTAGGGATTGAGGGTAACTTCATCAACCTGATAAAGAATACCCATAAAAAATCCAGTTAACCCCATATTTATGGTGAAAATGGGAAGCTTTTCCACTAAGATCAGATATGAAGCAAGGATGTCTCCAATCACCATTCTTTTCAATATACTGAAAATTCTAAGAAATGCAATTAGATATAAAAGGACATAAAAGTTATACATATTGGGAAGGTAGAAAAACGAACTGCTGTTGTTTGAAGATGATATAGTCAATTATGTGTAAAAACTAAAATAAGCAACAAAAAGACTCCTGGAACTAATAAACAATTGTAGCAAATTTGCAGGATGCAATGTTTGCATACAAACGTCAATCACACCTGCTTAATGTGGAAGATGGCAGCATAGAGAGAGCTTGAACCTAACTCCTCCTACCTTCACACTGAATCAACACCTACACACAAAGCAATTCATCTTGAGGAAGAACTGAGGATTGAGTGAGCACCTTCTGCACAAGGGATATAAAGAACACATAAACAATGGCAGAAGAGACAGAGACATGGTGACAGAAGGAAACCCACCCCCAACACACTAACTCACAGGGGCGGGGGAGGAATATCACTCGGGGACCTGGACACAAATTAACTGCCCTGGGCCAGAGGAAAAAAGCCACATTTTAAAGTTCATTTCGACCACAGTGAAAAAAAAAATTTATAAATCTAAAGTTCCTGACATTTGGTGAGGGATTGGCTAGAACTCTCTCTGGATTAGATGTCTGGTGAGTACTATTGTTTACACTCTTTCAGAATGTTGATAGTGACACAGAGAACAGGGGTGGGACATACACACCAGTTTCAGATTTGGTATAGAAAACTTCCCAACACGTGCCCACACCCAGATCATCAGCTAGAGAGTACATTTGGCCTGCAGATGCCCAGAGGGAATTAAACCTGTCACTTCCCAACCTTGTAGAGCAAACCCTACCACTGCTGCACCATGGTCATACACCCAGGATCTGTGAAAATAGGGTATTCATGGAACCAGTCATTCCTTCATCATGAGACACTGCTTTACTGCAGACTCAGACTCAGAGCCAGTGGCTGTGGGGGCAGTGCTTTCCTAGGAGCCATGCGGGCCCCTGGGACTGTACCATAAGTGTGGAGTCAGTTATTACCACCACAGCAGAGTGTTCCTGAGACAAACCCAGTAAATAAAGAGGAGAGAAAAACAAAACCAACAAGGAAATATTTAACCAAATGGCAATAACTACACATCTGCCAATAATTACTTTAAATGTAAATTAATTAAATGCTCCAACCTAAACACATAGTGTGACTGAATGGCTAAAAAACAAGATCCATTTGCTGCCTTTAAGAGACTCATTTCTGACCTATAGGCACCTACAGAATGAAACTCAAGGAATGAGAAAGATATCCCATGCAAATAAGGCCTAGAATAAAGCTTGAGTAGCTACAGTTATCAGATAAAATAGTCTTTAAAGCAAAGACTGTAATAAGAAACAAAGAACATTGTATAATGATTAAGGACACAATCCAGCAGGATGATTTAACAATTCTAAGTATCTATGCACCCAACAGAGGGGCACTTAAATATATAAAGCAAATAATAACAGGCATAACAGGAGAGAATGACAGTAATACGATAATACCAGGGTGCTTTAACACATCACTAACATCAGTGGATAGATCATCCAGGCAGAAACTCTATATGGAAACAGTGGAATTGAAAGACACATTAGACCAAAAGGAATTAACACATATATACTTCACATTACATCCAAAACTAGTACAATACACATTCTTTTCATGCACACATGGAACATTCGCCAGAATATATCACATGTTAGGTCACAAAGCAAGTTTGAAGGAGAAAGGAAATCATATCAAGCATCTTTTCTGACCAAGGTTGTATAATACTGGAAATCAATTGCAAGAAAATAAAGAACAGAAAAAGCACAAAAATATGGAGGCTAAATTGCATGGTACTAAAAGTCATCAAAGCAATCAAAGTAGAAAAAAAAGAAATATTTGGAGAATAATGAAAATATAAATATAATGTGTTCAAAATCTTTGGAATGGAGGGAAAAAAACATCCTAAGAGGGATGTATACAGCAATACAGGCCTACCTTGGGAAGCAAGATACATCTCAAATAATCTAACCCAACACGTACAGAAAATAGGAAAAAAAAACAAAGAAAGTCCAAAGTTAGTAGAAGACAAGAAAGAAAAACATCACAGCAGAAATAAATGAGATACAGAATTTTAAAACAATATAAAAGATCCATGAAAAAAGGAGCTGCTTTTTTGAAAAAACTAATGAAATTGATAATTGATAAACCTTCAGCTAGACTCGTCATGAATGACAAGTATCATATAAATAAAACCGGACATGAAAGAGGGCAATTTACAATCAACACCACAGAAATGTAGATGATTATAAGACAGTACTATTAACTATTATATGTCAACAAATTACATGACATGAAACAAATGGATACATCCCCAGAAACATACAATCTTCCAAAATAGATCCAGGAAGATATAGAAAATTGAACAGATGAATTACAAATAATTATATTGAATTAGGAATCAAAAACTATGAACAGAATCACTGGGAAAGATGGCTTCACAGGTGAGTTCTACCAAAATTTAAAGAGCTGATTCCTCTCCTATTCAAAATATTCCAAAAAAAATTAAAATGAAAGACTTCTAAATTCATTCGATGAGACCGACATTACCCTGGTAACAAAATCAGACAAGGACACTACAAAAAAATTAAAGACCAGTTTCTCTGATGAAGATATATTCAAAACTCTTCAACAAAACAAGAAACCAATTTTGCAGAAACAGTGAAAAGAGCATTCACTAGGAACAAGTAAAATTTATCCCAGGGATGCAAGTATGGTTCCATATTCAGAAATCAATGAATATTATGTAGCACATGTATTTTTATTTTGGTATCATTAATGTACAATTATATGAGCAACATTACGGTTAAAAGACACCCCCCATGATCAAGTCCCCACCACATACCCCATTACAGTCACTGTCCATCAGCATAGTAAGATGCTATAGAATCAGTACTTGTCTTCTCTGTGTTGTACTGGCTTCCCCGTGCCCCGCCTGCTACACTATGTCAGCTTATCATAATGCCCGTTTTCCCCCCTTATCCCTCCCTTCCCACTCATCTTCCTCAGTCTTATTCCCTTTGGTAACTGCTAGGCCATTCTTGGGTTCTGTGAGTCTGCTGCTGTTTTTTTCCTTCAGTTTTTTCTTTTTTCTTACACTCCACAGATGAGTGAAACCATTTGATATTTGTCTTTCTCAATATGGCTTATTTAACGGAGCATAATACTCTCTAGCTCCATCCATGTTGTTGCAAATGGCAGGATTTGTTTTCTTCTAATGGGTGAATAATATTCCATTATGTATATGTACCACTTCTTCTTTATCCATTCATCTACTGATGGACACATAGGTTGCTTACATTTCTTGGCTATTGTAAATAGTGCTGCGATAAATATAGGGGTGCATCTGTCTTTTTAAAACTAGGCTCCTGAATTCTTAGGGTAAATTCCTAGGAGTGGAATTCCTGGATCAAATGTTATTTCTATTTTTAGTTTATTGAGTAACCTCCACACTGCTTTTCACAATGGTTGAACTAATTTACATTCCCACCAGCAGTGTAGAAGGGTTCCCCTTTCTCCACATCCTTGCCAACATTTGTTGTTGTTTGACTTTTGGGTGGTGGCCATCCTAACTGGTGTGAGGTGATACCTCACTGTGGTTTTAATTTGCATTTCTCTGATGATTAGCGATGTGGAGCACCTTTTCATGTGCCTGTTGGCCATCTGAATTTCTTCTTTGGAGAAGTGTCTGTTCAGATCCTCTGCCCAATTTTTTAACTGGATTATTTTCTTTTTGTTTGTTCAGGTGCTTGAGTTCTTTATATATTTTGGATGTCAACCCTTTATTGGATATGTCATTTATGAATATATTCTCCCATACTCTAGGATGCCTTTTTGTTATATTGATGGTGTCCTTTGCTGTAAAGAAGTTTTTCAGCTTGATATAGTCCCACTTGTTCATTTTTGCTTTTGTTTCCCTTACCTGGGGAGATATGTTCATGAAGAAGTTGCTCATGTTAATGTCCAAGAGATTTTTGCCTATATTTTTTTCTAAGAGTTTTATGGTTTCATGACTTACATTCAGGTCTTTAATCCATTTTGACTTTACTTTTGTGTATGTGGTTAGACAATGATCCAGTTTCATTTTCTTACATGTAGCTGTCCATTTTTGCCAACACCAGCTGTTAAAGAGGCTGTCATCTCCCCATTGTATATCCATGGCTCCTTTATCATCTATTAATTGACCATATATGTTTGAGTTAATTTCTGGACTCTCCATTGTGTATCACTGGTCGGTGTGTCTGTTCTTGTGCCAGTACCACATTTTCTTGAATACTATGGCTTTGTAGTAGAGCTTGAATTTAGGAAGCGAGATCCCTGCTTTATCCTCCCTTCTCAGGATTGCTTTGCTATTCGGGGTCTTTTGTGGTTCCATATGAATTTTAAATCTCTGTTCCAGTTTGTCGAAGAATGCTGTTGGTAGTTTGATTGGGATTGTATTGAATCTGTAGATTGCTTTAGGCAGGATGGCCATTTTGACAATATTTATTCGTCCTAGCCAAGAGCATGGGATGGATTTCCATTTGTTAGTGTCCTCTTTTATTTCTCCTAGGAGTGTCTTGTAGTTCTCAGAGTACAGGTCTTTCACTTCCTTGGTCAGGTTTATTCCTAGGCATTTTATTCTTTTTGATACAATTGTGAAAGGAATTGTTTTCCTGATTTCTCTTTCTGCTAGTTCATCATTATTCTATAGGAATGCAACGGATTTCTGTGTATTAATTTTCTATCTTGCAACTTTGCTGAGTTCAGATATTGGTTCTAGTAGTTTTGAAATGGAGTCTTTAGGGATTTTTATGTGCAATATCATGTCATCTGCAAATAGTGACAGATTAATTTCTTCCTTACTAATCTGGATGCTTTTATTTCTTTGTTTTGTCTGATTGCTGTGGCAAGGACCTCCAGTACTATGTTGAATAACATTGGGGAGAGTGGATATCCCTGTATTTTTCCTTATCTTACGGGGAAAGCTTTCCGCTTCTCAATGTTAAGTATGATGTTGGCTGTGGGTTTGTCATATATGGCCTTTATTATGTTGATGTACTTGCCCTCTATCCCCAGTTTGTTGAGAGTTTTTATCATGAATGCATGTTGAATTTTGTCGAATGCTTTTTTAGCATCTATTGAGATGATCATGTGGTTTTTGTCCTTCTCATTGTTGATGTGGTGGATGATGATGGATTTTCGAATGTGGCATGGTCCTTGCATCCCTAAGATGAATCCCACTTGATCATGGTGTATGATCCTCTTGATGTATTTTCGAACTCGGTTTGCTAATATTTTGGTGAGTATTTTTGCATGTATGTTCATTAGGGATATTGGTCCGTAATTTTCTTTTTTTGTGGTGTGTTTGCCTGGCTTCGGTACTAGAGTGATGCTGGCTTCATAGAATGAGTTTGAAAGTATTCCCTTCACTTCTATTTTTTGGAAAACTTTAAGGAGAATTGGTAATCTGTCTTCTCCAAATATCTGATAAAATTCAGCAGTGAATCCATCTGGACCAGAGAGTTTGTCCGTGGGTAATTTTTTGATTACCGAATCAATTTCGTTGCTGGAAATTGGTCTGTTTAGATTTTCTCTTTCTTCCTTGGTCAGTCTTGGATGGATATATTTTTCTAGAACTTTGTCCATTTCTTCTAGGTTATCCAGTTTGTTAGCATACAGATTTTCACAGTATTCTCTAATAATTCTTTGTATTTCTGTGGGGCCCATCATTATTTCTCCTTTCTCATTTCTGATTCCGTTTATGTGTGTAGATTCTCTTTTTCTCTTAAAGGGTCTGGCTAGGGTTTATCTATTTTGTTTATTTTCTCATAGAACCAGCACTGGGTTTCATTTGTTTTTTTCTATTGTTTTATTCTTCTCGATTTTATTTATTTCTTCTCTGATCTTTATTATGTCCCTCCTTCTGCTGACATTGGGCCTCGTTTGTTCTTCTTTTTCCAGTTTCAATAACTGTGACGTTAGACTATTCATTTGGTATTGTTATTCCTTCATTAAATAGGCCTGGATTGCTATATACTTTCCTCTTTGAACAGCCTTCACTGTGTCCCACTTAAGTTGGGGCATTGTGCTGTTGTTGTCATTTGTTTCCATATATTGCTTGATCTCTGTTTTAATTTGGTCATTGATCCATTGATTATTTAGGGGCATGTTGTTAAGCCTCCATATGTTTGTGAGCCTTTTTGTTTTCTTTGTACAATTTATTTCTAGTTTTATACCTTTGTGATCTGAGAAGATGGTTGGTAGAATATCAATCTTTTTAACTTACTGAAGCTCTTTTTGTGGACAATATGCAGTCTATTCTGTAAAATGGTCCATGTGCACTTGAGAAGAATGTGTATCCTGCTGCTTTTGGGTGTATATTTCTGTAGATGTCTGTTAGGTTCATCTGTTCTACTGTGTTCTTCAGTAACTCTGTGTCCTTATTTATTTTCTTATGACCTTTATTTTGGAGTGAGTGGTTTGTTGAAGTCTCCTGGAAAGAATGCATTGGATTCTATTGCCTCCTACAATTCTGTTAGTATTAGTTTCACATATTTGGGTGCTCCTATGTTGGGTACATAGATATTTATAATGATTATATCCTCTTTTTGGACTGACCCATTTATCAGTATATAATGTCCTTCTTTGTATCTTGTTACTTTTTTGTTTTGAAGTGTATTATATCAGATATAAGTACTGCAACTCCTTCTTTTCTCTCCCTATTCTTTGCATGAAATATCTTTTTCCATCCCTTCACTTTTAGTCTGTGAATGTCTTTGGTTTTGAAGTGAGTCTCTTGTGGGCAGCGTATAGATGGGTCTTGCTTTTTATCCATTCTGTAACCCTGTGTCTTTGATTGGTACAATCAGTTCATTTACATTTTGGGTGAATATCAATAGATATGTACTTATTTCCATTGCAGGCTTTGGATTCGTCATTACCAGAGTTTCAAGGGCAGCTTTTTTGCTATCTGTCTCACTTAACTCACTTATTGTGCTATGTCAATTGTCATTCCTTTCCATAGTAGGAAACTCGATATCGTTAAGACATGAATTATCCCCAAATTGACATGTAGATTCAGTGCAATCCTAAAGAGTTGGTTTCGATTCAAAACAGATTGCTAAAATTTTGATTTTGTTATCCCCATGGTAAACAGACAGAAAATATCTATTGAATACACACAAAAATAAATGAAATGAAAACCTATCACTAAGACTCAAATAAGCACAAAAGAAGTAATAATAAAGGAAATAAGGGACAAAAGTTATGTAATACAGAAAAAAATTAGAAAATGGCAGAAGTCTTTCATCATCATTAATTACATGTAAATAAATTGAACTCTTCAATCAAAAGGCATAGATTAGTATAATGGATAAATATCTATTATCCAACTATATTTTGTGTACAAGACATTCCACTTATATCTAATGGCCCAAATCAGTTGAGAGCAGAGCAAAAGAATGGTCAAATATATTCCATGTGAACAGTAACATAAAGGATTTGAGGTGCTTATACTAATATCAGAAAAAAGTAGACTTTAAGTCAAAATTTATGACAAAAAGTACATTATATATTGATAAAGGGGTAATTTCACTAAGAACTTACAATAATCAATATATATCTACTGAACATGAGGGCACCAAAATAAAAATATATAAAGCAGACATTAGCATGAAGAGATAAATAGTGCTACAACATTATATGGAAATTTCATTACATTACTTTCAGTAGTGGTCAGATAGATCAATAAGTTGATAGAACACTTTAATAGCATATAAACCTATTAGACTCAACAGATATAGAAAGAACACTCAGCTCATAATAGTATAAAACATTTTCTCAAGTGATAATGGTACATCCTCCAAAATGGACAATATTTCAGACCAAAAAACAAATAAATTAAACAACATTTATGTTTAAAAATAATTGGTTTAAAGAAGAAATCACAAGAAAAATTAGAAAACACCTTGAGACAAATGAAAGTGAAAATGCAACATACCAAAACCAAAACTTTTTGCAATGCAGCAAAAGCAATGTTATAAAGAAAATTTGTAGCTATAATTGTATAATTTATGCATTTGTAAAATTTCCACTCTTCCTTCTGTTCTTGATTTTAAACTTCATTCCATTGTTATTAGAAACTATTTCACTCTGTATAAAACTATTTCACTCTGTATAAAACCTCAAAAAATTTATTAACATTTGTTTTGTAGTCTGAACTGAAAATTTGTAGCTATGACTGTAAAGAATAATCTCCAATTAATAACCTAACTTTATATCTTTAGGAACTGTAAAGTAACAGCAAACTAAATCTGAAAATAACAGAAGAAAGGAAATAACAATCAGAGTGGTGACAAAATGGAATATAAAAGCAACAGAGAAAAATCAAGAAAAATAGAAGCTTATTCTTTGAAAATATCACAAAACTGACACTCCCTTAGATTGACTAAGGAAAGGAAATATTCATTTATTAAAATCAGAATTAAAAGTGGGAAAGTTAGGTAAAAAGATTATGAGAGAATATTGTGAATATTTATATGTGAATTGGATAATCTAGAGGAAATGTACAAATTCCTAGGAACAAACTGTATTAATCAATTTTGGGTGTTATAATAAAATCCCATAGACTTGGTGGCTTAAACAACAGAAATTAATTTTCTCACAGTTCTGGAGACTGGAAGTGTGAGATGCAGATGTCAGTATGATCAAGTCCTAGTGCAAGCTCGGTTTTGTCCTCACATTGGCAGACAGAGATCTCACTCTGTTCCTTTTCTGATAAAGCCAGCAATCCTATTGGATTAGGGCGTAACCTTATGATATCATTTAACATTAATTACCTCCTAAAAGCTCTATCTCTAAACACAGTAACATGGGGGTTAGACCCTCAACATGTGAATTTTTGAGGACACAATTCAGTTCATACTACACATAATCTACCAAAACCAAGTAACAAAGAAAGAGAAGATCTGAGTAGAGACATAATTAGTAAGACATAATTGAATCATTAACAGAAACTCCCTAACAAAGAAAAGCTATAGACCAGATGGCTTCATTGGTAAATTCAACCAAACATTTTATGAAGAATTAACACCAGCCATTTTCAAATTCTTCCTCAAAATAGATTAAGGGTACTTCCTAACTCATTCTGTGATTCCACTATTATCCAAATCCCAAACTAGACAAATACACAATAATAAAGAAAATTATAAACTAATATTCCTTACTAGTTTTTAATTCAAAGATCCTAAACAAAATACTGGTAAACAAAATTCAGCAGCACAATGAAAAGACTGTTTATATTGAAGTGAGATTTATTCCTGGAATGCAAGAATGGATCAACATATAAAAAGTTATCAAACAATACGCCATATTAACAGAATGAAAGGGAATATTGCATGATAGTCTCAATTGATGCAGACAAATCATTCAACAAATTAAAAAAACTTTCTTATTTCTTTTTAAATACTGGCAATAAACCATTAGCAGAGAAAATTTCCTCAACATGAGAATGTTCATATATCAAAAGCACAGCTAACATACTCAATAGTGAAAAATTGAAAAACTTTCCCCTAATATAAGAAATTAAACAAGGTTACCCACTTTTACCATTTGTAGTCATCATAATATTGAAATTCTAGCGAGAATCATTAAGAATAAAAATAAAGGCATTCTAATTACAAAGGTAGAAATAAAGTAATCTGTTTTCAGATAACAAAATCTTACAAACAGAAAACCCTAAATGGACCACAAAAAAACTGTTAGAGCTAATAATATCAGCAAGGTTATAATACACAAACTAAACACACAAAATTCACTGACTTCTAATAAACTCACATGATCAAAAAAATAAACAAGTAACAATTCCATTTAAAATAGCATCAAAAAGAATAAAATATTTTGGAATAAAGTTAACCAAGAAAGAAAAATACTTGTACCCTGCAAATTTCAAAGAAATAGTTGAAAGAAATTAAAGACACTAATACATATTAGTATATCCTATTCTCATGAGCTGGAAGATTTAACATTGGTAAGAAACTATCCAAAGCAATCTACAGATTCAATGCAATGCCTATCAAAATCCTAATGGCAAGTTTTTATTAAATAGAAAGTTCATACTAAAATTCATATGGAATCTCAAGGAAAACTGAATAGCTAAAAATATTGAAAAAGAACCAAACTGGAATATGCACACTTCATGTTTTCAAAATTTACTACTAAAACCTACAGCACTCAAAAACGTGCTACTTACATAAAGATTAACATATAAGTCAATAAAATACAACAAAGTACCCACAAATAATTGTTCAATTCTTTTTCAACCAGGGTATTAACATCATTTATTGGGGAAAGGAAAGAATTTTCAAGTGGTGCTTGAAAAACATGCCAAAGAACAGAGTTGCACCTTAACAATTAACCATATAAAAATATTTACTCAGAGTTGAAACAAGACTTAAAAATGAGAGCTAAAACTATAACTCAGGATAAAATAGAGCAAATTTCATGATATTGGATTTCATAGGAATTTCTTGAGTATTACATAAGCACAGAAAACATGAAAAAAATAAATTGATCTACTATACCTTAAGAATTTTGTACATCAAAGGACCATATAGAGTTGAAATACAGCACACAGAGTTGGAGAAAATATTTGCAAATCATGTATGTGATAGATTAATATCCAAAATATATAAAGAACTCTTACAATACAACAATAACAAAGACAACCCAATTCAAAAATGGATAAAGTACTTTAATAGACATTTCTCCAATGAAGACATACAAATGGCTAATAAGCACACAAAAGATGGTTACTATTACTATACTTCAGGCAAATGCAAATTGAAGTTACTGTGATATAACAGTTCATACCCACTTATGTGGCTATTATGAATAATGGAACACAATAAGTATTGTGAAGATAAGTGCTTTGGAAAAATTAAAACACCTGTGTATAGCTGGTGGGAAAGTAAAATGGTACAGTGGTACAACCACTGTAGAAAATGTAAGGTGAGTCCTCAGAAAATTGAACAGAATTACCATATTGTCAAATAACTATATTCTTTGTATATACCCAAAAGAATTTATATCAGGGACTGAGATTCTTGTACACCAATGTTCATAGCATCATTCACAATAGCCCCTATGCTGAAACACCCAAATGCCTTCAACAAGTGAACGGATAAACAAAATATTATTTACATACAATGAATTATTCAGTATTAAAACGTTGAAACTGATACATGCTCCAATGTGGATAAACCTTGAAAATATGTTTTGTGAAATAAGCCATACACAAAAGGACAAATATTGTATGAATCCACTTCTTTGAACAAATTTTAAGTCAGTCAGCTTCCTCTAAACCCTCCTCCCAACTAGGTTTCTATCTTTGGACTTCAGTACCCAATTTTAATCACCCAATTTTAGGAAGAATCTTGATGACTCAGCATAGTAAGAATCCCCCTGCAATTAATACCTGATACTCTCAATATCTAAATTCTATCCCCATGGGATATCTGATCACTCTACCCTGCCTTCAGCAAGAATTCTGTCATGTTAGTTTAGCCAGAAATGTCCTTTACCACTTATATTCTCTTTCAGTAATTTTCCATCCACTGACTACCAACTTCACAACCTGCTCGATGCTTATAAATTTCCCCTGTTCCATGCTTATCAATCTTCCCCTGTGTTCAGAAATAACCCAAGTAATATACTGAGATCTCTTTTGTCTTATTGCTATAATTCCTGAAGGAAATCAGGTCTTATCACTTTAACTACTGTCATGACCTAATTTTTCTTTGGCACATTTTATATGAAGAATCTAGAACAAAGAAATTTATAGATACAGAAAGTATAGTATAGGTCACTAGGGTATTAGGGGAGGGAAGAATGAGGAGTTATTGTATACTGAGTACAGAGTTTCTGTTTGGGATAATGAAAATATTCCAGAAATTGGTAGGGGTAATGTTTGCACAGCATTACTAATGTACTCAAAGTCATTGAAATGTACACTTAAAATGGTTAAATGTTATACAATGCTTTTAAATGGTTAAATAGTATACTATATGTTACATATACTTTTAAAAAGAATGGACATGAGAGATTTCTCAAGATGGTGGAGTGAGTAGGGTGATGGAAATCTCCTCCCAAAATCATGTATATTTTGAAAATACAGCAAATACAACTATTCCAAAAAGAGAGACCAGAAGATCGAGTACAACAGCCAGGCTACATCTACATCTGCGAGAACTCAGCATATCACAAAAAGGGTAAGATAAAAAGCCGAGACCCAGCAGGATCCGAGCACTCCCCTGTCCTGGGCTCACTGGTGGGAGGAAAGGAGTCAGAGTGGGGATGGTGTGGAAGCACAGGACTGCTAAATAACCAGCCCAAGTAATCTGCACTGCGAGCACAGACACACATTGCATGGTGTACTGGATATTAAACAGAAAAGTAAAATCCAAGACAGAGATTACGAGTGGGTCCCCACAGCTGGCTCCCCTGGGACAAAAGAAAAGTGGGTGCTTTAAGAGTCTTAAAGGGACAAGGGTTTAACAGGTGGACAAAATCGTCCCAGCACACTCAGCCAGGCCGGCTGGGAATCTTAAGGAACTTCAGGCACCCTAACCCCCTGGGTGGCAATGCAGCTATGAAGCCCCTCACAGTGATAAACTGCCTGCCGTTCATTTCCCCAGCTGGTACTGCAAGCAAACCAGCTGACCCGCCATTGCCGTGGAGCAGCCCTGCCCACAGCAACTACAAAGAGTCTTCTCCCAGCATGCAGCTAACTGGGAGAGACACAGAGGCTGTCACCAACATGCAGCTGCCTGACACAGACAGAGGAAGGTGGTACAAAGTTAGGAAGGCACAAAGGGGAACTGTTCTCACAGGAGAACACATGCTATGTGCCTGCTACACTCAGCAGTGCCCTAGGTCATCCCTAGGGCCGCCCCTCCCACAGCAGCTCAGGGGATTATCACAGAGACTGTCCTTGTGTGTGGGTAACTGGCACAGGCAGCAGAGAAAGGCAAGGTGACCAGCAAGAAGGAATGGACTTTGTTCTCCCATCTGACACACGTGCCACTTGCCAGTGATCACTTCTATCACCATGAAAAGGCAGAAGAATCTGGTCCAGTCCAAAATCACTGAAACAACGACAGAGAGAGGGCCTGGTGAGATATACATAAGCAATATTATTGAAAAACAATTTAAAATAAAAGTCATAACCATGCTGATGGAGCTATACAGAAATATACAAGAGCTAAGGGATGAAGTCCAGAGGGAGATAACAGAAATGAAACAGTGAATGGAAGGATTACAAGCAGACCAGACAAGGTGAAGAGACTGTTAATGGAATAGAAATCAGAGAATATGAATACAGACAAACTGAGGCAGAGAGAGATAAAAGTATCTCTAGGAAAGAGAATATTAAGACAACAGTGTGACTAATTCAAACAGAACAATATTCTCAATATAGAGTTACCAGAAGAAGAAGAGAGAGAAAAAGGGATAAAAAGTGTCTTTGAAGAGATAATAGCTGAAAACTTCCCCAAGCTGGGGAAAGAAATATAGTCTTTCAGTCCATGGAAGCCCACAGATCTCCCAACACTCAGACCCAAGGAGGACAACACCAAGACATATAATAATTAAAATGGCAAAGATCAAAACAAGGAGAGAGTATTAAAGGCAGCCAGAGATAGAAAAAAGATCACCTACAAAGGAAACCCCATCAGGCTATCATCAGACTTTTCAACAGAAACTTTACAGGCCAGAAGAGAATGGCATGATATATTTAATGCAATGAAACAGAAGGGCCTTGAACAAAGAATACTGTATCGAGCAAGATTACCATTTAAATTTGAAGAAGGGATTAAACAATTTCAAGATAAGCAAAAGTTGAGGGAATGTGCCTCTCTAAAAACCACCTCTACAGGATCTGTTAGAGGGATGGCTCTAGAAGGAAGTACTCCTAAGGCTAAATAGATGTCATCAGAGAAATTAAAATCACAGCAAAAAAATCAGACCAACCAAATACCAACTAAAGGAAAAAAATGAAATCAACTATCCTAAAAAGCAGTCAAGGGAGACCCAAAAGAGTACAGAATAAAACACCTAACATATAAAGAGTGGAGGAGAAAGAATAAGAAGAAAGATAAATAAAGAATAATCAAACTGTATTTATGATAGCATAATAAGTGAGGTAAAGTTAGATGGTTAGATAGTAAGGAAGCTACCCTTGAACCTTTGGTAAGCACGAATCCAAAACCTGTAATGGCAATAAGTACATATCTATTGAGAATCACCTTAAATGTAAATGGACTGAAGGTATCAATCAAAAGACACAGAGTAATATAATGGATAAAAAAGCAAGACACATGTATATGCTGCTTACAAGAAAATCACCTCAAGCCCAAGGACATACAGAGATTAAAAGTGAAGGGATAGAAAAAGATTTTTCATGAAAACAATAGGGAGAAAAAAGAAGATATTGCAGTACTTGTATTAGAAAAAATAGACTTCAAAACAAGGAAAGTAAGAAGAGATAAAGAAGGACTTTACAAAATGATAAAGGAGTCAGTCCAACAAGAGTATATAACCATTATAAATATCTATGCACCCAACACAGGAGCACCAACATATGTGAAAACAAATACTAACAGAATTGAAGGAGGGAATAGACAGCAATGCATTCATTTTAGGAGACTTCAACACACCACTCACTCCAAAGGATAGATCAACCAGACAGAGAATAAGTAAAGACACAGAGGCACTGAACAACACACTAGAACAGATGGACCTAACAGATATCTACAGAACTCTACACCCAAAAGCAGCAGGTTACACATTCTTCTCAAGTGCACATGGAACATTTTCCAGAATAGACCACATACTAGGCCACAAAAAGAACCTCAGTAATTTCAAAAATATTGAAATCCTACCAACCAACTTCTCAGATCACAAAGGTATAAAACTAGAAATAAATTTAAGAAAGAAATCAAAAAGGCTCACAAATACATGGAGACTTAACAACATTATCCTAATTAATCAATAGGTTAACGACAAAATCAAAACAGAAATCAAAGAATGTATGGAGACTAATGACAACAACAACACAAAGCCACAACTTCTGAGGGACGCAGCAAAGGCAGTTCTAAGAGGAAAGTATATTGCAATCCAGGCCTATGAAAGAAGGAGGAACAATCCCAAATGAATAGTCTAAAGACACAATTATGGAAATTGGAAAAAGAAGAACAAATGAGGCCCAAAGTCACCAGAAGGAGGGACATAATGAAGATCAGAGAAGAAATAAATAAAATTGAGAAGAATAAAACAATAGAAAAAATCAATGAAACCAAGAGCTTGTTCTGTGAGAAAATAAACAAAATAGATAACCCCCTAGAAAGACTTATTAAAAGAAAAAGGGAATCTACACACCTAAACAGAATCACAAATGAGAAAGGAAAAATCACGATGGACCCCACAGAAATACAAATAATTATTAGAGAATACTATGAAAATCCATATGCTAACAAATTTGATAACCTAGAAGAAATGCACAACTTTCTAGAAAAATACAACCATCCAAGACTGACCAAAGAAAAAAGAGAAAATCTAAACAGACCAATTACCAGCAATGAAATTGAACCAGTAATCAAAAAACTACCCAAGGACAAAATCTTTGGTCCAGATGAATCCACTGCTGAATTTTATCAGACATTTAGAGAAGACATAATATGCATTCTCCTTAAAGTTTTCAAAAAAATAGAAGTGGAGGGAATACTTACAAACTCATTCTATGGAGCCAACATCACTCTAATACCAAAACCAGGCAAGGACCCCACCAAAAAAGAAAATTACAGACCAATATCCCTGATGAAAATAGATGCAAAAATAATCAACAAAATATTAGGAAACCGCATTCAAAAATATATTAAGAGGATCATACACCATGGTCACGTGGGATTCATCTGAGGGATGCAAGGACAGTATAACATTTGAAAATCCATCAACATCATCCACCACATAAACAACAAGAAGGACAAAAACCACATGATCATCTCCATAGATGCTGAAAAAGATTTGATAAAATTCAACATCCATTCATGATAAAAACTCTCAACAAAATGGGTATTGAGGGCATATACCTCAACATAATAAAGGCCATATATGACAAACCCACAGCCAACATCATACTTAACATTGAGAAGCTGAAAGATTTTCCCCTAAGATCAGGAACAAGACAGGGATACCCACTCTCCCCACTTTTATTCAACAGAGTACTGGATGTCTAGCCACAGCAATCAGACAAAACAAAGAAATTAAAGGCATCCAGATTGGTAAGGAAGAAGTCAAGCTGTCACTATTTTCAGATGACATGGTATTGTACATAAAAAACCCTGAAGACTCCACTCTGAAACTACTAGAACTAATATCTGAATTCAGCAAAGTTGCAGGGTAGAAAATTAATTCACAGAAATCCATTGCATTCCTATACACTAATGATGAACTAGCAGAAAGAGAAATCAGGAAAACAATTCCATTCACAATTGCATCAAAAAGAATAAAATGCCTAGTAATGAACCTGACCAAGGAAGTGAAAGACCTATACTCTGAAAACTACAAGATACACTCAAGAAAACCTAATGTCCATAAAACACTAACAAATGGAAATGCATCCCATGCTCTTGGGTAGGAAGAACTAATACGCAATTGACAGATTCAATGCAATCCCTTTCAAAATACCAAAGCATTCGTCAATGAACTGGAACAAATAGTTTTAAAATTCATATGGAACCACAAAGACTGTGAATAGCCAAAGCAATCCTGAGAAGGAAGAATACAGCAGGGGGGATTTCGCTTAATAACTTCAATCTCTACTACAAATCCACAGTAAACACGACAATGTGGTACTGGCACAAGAGCAAACCCACAGACCAGTGAAACAGAAGAGAGAGTTCAGCTATTAACCCAAACATATATGGTCAATTAGTGTATGATAAAGGAGCGATGGATATGCAATGGAGAAATGACAACCTCTTCAACAGCTGATGTTAGCAAAACTGGACAGCTACATGTAAAAGAATGAAACTGGATCATTGTCTAACTCTGTACACAAAAGTAAACTTGAAATGGATCAGAGACCAGAATGTAAGTCAAGAAACCATTAAACTCTTAGAAAAACATAGGCAAAAATCTCTTGGTCATAAACATGATCAACTTCTTCATGAACATATCTCCCCAGGCAAGGGAAACAAAAGCAAAAATGAACAAGTAGGACTATATTAAGCTGAAAAGCTTCTGTGCAGTAAAGGACACAGCCAATAGAACAGAAAGGCATCCTACAGTATGGGAGAATATATTCATAAATGATATATCTGATAAATGTTGATATCCAAAATATATAAAGAGCTCATGCACCTCAACAAACAAAAAGCAAATAAACCAATTAAAAAATGGGCAGAGGATCTGAGCAGACACTTCTCCAAAGAAGAAATTCAGATGGCCATCAGGCACATGAAAAGATGCTCCACATTGCTAATCATCAGAGAAATGCAAATTAAAACGACAATGAGATATCACCTCAGAGCAGTTAGGATGGCCACCATCCAAATGACAAACAACAACAAATGCTCCCAAGGATGTGGAGAAAGGGGTACCCTCCTACACTGCTGGTGGGAATGTAAATTAGCTCAACCATTGTGAAAAGCAGTATGGAGGTTCCTCAATAAGCTAAAAATAGAAATATCATTTGACCCAGGAATTCCACTCCAAGGAATTTACCCTAAGAATGCAGCAGCCCAGTTTGAAAAATACATAGGCACCTTTATGTTTATCTCAGTACTATTTACAATAGCCAATAAATTGAAGCAAATGAAGTGTCTGTCAGTAGAGGAATGGATAAAGAAATGGTACATATACACAATGGAATATTATTCACCCATAAGGAAAAGACAAATCCCACGATTTGCACCATCATGGGTGGAGCTAGAGGTTATTACGCTCAGTGAAATAAGCCAGCTGGAGAAAGACAAGTATCAAATGATTTCACTCATCTGTGGACTATAAGAACAAAGAAAAAACTGAGGGAACGAAACAGCAGCAGACTCACAGAACCCAAGAATGGCCTAACAGTTACCAAAGGGTAAGGGACTGGGTAGGAAGGGTGGGAAGGAGGTATAAGGGGGAAAAGGGGCATTACGATTAGCACACGTAATGTGGGTGGGGGCACAGGGAGGGCTGTACAACACAGAGGAGACAAGTAGTGATTCTATAGCATCTTACTACACTGATGGACAGTGACTGTAATGGGGTATGTGGTGGGGACTTGATAATAGGGGGAGTCTAGTAACCATAATGTTGCTCATGAAACTGTACATTAATGATACCATAATAATAAGAAAATGGAATGGACACATGCCACAAGACACATGAGCAAATCATAAGAATTCTTATTGGGCAAAGCTATAACAATTTAAGCAACAAAATAAGGTTCTATTATATTATAACCTAAAGTATAAAATAAAATCCCATAAATTAATACTAATACTAATATATTATTGAATGAAAAATAAAGATTAAAAATAAATGGAGAATGAACAAACCTGTCATGCAGAAGAATTTTGAATAATTTATATATGTATGCTGCTCTCAGAGAGGGGAAAACTAACTTCTCACATATTATCTTCCTTCAAAAAATTAAAGAATAAGAAATGGAGAAGAATCATAACTTCTCACCAGAAAAGCCTGGCAAAACTTACCTCAGTCAGGTGATCAAGTATAAAAATCAATAGTAATAAATCATTTGGACAATATGCATTCTTGATATTATACAATGAAAATGACACTTTGCTTCTGTTTACCTTCTCCCAAATGCTAATACACTCTTCCTAACTGTAGTGGGTTGAATTCCAGCTGCAAAATATGTTCACTTCTTCTCAGAACACAGGAAAGCAACCTAATTTGGAAGAAGAGATCTTAGAACATATAATTAAGGATATCCAGAGGATAGCATCTTGGATTAACTAGATGGACCCTAAATATAATAACAGATGTCCTAAAAAGAGAGAAGCGGATAATATAATGTGAAAGCAGAGACAGAGATTGGGGATATTCATGCACAAGCCAAGGAAGTCCTGGAGCCACCATGAGTAAGAAGAGGAACAAGCACAGATTTTTCCCCAGAGCCTTTGAAGAGAGTAGACACCTCAATTTCAGGCATTTGGCCTTCAAATCTATGAGAGAATAAATGTATGTTGTTTTAAGATACCAACTTTGTGGTAATTTGGTATGGCAGTCCTAAAAACCTAATACATTAAGTATGAACAAAAGTTAAGTCTAACCCAAGTTCAAGTCCTTTTACAAAATACCTGACCGGTGATCTTCTAAGCAGTAAAAATCATCAAAATCAAGGACATTCTAAAATACTGCCATACTGAGGAGTCTAGGGAGACAGTAAGACTAAATGTAGTGTGGTATATTAGACAAAATCCTGTGACACATAAAGGACATTAGGGAAACTAAGGAACTCTGATTAAAGTGCAGACATTAGTTAATAATAATCTATCAATATAAGTTTTATAATTATAATATATCATACTAATACAAAATGTTAAATACAGGGGCAACTAGATGCAGGGTATATGGAAATTCTCTGTAAACTTTCAGTCTTTTTGAAACTCTAAATCTGCTCTAAACTATATTTTAGAATTCATTATACTTATATGTTATATAAATATAAATATATGATATATTTATATATTCATTTATTTTATTATACATATATTATAGTTTTATATTTATAATATATAATACATATTATATATATTATAAACTATACTTCAACAAATGTTGACAATAATAATGGTTACTTATTCCTTGGTTATTTCTGAAATTAACCACTTGCCAGTTAGAACTCTTACTATATCCTAAAATTTTTTTATCTAAGGTGCAACAAAACCAAATGCCAATATGAATCAGAATTATCAAGCAAGAGGAAGTGACATCATTAACATGGCAGAGTCAAAGTTTACTACGTCTATCCCCCAGAAACTACACTGATTTTGACTATCACACACAGACAAGAATGCCTTTGTTGTAATCCAAGTATCTAACAGAGAAGTTTCAGCACACTACTGTAGCCAAAGCAATCCAAGATTGGACACACTGAGGAAGGTAAAACAGTTTCACTTTAGCAACGTTATTCCTCCCCCAAGACTGTGGAGGCCCAGAACTGGTCCATAGTCACCCCAATGATCTGTGCAGCATCCATGGACACCCTTACCCTGTATCCAGCTCCCTGTGTGTAACTAAGAGAGCAGTGAGAGCAAGCCTTTCCAGATGGATAGTGACTATTAGCCGAGAGCTGGCCCAACTCTGTTGGACAGAGGAAAGGCAAACAAACCTGACAGTCTAGCACTGCCCTACAGGATCAAGAGAAGGCATAGTGTCTTAAGAATTCAACATAGGAAGAACAAAAAATGTGGAACAGGAACATCCACAGAAAATGTCTGAGAAAGCCTCAGAATTCCTAGAGGGCTGCAGAAAGGTATTTCTCTCCAAATCCAATCAGTAAAGAGAGGTGGAGTACCTGCTTCCAATGTAAATACAATAATGCAAGACTTCATGGAATATGAAATAATCAAGGAAACATGACACTGCCTATGGAACACAAAAATTTCTCTGAAACCAACCCCAAATAAATGGAGATGTGCGACTTTCCTAATAAAGAATTCAAAATACTTGTTTTAAGAAGTTCAGTGAGCTATAAGGAAAAAAAGACAAATCAACAAAATCAGTGAAACGATGCACAAACCAAATATGTTGAACAGAGAAATTATTTAAAAAAGAATAAAACATGAGTTCTGAAGCCAAAGAATACAATGAAAGAAATAAAAAAAAAATGCAACAAAAAGCATCAACATGAGACTTGATCAAGATGAAATGAAAAAATAGTAAGTGAAGAGAAGACAGGTTATTTGAATCATCCAATAAGATGAGAACAATGAAAAAAGAATTCTAAAAATACATTCATTATGAGATACCATTAAGAAAAATAGTCTGTGCATTATTGGCGTCCCAGAGGAATAAGTAAAAAAAAAATAGCAGAAAGCTTATGTAGTGAATAATAGCTGAGAACTCCCTGAATCTGGAGAAAGATAGGACATTCAAGTTCATTAAGTTTATAGATCTGCTCAAATTTCAACCCCAAATGATCTCCAAGAATTATAATAGAACTCTCTAAAATTAAAGACAGAAAGATAATTTTAAAATCAGCAAATTAAAATATTCCTAACATAAGAGGGAACCCCATAAGGTTATAAATGGAATTTCCTTTGCAGGAACTGTGCATTTCAGAAGACAGTGGGATTATATATTCATCTTATTGAAAGAACAAAAACCTGATGTTCAGGAACACTTTACCCAGTCAAGTATTCCTTTAGAAATAATAAAGGTGATGTAGATTTTTCCAAACAGAAGCTGAAGGAGTTCATTTCTACTACACCTGGCTTAAAAACAATGCAGAAAGTTCTGCAAACTTAAATTAAAGGATGCTAATTAATACCAGGAAACAACAAAAAGCTGAATATACGAAATATATCAGCAATTCATACAACTCAATATCAAAAACTACAAAACCAAACAAAAAAACAATCTAAGTTAAAAATGGGTAGAGCATTATAGCAACATGGATGGAACTAGAAGATATTATGTTATGTGAAATGTCAGACAGAGAAAAACAAATGCCATATGATTTCACTTACATATGGAATCTAAATAAACAAAATGAAAGGTTCATAAACATGGAGAAAAAACTGGTGGTTGCAATGGGGAATGGGCAAAATATGTGAGGGTGATAAAGAGGGAAAAACTCATAATTATGAAGTAGAAAATCTGAATAGAATAATTAGTAGTAAGGAGATTGGAACAGTAGTCAAAAACATCACACACACAAAAAAAAAACCCAAAGCATTTCCAGATTATTACATTTGTGAACTTTATGAAATATTTAAAGAAAACAAATAGCAATTTTCAAATTATTCCAAAATATTTAAGAGGAAGGAACACTCCCAAATTTATTTCTCAATGTCAGAATTACTCTGATACCAACATCAGATAACACTAGAAGTAAAGAAAAATTACAAGCTAATATCCTTGATGAATATAGATGCAAAAGTTCTCAACAAAATATCTGTAAACCAACTTAAATACCACATTATAAAGTTCAGAGCACATTATCAAGGAGGATTTATCCCTGGGATGCAAGGATGTTTGTACATACAGAAATCAGTAAATATGATGCACCACAATAACAGAATGAAGGATGTAAATAATAGAATTTCAATAGCTGCAGAAAAAGTATTTGATAAAATTCAACATCTGATGATAAAAACTCTCAACAAATTGGGTACAGAAGGAATATACCCCAACATAACCAATGCCATATATGACATGCCACAGCTTACATCATACTCAATGGTGAAGGGTTGAAAGATTTTCCTCTTTGATCAGGAACAAAAACAGTGTGCCCATTCTCACCACTCCTATTTAATATAGTAAGAGAACTCTAGTCAGAACCAGTAAGGAAAATAAATAAATAAATAAATAAATAGCATCCAAGTTGGAAAGGAATAATTTAAATTGTCTATGTTTGCAGATGCTATTGTCTTCTATATAGAATATCCTGAAAAGTCCACCAAAAAGTTCTTGAACTTAATAAGTGAACTTGATAAAGTTGAAGGATACAAAAATGTACATACAAAATCTGTTGCATTTTTATATTTTCAAAACAAATTATCTGAAAAAATAAATTAATCCCATTTACAATAGCATCAAAGACAATAAAATTCTTATGAATAAATTTATCCAAGGAGGTGAAAAGCCTGTACACTGAAAATTATCAGATGTTTACGAAGACAGAGATAAAAGGAAAGACATCCTGCATTCATGGATCAGAAATAATATTGCTAAAATCTCAATGATATGTAAAGCCATCTGTGCATTAAATGCAATCTCTATCTGAATCCCAATGGCATTGTTCACATAAATGGAAAGAACTCTCCTAAAAGTCATGTGAAACAACAAAAGCCCTAACTAGCCATAGCAAAGCAATCTTGAGACAGAAGAACAAAGCTGGAGGCATCACGTTTCTGATTTCATACTATATTACAAAGCTACAGTTATCAAAACAGTTTGTCAATGTCATAAGAATTGGCATGTGGTAAATGGAAAGGAATTAAAAGCTCAGAAAGAATCCCACACATATATGGTCAACTAATATTTGACAAGAAAACCAACAATACTCAATGGCGAATGGTTAGACGCTTCAGTAAATGTTATGGGGATACTGAATATTCATCTTCATATCATTGAAATTGGAACAATAGCACAAAAATTAAATCAACATGGGTTAAAGTCATAAATGTAAGACTTCATACTCTAAACCTTCCAGAAGAAAACAAGGACATGTGCTACTTGATATGGGTCTTATGAATGAACTTTTGGCACAAGCATCAATAGTAAAAATAAACCACAGGGATTGTATCAACTAAACAGCTTCTGCAAAGCAAAAGTAACAATCGACAAAGTGAAAAGGCAATATGGATTGGCAGAAAACATTTTTAAAGCATGTATTTAATAAAGGGTCAATATCTAAAGTATATAAGAAATTCATACAACTCAATAGCAAAAGCAAAAAAATAAAAAATAAAAACAAAATAAATAATCTAATTTAAAAATGTGCAGAACTTTTGCAACAACATGAATGGACATAGAGGGTATTATGCTAAGTGAATAAGTTACAGAAAGGCAAATACCATATGATTTTATTTGTATATTGAATCTAAACAAACAAAACAAATAGTTCCATAAACATGGAGAAAAACCTGGTGGTTGCCAGGTGGGGAATAGGCAAAATACGTGTAAAGGATAAAGAGGGGAAAACTTCCAATTGTGAAGTAGATAAATCCTGGGGATGAAAAGTACAGATAGGGGATATGCTCAATAAAATATTTCAGTGTCTTTGTATGGTGATGGTAACTACACCTAACGTGTTAAGCATTTCACAATGCATATAATTGTTGAATCACTATGTTGTGCACTAAAACCTTGTAGATTAATTATGCCTCAATAAAATGTTAAAATAGGTAGAGGACCTGAGTAGACATTTTTCCAAAGAATACATTCTAATGGCCAATAGGTACATGAAAAGATGCACAACATCATTAATCATCAGGGAAATCAAAATCAAAAGCATGAGATATTACCTCATAACTGTTAAAATAGCTAGTATCAAAAACCTAAAAGAAATGAGTGTTGGCCAGGATGAGAAGAAAACATAACCTTTGTGCACTGTTGGTAAGAATATAAATTGATATAGCCACTAAAGAGTACTTTATGGAGACTCCTCTGCAAATTACACATAGACCTACCATATCATCCAGCAATCCTACTCATGGGTATATACCCAAAAGGAAATGAAATCACTATTTCAAAGAAATATCTGTACCTCCATGTTCTTTGAAGCATTATTAACAACAGGCAAGACATAGAAACAACCTGTGTCCATGTGACAAAAGTTTATATATAATATATATATATATATATGATTTTTAAGATTTATATACATGACATAAAAGAAGCCATACCATTTGTGACAATATATATGAACCTTGAGAGCATTAGGCTGAGTTAAATATGTCAGACAAAATCAAAAATTTCAAAACCATAAGAATAGAGTAGAATGGCGGGTGCCTGGAGCTGGGGTATGAGGGAAATGGGGAGATGAAGGTTGAAGTGTCCAAACTTCTAAGGTGTTTAAGTTCTGGGTGACTAATGTACATCATAAAAACTGTAGTTAACTGTATTGTTTTATATACTTGAAAGTTGCTAGGACAATGTATTTAAATGTTCTCACCACAAAAACAAAGTGATATTTATGTGATGTAATGGAAGTCTTAATCAACTTTATTGTGGTAATCATTTCATAATATGTGTATGAAATTATCACATTGTATACCTTAAACTTACACAAAGTTATATGCCAATCATATATTGGCAAATATGGAAAAAGGGAATTATCATGCAATAAAAAACACCTTAAGAGCAGACTGTTCTCAAATCAAGCAATAAACATAGTCTCTTTAAAGAGACGTTGATTCAAACAGACAAAATTTTTTAATTTTATGAAGAAATAAAAATGCTCACAAAGTATAGGGCTTTCTCGTTGGTAGTATTATTTTTGTTGTGCAGAAGAGAAAACAGTGAAACACAGAGCTGCCTAATACTCTACAGCTAATCAGAGGTGAAACCAAAGCTGGAAACCAGTCCTTCAGAATTTATGGTCAATAATCTCTTGGAAGGAATTCCTGGTCAAGGGGAACCTGTTAAAGCCACCGGGATTGATAAGTATTAAATAATAATTTTACCGTTAATTAAAATAACATAATAACAAAAGTACATTAACTAAAGGGACTATCAGTGATATTGTACACACCAAAGCAGGTTACTGCTTTTCAACCAACATGCCAGGCTTGTGCTAAACACTTCTCATATACCAAGTTTAAATACTCACAATAAACCCATATGTGTAGGTTTAATTATACCCATTTAACATATGAAGAAGTTGTGACTTGCAGAGTTTAATTCATTTGGTTAAGAACATACAAAATTTTCTAATCCATCTATTTAAACCTGTGCCCTCCCTGCACCACATTAGTTTAACCCAAAATAATGACTACCTAAGTGATTTCAAACATCTTTTAAAGTTGATGTTGGTATGGCTGGTTTCAGTGGCGGTATTAGATAAAAACCATGTGTACCATTTATCAAGTAAGTTGCCAACCTTTGGGTCCCTGAAAGCTTCTACACTATCATTTCCTTTGTTAAAAATTCCTTATAGGATATGAACAAAAAGACAGAATAAACTTATTCAAAACATTAGTCTTTCATAGTCAGAATCCTATGTAAAGAGATTTGTACTAATTTAAATTGCATACACATGACACATTATTACTTTTTTTTACTATTAACTTTAATTTACTATGTCTGTTTCTTTTTGATTACTGCTGAAGTAAAAGATACAAAATCACTTTAAAGTTTAACTTTTGATGTGGGAAAATTAGAAGGACTTGGGTCCTCAGATTTTATTTTTACACAAAATATATCTCAATACTAATAGATCAAAACTTAATTGATCCATTACAAGATATTGCCACAAATTCTATCTACTATAATCAATACTCCAAGTGGTAGTTTGTATAGTTTAAGCTTCCTCATTAACCAGGCAGTGCAGTGTGGTCAAGAAAACAGCTGGCTTGTAGTCAGGAGCATGAAGGTTACTTTTTCTTTAGGAAGAAAGCATATTAATTTGCTATATTGGTTACTCATGCCTTCCCTAAACTCTAAATCAAGTCCCTTTGTTACTCTCATATTTCATACAGTCTTTATTCTTTAAGTAGTTTTTGCAAATTTGCTCCTGTGCTTACTCTCCTTCTCCCCCATAAGGGTAGGGATCTTATTAATTTTCTTAATGTCACGTCCTCAATGGCTAATATATAGTGAAGTTTAATAAATATTTGCAAGAAAAAAATTATTCAGTTTTTCAAATCATCACCTGATGTAACTGCTGTCTGATGACAAAATTCAAAGGGAATGGTAATTTTTGTAGAGATGGTAATGGAAGCATTAGATTTGGGACTAAGTATGATACCACCGTGGAAAATGTTATGTCAGTGGATAGAGAGTAGAAGTTCCATAAATCATATATACCCTTAAAATATGGAACAAAAGTTAGGAAATGTCACTTCCTAAAACTGAAGTTATTCAGAATGAACACAACAAATAATAGTAACTATAGCTTATCAGATGTTCTGATTAAGGGTAGGAAGCGACTATCTTACAGTTCAATTAAATGTGAGATATAGTATAATATTGGACATTTATAACATACTAATGAGACATGTAGATAGGTTGAATTTCTCATGGAGTCTACAGAAAGGAAAGTTAGAGGGTGAAATTTGTCAGCATGAGTAAGAATGGAAAGATTTTACTGTATCTGTTTGTCAGAAGTGTTTTGGCCACTAGAAAGAGACATTTTTATGCTGGAACAAAGTCTATAACAGTTTGTAAGAAATATCCTCCAAATCTATTGTAATATATTTTCTCTGTACTCACCAAGAAAATTTTTGATACTTAATTCATTTTCCCTGGTTCTTTGATATGTAGGTGGATTGCCTCAAAGAGCAAATACAATTATTGTTCCCAGTGTAAATTAATAAAGAGGAATCCTATATTATCAATCCATATTGTAAGTTGGGCATAAATCAATTACTTTTTGTTGCGGTATAGTTGATATATACAAAATAAATCAATTCTTGATTATTTGATATCCAGTTTGGTACTGGCCGTTGGAAACATCTGCAGCATTATTATTTTGTTATTGTTATTGTATCATGAAAATGCTGCTTTGATGTAGGTTTAGTAATGCCAGGCTTATTAGTAGAAGTAATTTTGATTACATTATATAGCTATAAGATCAAAGTGAGTAGGCATTATAATTTTTTTAATTGAAGGAAATATCTGGTTTGGGCCAATTTGAATAGATTACTTTAATTGGAGAGACCTGGTGTGCTGTTCTCCTTGAAGTTTTCCACTGTTTTTCATTGATGATTATTTTGAGGATGAGATGTTACACCAGTGTTTTTAGTGCAAACTACTTTACATACTGCTTAACCTGTAAGAGTTTCTTTCTCTTTTCTTGGGTTCATATAGTCTTCATGCTTCTTGTTGATTAAGACATTTTTTACTGAGAACTTTAAAGAAAGGATTTGTTTTATCAAAATAGTAAGTAAATAGAACAGGCATAGTAGGTGTTCAATATATGTTTGTTGAACTCGTTTGACTTGTTACAAACAATTATTTTCAGATAAAGTAGAATAAACTATAAATCTTAATTATTTTATTTTGTTAATAGACTCACCACATTATGAGCACCAAAGATGTTTGCTTCATTCACATTTGAGAGACATATGTTCACAAGCCTCTTGCAGCAACTATTCATAATATGTCCTTAATAAACAATTCTAAATCTAGAACTGGTAAAAGCATAGACTAGTGAATCTAAACAAAAGAATACAACACAAAACACACAACAAGAAAAAGTAGCTAAGTCATTTGTCAACAGTGAGGGAGCGAGATGATGACAGGCTTGAGAACTGAGGGAAAGGTTTGAAACTATGCTGTGGAGAAATAGAAAGAGAATTCTAGCATGAGGAAAAAGAAAAAAATAATTTGAAAATAATTTCTATTATTTTTCAGAAGACCTGATCTCTGTGTGTGTATGCATGTCTTGTGAAACCCTCTTTAAAATTTTCCAGCTTTATTTAGGTATAATTGTCAAATAAAAATTGTATGCATTTAATGTGAGCAATAAGATTTGTTGATATATATATATATACATTGTGAAATGATTGTCACAGCCAAGTTAATTAACATATCAATCACATAAGTAACATTTTTTGGTGATAACAATTAAGATCGACCCACAGCGAATTTTGATTTTGGGAAAATGGTAGACCAGGAGGTCACTGGAATAACCAACCCCATATACATACCAAGGCAGCAACTGTATCTAATAGATCGAACTCTGAAAACAATCTGAATACCAGCAGAACATACATTCTATAGCTAACAAAAAGGAGAAGGCCACATTTGGAAGGGTAAAGAGGAAAACCCATGATTGATCAGGATCCAGGATCTTCCCCCCTCTTCAATACATAAGTTGGAGAGAGTTTGGAATGGAGGGGTGAGGTCATAAAATACCCAAATCAAAGCACATCAGACCCTGGAGAATCAATCAAGCTGACGAATATAGTAACTGAAATGAAAAAAGTGACAGGGAATCAATAGCAGAATAGAGGCTGAAGAAGAATGGGTCAGCAGTCTGAAAGACAAGGTAGATGAAAACAACGAAGTTGAACAATAGAGAAAAAAATAAATTAAAAAAAGAATATGCTAAAAGATATTTATGACAACTTCAAATGAAACATTTACATAAGTGATCCCATTAAAAGAAGAGAGAGAGAGAAAGGGGAGAAAACCTAGTACAAGATATAATAGCTGAAAAATTCCATATCAAAGATCATGCCTAACAAGATGAAAACAAGGAGGTCCACATGATGAAATACTGTCCTTAAAATGTGATAGATTAGAGATAAAGAGGGATTCTTAATAGACGCAAGAGAAAAGCAGACAGTTATATGCAAAGGTAAGCCCATAAAGCTATCAGCTGACTTTTTAGCAGAAACTTTATAGACCAGAGAGAAGTATCATGATATATTCAAAGTGCTAAAAGGAAAAAAAAATCTACAACCAAGAATATTCTATTTATCATTCAGAATGGAAGGAAACATAAGGAGTTTCCCAGGTATACATAAGTTAAAGGAGTTTACCACCACTAAACTGAACTTATAGGAATGTTAAAGGGACTTCTGTAAGAGTAAAAGAAAGACCATAAACAGAAGTAAATATATTAGTAAAGAGAAAAATTCACTGGTAAAAATAAACAAAAAACAAACATAACAGACCAATCACTTTCAAAGTGAGTAAGAAGTTCAAAAGACAAAAGTAGCAAAAGAAATTATATGCAAAAAATTAGTCAAGGGATACACAAAATAAAAATATGTAAATTATGACATATTACATAAAACAGAGAAATAATAAAAATATTGTAATTTTATAATGTATTCAAATTTAGCAACCATCAACCTAATATACACATACATAGCTATATGGAAAGGATGCTACATATGGACCTGATGGTAACCATAAATGAAAAATCTATAATATGTACACAATAAATATAGAGGAATCCAAATGACGTAAAGGAAGTCATCAAACAGCAAATGAAGAGAGCAATAGAAGAAGAAAGGAAAAGAGAACTACAGAAACAATCATATAACAATTACAAAATGGCAATAAGTATGTGTCTATCAATAGATTAAATACTTAAATTAAAAGGCACAAAGTAGCTGAATGAAGAAAGTCCATCTATATGCTGCCTAAAAGAGATTAAATTAAGAGCTAAAGACATATAGAGATTACAAGTAAAAGTATGCAAAAAGATAATCCATGCAAAGACAGAAAACAAGCAAAATAAACATTGATTAGTTATACATCTATCAGAAAAACATCAAAACAAAAATTGTAACAGGAGATGGAGAAGAGCATTACATAATGATAAGGAATTGATTCAACAAAGGGCATAACAATTTTAAATATCCATGCACCCAACAAAACAACACTCAAACAAATAAAACAAGTATTAACAGATATAAATGGAGAAATTAAAAGTAATACAATAATAGTATGGGACTTTTACACTCTACTTACATCTACTTACATCAATAGAACATACAGATATAAAATGAATAAGGAATAGTGGCATTGAACAACACATTAGAACAGATAGACTTAACAGATATGCACAGACCATTCCATCCAAAATCATTAGATTACACATTTTTCACAAGTACACATGGAATATTCTCCAGGATAGGTAAAATGTTTGGCCACAAAAGAAGTCAGTAAACTTAAGAAGACTGAAATCATATCAAACGTCTTTTCAGACCACAGAAATATTTAACTAGAAATCAAGTACAAGAAAAATGATTAGGAAAAATACAAACTAGTGTAGGCTAAATGACATGCTAGTAAACAACCAATGGGTCAATGAACAAAGAAAAGAGGAAATAAAAAAATATACATGGAGAAAATATACGCAACAGCTAAAAGTCTGTGGGATGCAGCAAAAGCAGTTCTGAGAGGAAAGTTCATAGCAATACAGGCCTATCTCAAGAAACAAGAACAACATCAGTTAAAAAATATAACCTTCCAACTATGAGAACCAGAAAAAGAAGGAAAAACAGAGCTCAAAATTATTAGGAGGAAGGATATAATAAAGTTCAGAGCTGAAATAAAGGAAATAAAGACTAAGAAAAAAATATTAAAAAATCAGTGAAATTTAAATCTGGTACTTTGAAAGGAACAACATAATTGAAAACCTTTTTGCCAGATTCAACAAGAATAAGAGAGGACTCAAACAAAATCAGAGTTGAAAGAGGAGAATTTACAACTGATACCATAGAAACTCAAACATTTAGAAGAGAATTCCTTGAAAAAGAATATGTCAAAAATTTAGGGTAAAAGGGGTATTACAATTAGCAGACATAGGGTGGGGGGGCACAGGGAGGACTGTACAGCTCAGAGAAGACAAGTAGTGATTCTCATCTCACTACACTGATGGACAGTGACTGTAATAGGGTTGGTGGGGAGACCTGATGAAGGGGGTAGTTTAATCATCACAATATTGCTCATGTAATTGTAGGTTAATGATACTAAAATAAAATAAATTGTAAAAAAAAAACAAAAAATAAACCAAAAATCAATTAATGTAAGGTAAACAGCTGACTTTTGAACAACATGGGTTTGAACTGTGTGAGGCCACTCATATGCAGATATTTTTCAATAAATATATTGGAACACTTAAAAAAATTTAGACACTGTATAAGAAATGGATAAATTTCTAGAACATATAATCTTCCAAGATTGAACCGGAAAAAAATAATCTGAACAGATCAATTACTAGTAATGAAATTGAATCAGTAATAAGAAAACTCCAAAAAAATAACTCTAGTACCTGACGGCTTCAAGGGTGAATTCTACCAAACATTTAAAGAAGAACTAATACCTATCCTTCTCAAAATATTGCAAAAACAGAAGAATGCTTCCAAATTCATTTTATGAGGCCAGTATGACTGATACCAAAATCAAAGACATTACCTAAAAGAAAATTGCAGACCAATATCCCTGATGAATATAGGTTCAAAAATTCTCAACAAAAGTGTTAGGAAAACAAATTAAAATTACATTAAAGGGATCATTCAGCATCAAAAACTATATTTTATTCCATGGATTGAAAAAGGTTAAAATCTGGAAATCAATAAATGTGATAATACCACATTAACAAAGGGAAGGATAAGAACCATATAATTCGGTTTTCTGGGAAGATGGCGGCATGAGCAGGGCGGCCGAAATCTCCTCCCAAAACCATATATATTTATGAAAATACAACAAATACAACAATTCCTAAAAGACAGACCAGAAGATACAGGACAACCACCAGGCTACAGCTACACCTGCGAGAACATGGTGCCTCACAAAGAGGGTAAGATACAAAGCCACGACTCAGTGGGACCCGAGCACTCCCCCACCCCAGCGCACCAGTGGGAGGAAAAGATTCAGAGTGCAGAGGTAGTGGAAGCACAGGCCCACTAAATAACCAGCCCTGGTGATCTGCGCAGGGAGCACAGACACACATTACATGGTGTATCGGAGATTAGAGAAACAGAAGGGCAGGATCCTAGATGGAGACAAGCGGGTCCCCTCAGCCAGCTACCTGGGACAAAAGAAAAGTAGGCGCTTTTTTAAAAGTCTTAAAGAGACAAGGGCCCAACAGCAGAACAAAATCGTCCCAGCGTGCTCAGCCAGCAGGCTGGGAGTCGTGGGGAATTTTGGATCCCTTGGTCGGTGGCCAGGCAAAGCAGCCATGAGGAGGCTTCCCACAGAAATCAGCAGCCTACCATTCGTTCCCTACCTGGATGGTGCAGCAAAGGGTACTGCAGAGTGGCCACTGCTGTGGAACAGCAGAGGAGCGGCCCCGCCCACCGCAACCTCACAGAATATACACCTGACGGGCACGTAGCTAATCAGGAAAAGCCCCAGAACCAGGTCCAGAAGGCACCAAGGGGACCAGAATGCACCCAGTATAATTGCAAACACCCACAGTGCTATAGGCTAGGCTGAGGGTGACTCCACACACAGGCAGTTCAGGGGATTATCCCAGAGACGGCCTCCTGGTGTGCAGGAAAAAAGCTCAGGCCTGGGAGAAGGGTAAGGAAAACAACAAGCAGGAAGAGATTTGGTTCTCCCAGCTGACACATGTGGCAACAACCAGTGACCAATTCTATCACCATGAAAAGACAGAGGAACATGGTCCACCCTAAGATCATCCAGACAACCAGAGAGAAGGAGCCTGATGGGATGGACATGCACAATCTTCCTGAAAAAGAATTCAGAATAAAAGTCATAACCATACTGATGGATCTACAGAGAAATATGCAAGAGCTAAAGGAGAAAGTGAGGGAAGTGAGGAAAGACAATGCAGAAATGACACAAGCGATAGACGGGCTTAGTAGCAGACTGGACGAGGTGTAAGAGACTGTTAATGGAATAGAAATCAGAGAAGAGGAATACAGAGAAGCTGAGGCACAGTGAGATAAAAGGATCTCTAGAAATGAAAGAAAATTAAGAGAACTGTGTGACCAATCCAAATGGAACAATATTCGCATTATATGAGTACAGAAGAAGAAGAAGAGAGAAAAAGAGATAGAAAGTGTCTTTGAAGAAATAATTGCTGAAAACTTCCACAAGCTGGGGAAGGACATAGCTCCTCAGACCATGGAAGCCCACAGATCTCCTGACACAAGGGACCAAAGGAAGAAAACACCAAGACACATAATAATTAAAATGGCAAAGATCAAAGATAAGGACAGAGTATTAAAGGCAGCTAGAGAGAGAAAAAGATCACCTACAAAGGAAAACACATCAGACTATCATAAGATTTCTCAACAGAAACCCCTAACAGGCCAAAAAATATGGCATGATATATTTAATGTAATAAAACAGAAGGGCCCCGAACCAAGAATATTGTATCCAGCACAATTATCATTTAAATATGATGGATGGATTAAACAATTTTCAGACAAGCAAAAGCTGAGAGAATTTGCCTCCCATAAACCACCTCTACAGGATATCTTAAAGGAACTGCTCTAGAGGGAAGCACTCCTAAGGTTAAAAAGATGTCACCAGAGAAAATAAAATCATAACAGAGAAAGCAGACCATCTAAATACTAACTAAAGACAAAGAATAAAACACCTAGTATATAAAGAATGTAGGAGGAAGAATACGAAGGGAGAGAAATAAAGAAACATCAGACTGTGTTTACAATAACTTAACAAGAAAGTTAAGTTAGATTGTTAAATAGTAAAGAAGCAACCCTTGAACCTTTGGTAACCACGAATTTAAAGCCAGCAATGGCAATAAGTACATATCTATCGATAATCACCCTAAATGTAAATCGACTGAATGCACCAATCAAAAGACACAGAGTATAGAGTGGATAAAAAAGTAAGACCCATCTATATGCTGCTTACAAGAGACTGACCTCAAACACAAACATACACACAGAGTAAAGGTGAGGGCATGGAAAAAGTTATTTCATGCAAACAACAAGGAGAAAAAAGCAGGTGTTGCAGTACATGTATCAGACAAAATAGACTTCAAAACGAGAAAGTAGCAAGAGATAAAGAAGGACATTACATAATGATAAAGGGGTCAGTCCAAAAAGAGGATATAACCATTTTAAATATATATGCACCCAACACAGGAGCGCCAATATATGTGAGACAAATGCTAACAGAATTAAAGGAGGAAATAGAAAGCAATGTATTCAATTTAGAAGACTTCAACACACCACTTACTCCAAAGGAAAGATCAACCAGACAGAAAATAAGTAAAGACACAGAGGCACTGAACAACACAGTAGAACAAATTGACCTAACAGAAAAATACAGAAATCTGCACCCAAAAGCAGAAGGATACACATTCTTCTCAAGTGAAAATGGAACATTTTCCAGAATAAACCACATATTAGGCCACCAAAAGAACCTCAGGAAATTTAAAAATATTGAAATTCTACCAACCAACTCTCACATCACAAAGGTATAAAGCTACAAATAAATTGTACAAAGAAAACAAAAAGGCTCACAAATACATGGAGGCTTAATAACATTCTCCTAAATAATCAGTAGATAAATGAACAATTTAAAACAGAGATCAAACAATATAGGGAGAACTAATGACAATAATAACAGAAAGCCACAACTTCTGTGGGACACAGCAAAGGCAGTTCTATGAAGAAAGTATATTGCATTCCAGGCCTATTTAAAGAAGGAAGAACAATCCCAAATAAATAGTCTAAATACACAACTACTGAAATTGGAAAAAGAAGAACAAATGAGGCCCTAAGTCTCCAGAAGGAGGGACATAATAAAGATCACTGAAGAAATAAATAAAATTGAGAAGAATAAAAGAGTAGAAAAAAAATCAATGAAACCAAGAGCTGGTTATTTGAAAAAATAAACAAAATAGATCAACTCCTAGCCAGACTTATTAAGAGAAAAAGAGAATATACACACATAAACAGAATCAGAAATGAGAACGGAAATATCACGATGGACCCCACAGAAATAAAAAGAATTATAAGAGAATACTATGAGAATCTATATGCTAACAAGCTGGAAACCCTATAAAAAGTGGACAACTTCTTAGAAAATATAACCTTCCAGGACTGACCAAGCAAGAAACAGAAAACCTAAACAGACTAATCACCAGCAACAAAATTGAATCGGGAATGAAAAATCTACCCAAGAACAAAACCCCCGGGACAGATGGATTCACCTCTGAATTCTACCAGACATATAGAGAAGAAATAGTACCCATTCTCCTTAAAGATTTTCAAAAAAAAGAAGAAGAGGGAATACTTCCAAACTCATTCTATGAAGCCAGCATTACTCGAATACAAAAACTGGGTAAAGACCTCACCAGATAAAATTACAGACCAATATCCCTGATGAAAATAGATGCAAAAATAGTCAACAAAATACTAGGAAACCGAATTCAAAAATACATCAAGAGGATCATACACCATGATCAAGTGGGATTCATCCCAGGTATGCAAGGATGGTACAACATTCGAAAATCCATCAACATCATCCACCACATCAACAAAAAGAAGAACGAAAACCACATGATCATCTCCATAGATGCTGAAAAAGCATTTGACAAAATTCAACCACCATTCATGATAAGAACTCTCAACAAAATGGATATAGAGGGCAAGTACTTCAACATCATAAAGGCCATATATGACAAACCCACAGCTAACATCATACTTAACAGTGAGAAGCTGAAAGCATTTCATCTAAGATTGGGAACAAGACAGGGATGCCCACTCTCTACTCTGTTATTTAACATACTACTGTAGGTTATAGCCATGGCAATCAGACAAAACAAAGTGGTACAAGGCATCCAGATTGGTAAAGAAGAAGTCAAATTGTCACTATTTGCAGATGACATGATATGGTTTATTAAAAACCCTAAAGACTCCACTCCAAAACTACTATAACTAATATCTGAATTCAGCAAAGTTGCAGGATACAAAATTAACACACAGAAATCTGTTGCTTTCCTATACACTAACCATGACCTTACAGAAAGAGAAATCAGGAAAACAATTCCATTCACAAATGCATGAAAAGGAATAAAATACCTAGGAATAAACCTAATGAAAGAAGTGAAAGACCTATACCCTTAATACTACAAGACACTCCTAAGAGTAATTAAAGAGGACACTAACAAATGGAAATGCATCCCATGCTCTTGGCTAGGAAGAATAAATATTGTCAAAATGGCTATACTACCTAAAGGAATCTACAGATTCAAGGCAACCCCTATCAAAATACTAACAGCATTCTTCAATGAACTGGAACAAATAGTTTTAAAATTCATATGGAACCATAAAAGACCCCGAATAGCCAAAGCAATCCTGAGGAGGAAGAATAAAACACAGGGAATTATGCTCTCAGACTTAAAACTCTACTACAAAGCTATAGTAATCAACACAATTTGATATTGTCACAAGAACAGACCCACAGACCGGTGGAACAGAATAGAAAATCCAAACATTAATGCAAACATATATAGAGTCAATTAATACATGGTAAAGGAGCCTTGGATATATAATGGGGAGATGACAGCCTCTTTAGTAGCTGGTGTTGGAAAAACTGGACAGCTACATGTAAGAGAATGAAACTGGACTACTGTCTAACCTCATACACAAAAGTAAACTCAAAATGGATCAAAGACCTGAATGTAAGTCATGAAACCATGAAACTCTTAGAAAAAAACAGGCAAAAATCTCTTGGACATAAAAATGAGCGACTTCTTCATGAACATATCACCCCAAGCAAGGGAAACAAAAGCAAAAATGAACAAGTGGGACTATATCAAGCTGAAAAGCTTCTGTACAGCAAAGGACACCATCAGTAGAACAAAAAGACATCCTACAGTATGGAAGAATATATTCATAAATGACATATCCGATAAGGGGTTGACATCCAAAATATATAAAGAACTCACACACCACAACAAACAAAAAGCAAATAGTCCAATTAAGAAATGGGCAGAGGACATGAATAGACACTTCTTCTAAGAAGAAATTCAGATGGCCAATGGGCACATGAAAAGATGCTCCACATCGCTAATCATCAGAGAAATGCAGATTAAAACCACAATGAGATATCACCTCACACCACTAAGGATGGCCAACATTCAAAACACAAACAACAACAAATTTTGGCGAGGATGTCGAGAAAAGGGAACCCTCCTACACTGCTGGTGGCAATGCAAATTAGTTCAACCATTGTGGAAAGCAGTATGGAGGTTCCTCAAAAAACTCAAAATAGAAATACCGTTTGACCCAGGAATCCCACTCCTAGGAATTTACCTAAGAATGCAGCAGTCCAGTTTCAAAAAGAGAGATGCCCCCCTATGTTTATTGCAGCACTATTTACAAAGCCAAGAAATGGAAGCAACCTAAGTGTCCATCAGTAGATGAATGGATAAAGAAGGGGTGGTACATATACACAATGGAATATTATTCAGCCATAAGAAGAAAACAAGTCCTCCCATTTGCAACAACATGGATGGAGCTAGAGGGTATTATGCTTAGTGAAATAAGCCTAGCGGAAAAAGACAATTATCAAATGGTTTATATGTGGAGCATAAGAACAAATAAAAAAACTGAAAGAAAAATACAGCAGCAGACTCACAGAACCCAAGAATGGAGTAACAGTTACCAAAGGGAAAGGGACTGGGGAGCATGGGTGGGAAGGGAGGGATAAGGGGGAAAAAGGGGCATTATGATTAGCAGATGTAATGTTGGGGGGGCTCAGGGAGGGCTATACAACTCAGGGAAGACAAGTAGTGATCCTATAGCATCTCACTACCCTTATGGACTGTGACTGTAATGGGGCTGGGGGGACCTGATGAAGTGGGTAGTTTAATAGCCATAATGTTGCACATGTAATTGTAGATTAATGACACCAAAATTAATTTTAAAAACCCCATATGGTTTTTTCAACACATGGTGAAAAGCTTTTGACAAAATTCAGTAACCATTCATGATATAATCTCTCAAAATGGGCATACCTCAGTGTAATAAAGACCACAGCTAGTATTGTATTCAGTGGTGAAAAACAGAACTCTTTTCCTGTAAGATGAGGAACAATACAAGGATACCCACTCTCACTCTTTTTACAACACAGTACTGTAAGTTCTAACTGCAACAATTACAAAAGAAAAAGAAAACACATTCAAATTGGCAAAGAAAAAGTAAAATTGGTCACTATTTGCAGATGATAAGAGAGTATATATATAAATCCCTGAAGACTCCACCAAAAACTTAAAACTAATAAATGTATTCAGTAGTCACTGGACAAAAATGTCAATATTCAGAAATCTTAGCATTTCCACATACAAATAATTGTCTAACAGTAAGAGAAATTCAGAAAACAATCTCATTTATATCTTCATGAAAACATGAAAATATCTAGGAAGAAATCAACCAAGGTGGTGAGGCACCTATATTCAGAAAGCCCTAAAACACTGATGAAAGAAATTGAAGAAATAAATAAATGGAAAGATACCCATTTTCATGGACAGGAAAAATTAATATTGTTAAAATGGCCATACAACCCAAAGGAAACTGTAGATTCATGGCAAAACCTATCAAAATACCAATGGTATTTATCCAGAAGTTGAGAATATAATCTTAAAATTGTTCTGCAACCACAAAAACCTAAAATAGGCAAAGAAATCTTGAAAAAGAACAGAACTGAACATGCTCCCTGATATCCAGGTATACTACAAAACTACAGTAATCAAAACAGTATGATACTGTCACAAAAATGACACATAGATCAATGGAACAGACTAAGAGTCCAGAAATAAGCCCATTCTTGTATAGTCAATCTATAACAAGGAAGCATGAATATAAAATGGGGAAAATACAGTCTCTTCAATAAATGGTGTTGGGAAAACTGGACAGCCACATGCCAAAGAATAAAACTTGATCAATGTCCTATACCATATACAAAAATAAATGCAAAATTGTTTAAAGACTTTAAGACCTGAAACCATAAAAATGCTAGATGAAATTGGCATTACTAATTTTTTTCTAGGTATGTGCATTGATTTTGTATGTTGTAACTTTATTAAACTCATTTATTAGTTCTAATATTTTTTATGGAGTCTTTAGGGCTTGCTGTATATATTATTATGTTATCTGCTAATAGTGGCAGTTTAATTTCTCCCTTATCAATTTTGATGACTTATATTTCTTTTTCTTGTATGACTGTTGTGACTAGAACTTCCAGTGCTGTGTTGAATAAAGATGGTGAGAGTAGGCATCTTTGTCTTGTTCTGATCTTAGAGGAAAAGCTTTCAGATTTTGTTTTTTTATGTATAATTTCAGTTGTAGGTTTATCATATATGGTCTTTATTACACTGAGGCATGTTCCCTCTATACTCACTATGTTGACAATTTTTAATCCAGAATGGGTATTGAATTTTTCAAATATTTTTCTTGCATCTAATGAAATCTTTGTATGGTTTTCATCCTTCCTTTTTTTAATGTGGTATAATACATTGATTGATTTGCAGATATCGAACCATCCTTACATCTCTAAAACATATCATAGTTGGTCATAGTTGATGAACCTTTTAATGTATTTTGAATTCGGTTTCCTAACTTTTGTTTAGAATTTTTATCTTTGTTCATCCGAGATATTGTTTGGTAATTTTCTTTTTTTGTTTTTTCCTTGGTTTTGTGATTAAGGTAATACTGGCCTTGTAGAATGAATTTCGAAGCATTCCTTCCTCTTCCATTTCTTGAATACTTTAAGAAATGTATATATTAGCTCTTCCTTAAACGTTTGGTAGACTATGTGTGAAGTTGTCTGGTTCTCAACTTTCAATTACCAATTCAATTTTGTTCCTAGTAATTGGACTGTTAAAATGTTCTGTTTCTTCCCGTGTCAGTCTTGAAAGATTGCAAGTTTCTACCACTTTACTCATTTCTTCTAGGTGATCTAATTTACTGGCATGTAATTTTTCATTTAATTCTATTTTATTATTGGAATTTCTGTGGTGTTAAGTTGTAACTTCTTTTTAATTTCTGATTTTTAATTTAAATCCTTTCTCTTTATTTCTTGATAAATTTGGATAAGTGTCAATTTTGTTTATCTTTTCAAAAAACCAGCTCTTACTTTCATTGATTTGTTCTATTGTTTTATTTCTGCTTTATTGTTTAATTTATTTCTGCTCTGATCTTTATTATGTCCTTATACTAACTTTGGTCTTCTTCTTTTACTAATTCCTATAGTTGTAAGAGTATATTGTTTATCTCAAATGTTCTCATTTATTGAGGTAGGCTTGTATTGTTAAAACTTCCCTCTAAGAACCATTTTGCTATATCTCACATAGTTGGAACCATTGTGTTTCTGTTTCCACTTATCTCCATGTATTGTTTGACATCCTCTTTGTTCTGTTCATTGATCCATTATTTATAAGCATGTTGTTTAGTCTCCATGTTTGCATTCTTTCCAGTTTCTTCCCATAATTGATATACATTTTCATACCACTGTGGTTTAAAAAGATGATTGAGTTTATCTTAAATTTATTTAGGCTTGTTTTGTGTCCAAATATGTGATCTATTCTGGAGAACATTCCATGTACACTTGACAAGAATATATATTCTGCTGCTTTGGGGTGGAATTGTTCTGTATATATCTATTAAGTACAGCCATCTGATCTAATGTCATTCAATGCACTATTTCCTTATTTATTTTCTGACTGATTGATCCATGCATTGAAGTAAGAGGGGTGTTAAAGTCCCCTATTTAAATTGTGTTACTCTAAATTTACTCATTTAGACATGTTAGTATTTGCATTATACATTTATTTCCTCATATATTAGGAGCATATATATTTAAAATTGTTAAATCCTTTTGTTGAACTGATCCTTTTATCATTATTTAGTGCCCTTTCTGTCTCATTGCTTTGTTTTGCAATCTATTTTGTCTGATTTAAGTATTGTTACTTTTGTTTCTCTTTTGTTTTGTTTTGCTTGTATTTCTGTGGAATATCTTTTTTTTACCCCTTCACTTTCAGGCTGTATGTTTCTTTAGGACTGAAGTGAGTCTGTTTAGGCAACATATAGATTAATGTTGTACCTTTTCCCATTCAGCCATAATTTTCAATATTTTAATATTAGCTGTTCTATCATGGATGGGTATTGTTATCACAATCAGACTTTTGCTTGAATTTCCCTAGTTAATGAGATTGAAGACATTTGATTTGAATTATCTTCTTTATGAAATGCCTCTTTTAAGTCTATTACACATTTTTCTTTTGATGTTAAGTATGTTTTCTGTTGATATTTTAGTCTATATTCTTGATTTGCAGGATTTTTTTATGTATTATGGGTATGAGACTTTGTTGGTTTTATGTATTGCTGATATCCTCTTTTACAATGTTGATTGAATTCATTAATGAAGTCACTTAATGAAAAGTTCTTTTTAAAAATCCGGTCCAGTTTATCAATATTCTCTTTAATGGTTAACATACTTTCATCTTGTTTAATAAATGTCTTTCTTCAAAACTGTTGTGAAAATATTTACCTATGTTAACTTCTGGAAGATTTCATGTTTTACTGATAATATTTAGTTTTGGAAACAAACTAGAGTTGTGAATTGGGTTGAGTTTTATTTTTAATGGATATCCATTTGACTCATCACTATTGAAAACAACATCATTTTCTGAATCATCTGTCTAATCTTTGTCATTATTCAAATAATGCTCATATATGTGTTTGGTTTTGGACCTTCTAGTCTTTTGTAGACATTTTTATTTATTCTTGTTTCAACCATATTATTTTTAAGTACTGTGCCTTTGTAATAATTGTTCATGTTCTGTTGAGGGGGTCCTCCCACTTTGTTCTAGTTCAAGAGTATCTTAACTGTTCTAGGGTATTTACATTTCTACATACATATGCAGAAAATAAAATTAGGATTGACATATACATATGAAAAAGTCTTTGGTATTTGAATTGGCTTTGTATTGAATATATAGTTGATATAGATAGAAGTGACATTTCAAAAATAGTGTCTTCCAGTCTCTGAATTTGAAATATCTCTCCTGAATCAATATCTCTCAGGAATTGCATCCCATAAGTTTTATTTGTAGAATTTTCATCATTATTCTGAAAAATTAGTTTTAATTTTTATTTTGATATGTTTAATGACCCAGAGGCTATGTGGTAATTAAAAAATATTTCTTAATTTCCAAATATGTAAAGGTTTTATTGTTATCAAATTTTTACTTATTTTATCTCATTTTCTTTTGTTCAGTCAAGATATTTTGAAGGATTTCCTCTTTTGCATTAATATTGTAAACATGGGAAGTTTCAGCCATATACAAAAGTAGAGATTATACCATAATAAACTGTGTGCCCATCACTTAGCTTCAACAAATGTTATGTTATGGTCTACCTTGTTTCAACCATACTCCCACTAAGTTCTCCTTAAGGAATATTTTGGGATAAATCTCAAATATCATACCACTTACTTCAACAATAATTTTAGTATGTATTTCTAAAAGATAAGTGCTCCTTTGGGACTTAAAAAACACCATTATAGCACCTAAAATTAAGAATATCCGGGATGAGTTTTTTCAAATATCTATGTTTTTGTAGTTTTTTGAAATGCAATCTTAATTATGTTTATGCATTGTGAGTGTTTGATGTTCACCTAAGTCCCTTTAATTCATTGTCTTCTCTTCCTCCTTTTTCTCCTGTTTTGTAATTGTGATTTACTAGTTGAAGAGGCCAGGTCATGTATCTTGAAGACTTTTTCCATTTTAATCTCTGTGATACCATTTAACATATTCGTCTGCCTTCTGTATACACTCTAAGTATAAATTAGATATGAAACCTTCTCAAATTCAGGTGTGACGTTGTGGCAGTAACATTTCATGTGTGGTGGTTTATAATTTCATCAGAAGGCACCTGATTTTTTTTGTCTCCATAATATACTAAGTAATTAATTATAATTTGATTCATTAGGATTTGCAAGATTGATATTTAAATTTCCTTCATTTAGTTGGAGTATTAATGATATTTTTCTTGTATTAATTGAAATATTTCTATGAGAAATTTCCTGTCATCAGGCAGTGATCTAGTGGCATAGTTAATTTGGAAATACAGAATAAGTGCTTTATCCTTTCCTATTACCAGTTTTAAAAGTCATTAATTGGGTTCTTGTCATCCCTTATTTTTAATTTTTTGAGGAAATTCCAAGCTCTTTTCCATAATAGCTGTGGCATTTTGAATTCCGCACAACAGTGCACAAGGGTTCCCTTTTCTCTGCATCCTTGGCAACACTGTTTACATTTTGACTTTTTGATAATAACCATCCTAATAAGTGTGAGATATTTCATTGGCAATTTCATTTGCATTTCCCTGATGATTTGTAATGAGCATCTTTTCATGTTCCTGTTGGCTATTTTTATGTCTTATTTTATAAAATGTCTATTCAGGTTATTTACATATTTTTAATTGGGTTGTTTATTTCTTTTCCTATTGATTTTGTAGGATCTTTATGTACTTTATATATCAACCTCTTATTAGGAATATGATTTAAAAATATTTTCTTCCCTTCTGAAGGTAGCCCCTTACTTTTGTTGCTTGTTTCCTTTGCTGTGCAGAAACTTTTTAGTTTGATATATTATCACTTACTTAGTTTTCCTTTTGTTGCCTGGGCTTGTATCAAATCCAAAAATCTATTTCCAAAACCAATGTCAAGGAGCTTTTCCCTGATGTCTTATTTGATGAATTTCATAGTATTAGGCCTTAAATTTATGTTTTTAATCAATTTTTGAGTTCATTTTTATTATTCTGTAAGATAAGAGTCCAATTTCATTCTTTTATATGTGGATATCATTTTTTCCAACAACATTTATTGAAAAGACTATCCCAGACCCATTGTGTCATTTTGACAACTTTCTTTAAGATTAATTGGCTATTTATATGTGGGTTTATTTATTGGTTCTGTATTCTGTTCCTTGGTATATATGACTATGTTTTTCTCATTTCCATACCGTTTTGATTATTATGGCTTGCAGATAACATTGAAAAGTAGGAAGTGTGATGCCTTCAGCCTCTGTTCTTATTCCTCAAGATTTTTTAGCTCTTTAGAGTCTTTTATGATTCCATACGAATTTTATGATGTTTTCCTATTTCTGTGAGAAATGCCATTGGAATTTTGGTAGGGATTGTACTGAATCTGTAGACTGTTTTGAGTAGTATGGACATTTTAATATTAAATTAAATTATTCCAATCCATGAGCACAAAATATGTTTCCATTTCTTGTGTTTCTTCAATGACTTTCATCAATTTTTTTATAGTTTTCAGTGTAAAATATTTCACCCACTTGGTTAAATTTAATCTAATTATTTTATTATTTTTGATACTATAGTTTAAGTGACTGTTTTCTTGAAGCCTTCTTTGGACAATTTGTTGTTAATGGAAAGAAATGCAACTGAGTTTTGTCTCTTGATTTTATATACTGGAACTTTTCTGAACGGTTTATTTTAGCAGTCATTTCGTGCAGTTTTTAGTTTTTTAAAATATAAAATCATGTCTTTTTCCTACCATTTGCAACAACGTGGATGGAGCTGGAGGGTATAATGCTCAGTGAAATAAGCCAGGCCGAAAAAGACAAGTACCAAATGATCTCACTCATATGTGGAGTATAAGAACAAAGGAAAAAAAAAACTGAAGGAACAAAACAGCAGCAGACTCACAGAACCCAAGAACGGACTAATAGTTACCAAAGGGAAAGGGACTGGGGAAGAAGGGCGGGAAGGGAGGGATAAGAGGGTAAAAGGGGCATTACGATTGGCAGACATAGGGTGGGGGGCACGGGGGGGACTGTACAGCTCAGAGAAGACAAGTAGTGATTTTCATCTCACTACGCTGATGGACAGTGACTGTAATAGGGTTGGTGGGGGGGACCTGATGAAGGGGGTAGCTTAATCATCACAATATTGCTCATGTAATTGTAGGTTAATGATACTAAAATAAAATAAATTAAAAAATATATATATATATAAAATCATGTCATCTGCAGAGAGAATTTTACTTCTCTCGGATTTGCATAACTTTATTTATTTTTGCTATATTGCTTTGGCTAGGTATTCTAATACTATGTTGAATAAAAGTGGTGAAATTGAGAATACTTGTTTTGTTCCTGATCTTAGAGGAAAATATTTTAGCTTTTCACCATTGAATATGATGTTGGCTATGATCTTGACAAATAGGTGTTTATTATGTTGATGTAAATTTATTCTACATCTAAGTTGTTTACTTTTTATTAGAAAAGGATGTTGAATTCTGTCAAATGCTTTTTCCTGCATCTACTGTGACCATATTATTATCTCTCATTTATTCATGTAATTAAACAGATCTATTTATTTGTGTATGTTGTACCATACTTGCATTCCAGGGACAAATTCCCCTTGATTATAGTATATGATCCTTTGAATGTGCTCTTCAGTTCAGTTTTCTAGTATTTTATTGGGGAATATTTGCATCCATGTTCATCAGAGAAATTGGCCTATAATTTTCTTTTCTTTCAGTGTTTGTGTCTGATATCAGGGTAATATCATAATACAATGAAATTGGAAGTATTCCATCATTATCAATTTTTTTGGAAAACTTTCAGAAAGACTGGTATTAATTCTTAAATGTTTGAATTTCAACAGTGAAACCATCTGGTCCTAAACTTTACCTTGTTAGATATTCCTCACTGATTCAAACTCCTTCTATTATTGATTTGATCATATTTTTAATTTATTCTTGATTCAGGTTTGATCATGTGTTTCTAGAAATTTGACTTTCTTATTTTATCCAATTTGTTGGCATAGAATTATTCATAGTAGTCTCATCATCCTTTTTACATTTGTCTATCAGTTATGTCTTTCATTTCTGATTTATTTTTTCCTTTTTTAGTTACACTAGTCAAGGGTTTATCATTTTATATACTTTTAACAAAAAAATCCTTAGTTTTCTAGACATGTAATGAATTTGTTCATTTATTTCTCTTCTAATCTTTGAATATTTTTCTTTCTGATAACTTTGGCTTTATTTTGATCTCTTCATAGTTCCTTGTGGTGTAAAATCAGGTTATTTGTCATCTTTCTTCTTTTCTAATGTTTCTATTTGCTGCTATAAATTTCTTCATACTGTTTTTTCTACATCCCACATTTTGGCATATTGTATTTTTTTGTTTTGAGATACATTCTAGTTTCCCTTTTGATTTATTCTTTAAACCTTTTTTTTTAATATTGTGTTGTTTTATTTCCATATATTTGTGAGTTACCAGTTTCCATTACATTATTGATTTTTAATTCATTCCATTGTGGTCAGACAAGACTTTTAAAGAATTAAATTTTTTGAAATTTGTTTAGACTTGTTTTGTGAACTAACATATAATCTATCTCACTGAACTTTCAGTTAGCAATTAAAATTTTTATATTCTGATTCTGTTGCAAAGAATGTTCTTTGTATGTTTGGTAGGTCCATTTGGTCTATATGCTGCTCAAGTCCATTTAGTCCTTATCAATTTTCTTTCTGGATGATCTATTCATTTATGAAAATGATGTTTTGATTCTGTAACATCTTTCTATGTTGAGAGAAAGTAACTGCATTAGTTGGAGTAAAGATTTAATATTGGATGTAGCTGTTAAATTATTGTATTGCATACTTCAGACAAACCAATATAATATTATGTATCAACTATACTTCAATAAAAATACACTTAAAAAGGAAAGTAAAGCAATTAAGCAATTCTTAAAATAAGTTATTAATTTCCACCATTTTTATTAATAAAATTAAATATTTCTGTAGTTCTTAAATAAAGCTCATTTGAAAATGTGCAAAAAGGAAAATAAAATGAGGTTTAGAAACCTACCCTTATTGTTTTTATGTGCATATCTCTCTTCAGGTCTGTTAACTTTTGCTTTATGTGTTTAATTGCTATGATATTAGGTCCATGTATATATATTTTAAATTGTTATAGCTTTCTGATGCATTGACATTTTATCCTCATATAATGACCTTCCTCATTTCTTGTCATAATTTTTATTCAAATTCTATTTAGTAAATTATAAGTATAGCCACCACTAATTTCTTTTGGTTATTATATGCATGGAATATTTTTCTTTTCCTTTCTGTTTCAGTTTGTGTGTGTCCTTCATTCTAAACTGAGTCTCTATATATGACATATTTTTGGACTTAAAAATTAATTTAGCCACTCCATGTTTTTTGACTGGGATTTATATTTAAAGTAATTAATTATAGGTGATGAGTCACTATTGCTACTTTTTAAATTGATTACTGACTGTTTTGTAGTTCCTTTGTTCCTCTTTTACTGTCTTGCTATCTTCCTTTGTCATTTATTCTACAGGTTCAGTGCAACCCATATCAAAATTCTAGTGGCATTTTTTTTACCGAAACACGAAAATCAAATCTTAAAACTTCATGTGGAAACAGAAAACAGTAATAGCCAAAGAAAATTATAAAAACAACAAATTTGGATGAAACACACTTGCTGATTTCAAAATAAATGAACAGAGTTTAACCCAATTCCTTCTACCTTCATACCAAATTTACACCTACATATACAGCAACATATCATGAGGAAGAACTGAAGACTGAGTGAACATCTTCTTCATCGGGGATGGAAAGCACATTAAAAACAGCAGGACAGATGGAGATGTGGTAATGGAGGGAATCCTACTCCCAGCTCAGTGAGCCACAGAAATGAGGAGTATCACTGAGGGACCTGAACACAAATTTTCTAACTGGGGAAAAGAACTAAGATGCATGTTAAAGTGGACCTAAACTATAATAGAAAAACCCAACTTATAGAATTAAAGAACCTACCACTTGACAGGGGAGTAGTTGGAACACTACACAGATTGGTGGTCTGCTGAGCACTGTTTTTTTTTTTGCACTATTTCCTTATATTGAGGGTGGTGTGGGGAGTAGGGTTGGGGGGCACATGCCAATTTCAGGCTTTGTCTAGGTGGCATCCCAGCCCATGGACACACCCAGACACATCAACCAGAGAGTGCATTCATACCCTAGTTACTCCAAGGGTGCAGAGCCTGTCCCTGAATTGGCAAGGAATATCCATGAATATCATGAATACAGATTTCCTTGCTAGGGCAAAGAAAAAAAGCATACTTTAATATTCACCTAGACCATAACTGAAAATCCCAAGTTACAGAACTAAAACACCAGGGATGGCTGGAACTCTCTGGGTCAGCATTCTGAAAGACACCACTTTTATTTGAACTCCTTCCCAACATTGAGAGTGATGCAGAAAACAGGCTTGGGGCACACATTCCAATTTCATAATTGGTCTAGGTGGCTTCTCAGTCTTCACCCAGATGCAACAGCCAGAGAAAACATCGGGGCCACAGCTGCCCTGTTGGCACCAGCCAGGTTCTGCTGAAACCTGGATAGTGCATCATGGCCACTGCTGTACTGCAGGCACCAACCAAGTAGCTTCAGGGGTGGGGCTTCCCTGGGAGGCACACCTGTGCCTGGGACTGCACCAAAAATGCAGATTTGGACACTGCCAAATTTTGAAGACTGCTTTTAAGCCACTGCTTCACTTCAGGTGCACAGCTTGTAGCTATCAGAGAGAGACTGAGCCCAGATCTACCCTTGCAATGTGGGCCACCTGGGTATCCACTCAGGAAACCGTCAGATTGGCCAACTCTGAACCTCCCTCCAAACATGACATGACAACTGTGACACCAGGATACCCCAGGCTCATGTCTACTAGGCCTCCAGAGAGACACCCAAAACAACCAGGCACACTCAGTCTACGTAGGGGAACTTCTCTACACAAGGCCAATCCTTCATAAGTGAGAGATATAGTCCTTTCTAGAAATTCATAGAATCAAGCACAGAAAGCAAACAAAATGCAGAGACAGAGGGAGATATTTAAAACAAAGAAACATGACACAATTTCAAAAAAATACTAAATGAAACAGAGTTAAGTAATGTACTGGATAAAGAGTTCAAATTAATTATTACAAAGATGCTCATTAGGCTTGATAGAAGACTGGAGGAACTCAGCGAAATCCTCTATAAAGAGATAGAAAATATAAAACAGATCAATCAAACATTAAGAATACAATAAATGAAAAATACACTAGAGGAAATCAGTAGCAGACTGGAGGATACAGAACAATGGATCAGTGACTTGGAAGAGGAGTAATAGAAGGAAATCATCAGAAAGTTAAAAGAATATAAAGAAATGAGGATAGGTCAAGGTCCCTATGGGAACACTATGAAAGATCCAAATATTTTCATTATAGGAATTCCATGGGGAGAAGAGAGAAAGGAGTAGAAAACTTATTTTAAAAATGGAAGCTGAAAACACCCCTGACATAAGGAAGGAAACAGACATATGGGTCCATGAAGCAGAGAGAGCCCCAATCAAAATAAACCCAAGGAGGTCCAAACCAAGACACATCATACTTAAAATGTAAAAAATCAAAAATAGAGAATATTAAAAAATGTAAGAGAAAGGCAACAAGTCAAATACAAGGTAATCCTAATGAGTTGATCAGCTTATTTTTCAGCAGAAACTCTACAGGCTAGAAGGGACTGGCATAATATATTCAAAGTGATAAAGAGAAAACCCTGTAACCAGCAATACTCTATCCAGTAAGGTTATTATTCAGAATGGATGTGAAAATAAAGAGATTCACAGATAACATAAGTTAAAGGAGTTAACCACCACTAAACTAGTCTTAGAAAAATGCTACAGTTTCCTGAAGAAGCAAAAAATACTAACTGGAAGTAAGAAAATTCTGAAAGCGAAAATTTCACTGGTAAAAGCAAACATACCACAGGTAGAAGATCAATCATTTGAAAGCTAGTATGAAGGTCAACAAGACAAAAATGGTATGATCAATTACATCTAAAAATTAGTTATGGGAATCACCAAAAAGTATGTGAAAGAAGGCATCATATACATAAAATATGGAGGGAGTGGGGTAAAAAATGTGTTTTTGTTAAGTACATTTTAACATGTGACCATCGAGTTACCATACATTTCTATATATGTAGGAGGTTATATAAGAACTCCATGGTAACCATAAGCCAAAAACCTATACACAAATACACAAAAACAAAGAAAAGGGAACCCAAACTAAATATTAAAGACAGTTATAATGCATGAGGGGAGATCAAGAGAGGAAGAAAGAATCATAGAACAACAAAAACAACCAGGAAACATTTAAGCAAATTCCATTAACTACATACCCATCAATTATTACTCTAAATATAAATGGATCAAATGCTCCAATCAAAAGCTACATGGTGACTGAATCTATAGAAGAGACCAATCTATTTGTTGACTATAAAAATGCATTCCAGACCTAAAGACACATACAGACTTAAAGGGATGGAAAAAGATATTCCATGAAAATAGGAATTAAAATATAGCTGGAGTAGCTATATTTATATAAGAAAAATAGCCTTTAAAATAAAGACTGTAACAAGACAAGGGAACTATATAATGATTATGGAAACAATCCAGCAAGAAGATATAACAACTATAAATATCTGTGAACCCACAGATCACCTAAATATATGAAGCAAATATGAACATAAATAAAGGAGGTGATTGACAGTAATATAATAGTAGTAGGGGTTTTTAACACCACTTTTACATCAGTGGCTCTGTCACTCAGAAAGGAAAATCGTAAGAAAATAGTGTATTTGAATGACACAGTAGATCAAAAAGAATTAACAGATATATATAGCACATTACATCCCAAAGCAGTAGAATACATATTTTTTCAACTACACGTGTAACATTCTCCATAATACAGCACAGCAGGCTACAAAGCAAATCTCAATAAATTAAAAAAAATTGAAATCATATCAAGCATCTTTTCTGATAATGGTGGCATGGAACTGAAAATCAATAATAAGAAAAAAGAACAGAATAAGCAGAAGCACATGTAAGCTAAACAACATGTTGCTAAATAACCATCAGATAATAAGGGAAATAAAACAAGAAATTAAAAATACCTAGAGAATAATTAAAATAGAAATAGCACATTTCAAAAATCTTTGTGATGCAGGAAAACAGTCCTAAGAGGGAAGTATATAGCGGTGCAGGCCTACTTAAGAAGAAAGAATTATCTCAGATAAATAATCTACCATGACATCTAAAGGATCTAGAAAAAGAAGAATGTACAAAACCCAGTTAGAAGAAAAGAAATAATAAGATTGTGTGGAAATAAATGAAATAAAGACTATAAAACAATACAGAAGATCAGTGAAACTAAGCTTGTTATTTAAAGAGATAAACAAAAGTGACAGTTTTTTAGTTAGGCTCATCAAGACAAAAATAGAAAGGACTCAAAATAAAATCAGTCACGGAAAAAGAGAAGTTGCAATTGGCACCACAATTAAAACACAATTATAAGATATTATTATGAAAAGTTATAGACAAATTGGATAATTTAGAAGAAATGGATAAATTTCTAGAAACATACAATTTCCAATATGAAACCAGAAGTTATTAGAAAATTTGGACAGAACAATTACTAGTAATGAAATTGAATGAGCAACTCCCTAAAAATAAAATACTAGGACAAGATGGCTTTATAGGTGAATTCCACCAAGTATTTACAGCTGGTACTTCTACTACTCAAATGAGTACAAATATTGAGGAGAAATGACAGCTTCCAATTTCATTCTTTGAGGCCAGAATCACCTTAGTACAAAAATCAGGGAAGAACACTGTAAAAAAATTCCAGACCAATATCTGTGGTGAACATAGATGTAAAAATCCTCATCAAAATCATAGAAAACCAAATTCAAGAATACTTTAAATCATCATTCACCATGACCAAGTAAGATTTATCCTAGGGATGCAAGGATGGTTCAGTATTCACAAATCAATCTGTATGATACATGACATTATCAAAGGAAGGATCAAATCCATATGACCATCTCAAGAGATGGTGAAAAAGCATTTGACAAAGGTCAACATCCACCCATGATGAAAATTCTCAACAAAGTGGTTATAGAGTCCACATATCTCATCATAATAAAATCTGTATGAGAAAAATCACAGCTAAAATCATACTCAATGTTGAAAACCTGAAAGCTTTTGTCTAAGATCAGGAACAAGACAAGCATTCCCACTCTCACCACTTTTATTCAACGTAGTGTTAGAAGTCCTAGCCACAACAATCAGACAGGGAAAATAAATAAAAGGCATCCAAACTGGTAAGGAAGAAGTAAAATTGTCACTATTTGATGATGACATGATGAAATACATAGAATACCTTGACTCCACCAAAAAACTATTAGAACTAGTAAATGAATTCAGTAAAGTTATAGCATACAATATCAATGTACAGAAATCTGATGCATTGCTATACACAGAAGCAAAGTAGCAGAAAGAGAAAAATTTAAAAATCCCATTGACTATTGTATCAGAAAGAATAAAAACTAGGAATAAATCTAACCAATGAAGTGAAAGACCTTTAATTTAAAAAAATATAAAATATTGATGAATGAAATTGAAGAGGACATGAATAAATGGGACCTGTACCATGCTCATGGATAAGAATTATTATTGTTAAAATGGCCATTTTGCCCAAAGCAATCTACAGTTAGTGAAATCCCTATCAAAGTACCAATGGCATTTTTCACTCTAGAGCAAATAATCCTAAAATTTGCATGGAACCAACCAAAAAAATTCCACAGCCAAAGGAACCTTGAGAAAGAAAAACAAAGCTGGAGATATCATGCTCAGTGGTTTCAAACTGTACTATAAATCTATAGTAATCACAACAGTATGGTAGTGGCCCAAGAACTGATACATAAACCAATGGATCAGAATAAAGAGCCCAGATATAAACTCACATCTATATGGTCAGTTAAACTATGACAAAGGAGACAAGAATATACAATAAGGAAAGACAGTCTCTTCATAAATGATCTTGGGAAAACTCGACAACTATGTGCAAAAATAAGAAACTGGACCATTGTGTTACACCAAACAAAAAATAAACTCAAAATGGATTAAATATCTAAATGTAAGACTTAAAACCTTAGAACCCCGAGAAGTAGTCAATAAACTCTTGAACATCAACATTAGAATGTTTTCTTGAATATGTCTGTCTATACAAGTGTAACAAAAGCAAAAATAAACAAGTGGGACTACAACAAACTAAGACTAAAAAACCTTCACAGCAATGGAAACAATAAAAAAATGAATAGTACTACCTACTGTATGTGAAATATATTTACAAATGATGTCTAATAATGGTCTATTATCCAAAATACACAAAAAACACCCCCAAATAATCTGATTAAAATATGGGTAGAGTAATTGAATAGACATTTGTCCAAAGAAGACATTCAGATGGCCAAAAGACACATGTTCAAAATCACTAATTAGGGAGACCGAAATCAAAACTACAGTGATATTTCACATCACACCTGTTAGAATGAGTAGTATAAAGAGAGAAAAATTACAAGTGTTGATGAGGATGTGGAGAAAATGGAAAGTTCATACACTGCTGGGGATATTGCGAATTGGTGCAGCCACTATGGAAAACAGTAGGTTTCACAAAAACCTAAATATAGAAACATGATATTACTCAGAAATTCTACTTCTGGGAATATAGATGAAGAAAATGAAATAATTCAAAAACGTGTATGTATCCCTATTTTATTGCAGAAGTATTTAGAGTAGCCAAGTTATGGAAATATCCAAAGTGTCTAATAGATCAATGGATAAAGAAGATGTGATATATATATCACATCTTCTTTATCCATTGTTATCCATTGTCATTTGAAACAGCATGGATGGACCTACAGGTATTATGCTAAAGTGAAATAAGTAAATCAGAGAAAAAAGATTGCCATATGATTTCACCTCTTGGAATCTGGAAAATGAAGCAAACCATCAAACAAACAAAATAGAAGTATATTCATAAATACAGAGAATGAACACGTGATTACCATGGCAGGGGATGGTTAAGTAGGCGAAGTGAATAGATACAAACTTCAAATTATAAAAAATTTCATCACAGGAATGAAATATAGTATAGGAAATATAGCTTAAGACATTTTAGAATATTTGTATAGTGACAGACAGTAACTACATTTATCATGGTTAGCATTCAATATAATTTATGAATTACTAAGTTGTTCATCTGTAACCAATATAATATTGTATATAAACTGTTTTTAAGTTTCAAAAAAATGTTTTTAAGTATGAAACCCATTATAAAACATTTAAAAAGGATACTACAAATCATGAATAATCAAAAGAGTATTTTTATTTTGGTATTATTAATGTACAATTACATGAGCAACATTATGGTTACTTGACTCCCCCCATTTTCAGGTCCTCAATACATACCCCATTACAGTCACTGTCCATCACCCTAGTGAAATGCTATAGAATCACTACTTGTCTTCTCTGTGTTTTACTGCCTTCCCCATGCCCCGCCTGCTACATTATGTGTGCTAATCGTAATGCCCCTTTTTCCTCTTTATCCCTCCCTTCCCAACCATCTTCCCCAGTCTTTTTCCCTTTGGTAACTGTTAGGCCATTCTTGGGTTCTGTGAGTCTGCTGCTGTTTTGTTCCTTCAGTTTTTTCTTTGTTCTTATACGCCACAGATGGGTGAAATCATTTGATACTTGTCTTTCTCCATCTGGCTTATTTCACTGAGCATAATACCCTCTAGCTCCATCCATGTTGTTGCAAATGGTAGGAGTTGCTTTCTTCTTATGACTGAATAGTATTCCATTGTGTATATGTACCACATCTTCATTATCCATTCGTCTATTGATGGACATTTAGGTTGCTTCCATTTCTTAGCTATTGTAAATAGTGCTGCGATAAACATAGGGGCACATCTCGCTTTTTGAAACTGGGCTGCTGCATTCTTAGGGTAAATTCCTAAGAGTGGAATTCCTGGGTCACATGGTATTTCTACTTTGAGTTTTTTGAGGAACCTCCATACTGTTTTCCACAATGGTTGAACTAATTTACATTCCCATCAGCCAGGTTGGGGGGTTCACCTTCTCCACATCTTTGCCAACATTTGTTGTTGTTTGTGTTTTGGATGTTGGCCATGCTCACTGGTGTGAGGTGATATCTCATTGTGGTTTTAATCTGCATTTCTCTGATGATTAGCGATGTGGAGCATCTTTTCATGTGCTTGATGGCCATCTGAATTTCTTTTATGGAGAAGTTTCTGTTCATATCTGTTGCCCATTTTTAATTGAATTATTTGCCTTTTTTTGTTGAGGTGCATGAGCTCTTTACATATTTTGGATTCAACCATTTATTGGATATGTCATTTATGAATATATTCTCCCATACTGTAGGATGCCTTTTTGTTCTTTTGATGGTATCCTTTGCTGTACAGAAGATCTTAATATTGATATAGTTCCACTTGTTCATTTTTGCTTTTGTTTCCATTTCCCAGGAAGATATGTTCATGAAGAAGTTGCTCATGTTGATGTCCAAGAGATTTTTGCCTATGTTTTTTTCTAAGAGTTTTATGGTTTCATTACTTACATTCAGGTGTTTGACCCATTTCGAGTTTACTTTGTGTATGGGGTTATACAGTGATCCAGATTCATTCTCTTACATGTAGTTGTCCATTTTTGCCAATACCAGCTGTTGAAGAGGCGGCCATTTCCCCATTTTATATCCTTGGCTCATTTATCATACATTGTTTGACCATATATATTTGGGTTAATATCTGGACTCTCTATTCTTTCCCACTGGTCTGTTCTGGTTCCAGTACCAAATTGTCTTGATTACTGTGGTTTTCTGTTACAGCTTGAATTTGGGAAGCGAGATCCCCCCTGCTTTATTCTTCTTTCTCAGGATTGCTTTGGCTATTAGGGGTCTTTTGTGGTTCCATATGAATATTAGAAGTATTTGTTGCAGTTTGTTGAATAATGCTATTGGTATTTTGATCGAGATTGCATTGAATCTGTAGATTGCTTTAGGAAGGTAGGCCATTTTGAGCATGGGATGAATTTCATGTTTGTTATTGTCCTGTTTAATTTCTCTTAGTAGTGTCTTTTAGTTTTCAGGTTATAGGTCTTTCACTTCCTTGGTTAGGTTTAATCCTAAGTATTTTATATTTTTTGATTCAATTGTGAATGGAATTGCTTTCCTGATTTCTCTCTGCAATTTCATCTTTAGTGTACAGGAATGCAATAGATTTCTGTGTATTAATTTTTATATCCTGCAACTTTGCTGAATTGAGATATTAGTTCTACTGGTTTTAGAGTGGATTCTGTAGAGGTTTTTATGTACAATATCATTTCATCTGCAAATAGTCAGTTTGACTTCTTCTTTACCAATATGGATGCCTTTTATGTGTTTGTTTTGTCTCACTGCCATGGCTAGGACCTCCAGTACTACGTTGAATAAAAGTGGGGAGAGTGGTTATCTCGGTCTTGCTCCCGATGTTAGGGGAAAAGATTTCAGTTTTTTAATGTTAAGTATGCTGTTGGCAGTGAGAGGGTCATATATGACCTTTATTATGTTGAGGTACTTGCACCCTATACCCATTTTGTTGAGTGTTGTCATCATGAATAAATGTTGAATTTTGTCTCATGCTTTTTCAGCATCTATGGAGATGATCATTTGATTTTTCCCATTCTTTTGGTTTAAGTGGTGGATGATGTTGATGGATTTTCCAATGTTGTGCTATTCTTGCATCCCTGACATGAATCTCACTTGATCATGGTGTATGATCCTCTTGATGTATTTTTTAATTCTGTTTGCTAATATTTTGTTGAGTATTTTTGCATCTATGTTCACCAGGAATATTGGTCTGTAATTTTCTTTTTTTGTGGGGACTTTGCCCGGTTTTGGTTTTAGAGTGATACTGGCTTCATAGAATGAGTTTGGAAGTGCTCCCTCCTCTTGTATTTTCTGGAAAACATTAAGGAGAATTGGTGTTATTTCTTCTCTAAATGTCTGATAAAATTCAGCAGTGAATCCATCTGGCCTGGAGGTTTTGCTCTTGGGTAGATTTTTGATTACCAACTAAATTTCATTGCTGGTAATTGGTCTGTTTAGATTTTCTCTTTCTTCCTTGATCAGTCTTTGAAGGTTATATTTTTCTATAAAGTTGTCCATTTATTCTAGGTTAAACAGTTTGTTAGCATGTAGATTTTCATACTATTCTCTAATAATTCTTTGTATTTCTGTGGGGTCTGTTGTGATTTTTCCTTTCTCATTTCTGATTCTGTTTTTGTGTAAATTCTCTTTTTTTCTTAGTAAGTCTGCCTAGGGGTTTATCTGTTTTGTTTATTTTCTCAAAGAATCAGCTCTTGGTTTCATTGTTTATTTCTACTGTTTCATTTTTCTGAATTTTATTTATTTATTATGTCCCTCCTTCTGCTGACTTTGGGCCTCATTTGCTCTTCTTTTTCCAATTGTAATAACTGTGACTAAGGCTATTTATTTGGGATTGTTCTTCCTTCTTTAAATAAGCCTGGATTGCTATATACTTTCCTCTTGAACTGCCTTCGTGGCATCCCACAGAAGGTGGGCGTTGTGCTGTTATTTTCATTTGTCTCCATATAGTGCTTGATCTCTGTTTTAATTTGGTCATTGATCCATTGATTATTTAGGATAATGTTGTTAAACCTCCATGTGTTTGTGAGCCTTTTTATTTTCTTTGTACAATTTCTAGTTTTATACCTTTGTTATCTTAGAAGCTGGTTGGTAGAATTTCAATCTTTTTTAATTTACTGAAGCTCTTTTTTTTTCCTAGTATGTGGTCTCTTCTGGAAAATGTTCCACGTGCACTTCAGAAGAATGTGTACCCTGCTGCATTTCGGTGTAGAGTTCTGTAGATGTCTGTTAAGTCCATCTGTTCTAGTGTGTTGTTCAGTGCCTCTCTGTTCTTACTTATTTTCTGTCTGGTTGATCTGTCCTTTGGAGTGAGTGGTGGGTTTAAGTCTCCTAAAATGAATGCATTACACTCTATTTCCTCCTTTAATTCTGTTAGTATTTGCTTCACATATGTCGGTGCTCCTGTGTTGGGTGCATAGATATTTATAATGGTTATATCCTCTTGTTGGATTGACCTCTTTATCATTATGTAATGGCCTTCTTTATCTCTCATTTTTTCTTTGTTTTGAAATCTATTTTGTCTGATCCAAGTACTGCAACACCTTCTTTTTTCTCCCTATTGTTTGCATGAAATATCTTTTTACATCCCTTCACTTTTAGTCTGTATATGTCTTTGGGTTTGAGGTGAGTCTCGTAAGCAGCATATAGATGGGTCTTGGTTTTATATCCATCTATTACTCTGTGTCTTTTGATTGGTGCATTCAGTCCATTTATATTTAGGGTGATTATTGATAGATATGTGCTTATTGTCATTGCAGGCTTTGGATTTGTGCTTACCAATGGTTCAAGCATAGCTTCTTTTTTATCTAACCGTGTAACTTTAATTCACTTATTATGCTATTATAAACACAGTCTGATGATTCTTTATTTCTCTCCCTTCTTATTTTTTCTCCTCTACCCTTTATATGTTAGGTGTTTTATTCTGTACTCTTTTCGGTTTCCCATGACTGCTTTTGTGGATACCTGATTTTAATTTTTGCCTTTAGTTAGTATTTGGTTGGTCTGCTTTCTTTGCTGTGATTTTATTTTCTCTGGTGACATCTATTTTCCCTTAGGAGTCCTTCCATCTAGAGCAGTCCCTTTAAAATACTATGCAGTGGTGGATTGTTGGAGGCAAATTCCCTCAACTTTTGAATTATCTTGAAATTGTTTAATCCCTCCTTAAAATTTAATCGATAATCTTGCTGGATACAGTATTATTGGTTCAAGGACCTTCTATTTCATTGCATTAAATATATCATGCCATTCTCTTCTGGCCTGTAATATTTCTGTTGAGAAGTCTGATCATAGTCTGATGGGTTTTCCTTTGTAGATGATCATTTTTCTCTCTCTGGTTGCCTTTAATATCCTGTATTTGTCTTTGATCTTTGCCATTTTAATTATTATATATCTTGTTGTTGTCTTCCTTGGGTCCCTTGTGTTGCAGATCTGTGGGCTTCCATGGTCAGAGAGACTATTTCCTTCCCCAGTTTTCCACAATTATTTCTTCAAAGACACTTTCTATCCCTTTTTCTCTCTCTTCTTCTTCTAGTACCCCTTTTAGGTGAATATTGTTCCATTTGCATTGGTCACATAGTTCTCTTAATTCCTTCTCTATCATTCCTAGGGATCTTTTTCTCTCTCTCTGCCTCAGTTTCTTTTATTCATGTTCTCTAATTTCTATTCCATTTACCATGTCTTCTACCTTATCTAATCTGATTTTGTATCCCACCATTGTATGTTTTATTTCTGCTACTGTGTTTTTAGGTGTCTATCTCCATCCTGAATTCATCCCTTAGCTCTTGAATATTTTTCTGTTGCTCCATTAGCATACTTATAACTTTTATTTTGAATTCTTTTTCAGGAAGATTGGTGATTTCAATCTCACTGGGCCCTCTTTCTGGTGTTCGACGTGTTTTCAATTGAACAAGGTTCTTCTGCCTTTTCATAATCCTATTGGATAGTAAGAAATATTAGATTTGTGTAGGTGGCACCCTCTAGTGCCCAGATGCTCTGGTCTTCTGAACATCCTAGTATCTGGAGCGATGGCAGTGGTGACAGTCAAGTGATGCCGATGCCTACCCTAAACAGCAAGCCCTTTCCCGCTTCCTGGTGACACTGTCTGCCTACACTGTCAGGGCCTGTGAGCCGCACACATGGATCAGCCTCTGGATTAGTCCCCTAAGGTGCCATTGGTGCGGCTGACCTCTGGCTTGCCTAGAGTTATGGCGGTGGTCACAGGCAAGTGGCACTGGTGCCTGCTTGGAGGACAAAGCCCTTTCCTGATTCCCAGGTGCACTGTGTGCCTCCACTGTCAGGACCAGTGAGCCACATGCAGGGAGCAGCCTCTGCCTTAAGCCATGTAGTTTCACTAGCCAGGGATGCCCTCCAACTGTTCTGGAGCGATGGCAGGGGCAGCTTGTTACTGCACAGGTGCTGGTGGGGAGGAAGATGTGGCAGGCTGCTTTGCCAGCCATGGGTATAGGGTACCTGAAGCTTCTGAAAATTTCCAGCCTGCTAGGCTCAGTGTGCCAAGACTATTTTTCCCACCTGTTCCTTCTCCTGATCCCTTGCCCCTTTAGCAGCCCTTTTATTGTTGGCAAGTCTTTCAAAGTGTCCACCTTTCTTTTGTTCCAGGGCAGCTGGTTGTGTTAACCTATTCCCAGTCTCAGTCTCTGACTTTGATTTTCACCCACTCTAATCTCCAGAGTGCCATGCCATGTGGGTTTGTGTTCCTGGAGTAGATTTCTAGGGCTGGGTATTTAGCAATCCTGTGCTTCCACTCCCTCCCACTCTGATTATTTTCCTCCCACTTGTGAGCTGGGGTGGATGGAGTGCTTGGAGCCCACAAGGTCGTGGCTTTGTACTTTACCCTTTTCCATGGGATGTTCTTTTCTCCCAGATTTAAACTGTCTTGTGCAATCCTACTTCTGGCCACTCTTTTAGGAATAGTTGTATTTGCTGTATTTTCATATTATATGTGGTTTTTGGAGATTTCTGCCTCACTTCTCATGCCACCATCTATTTTGCTCTCCCTCCCTTGTGTCAACATATTGATTGATGTCCCTTTTAATTTGGTCATTGATCCATTTGTTATTTAGAAGCATGTTGTTTAGCCTCCATGTGTTTGTAGGCTTTTTTCTTTTATTTTTGTAGTTTCTTTTTAATGTCATACCATTGTGGTCAGAGAAGGTGCTTGATACCATTTCAATCTTTTTGAATTTATTGAGTCTTGTTTTGTGGCCTAGCATGTGATCTATTCTAGAAAACGTTTCATGTGTACTTGAGAAGAATGTGTATCCTGTTGCTTTTCAGTGGAATGTTCTGTATATATAAATTAGGTTCATCTGTTCTAATGTATTGTTCAGTGCCTCTGTTTCCTTACTTATTTTCTGTCTGTCTGGTCTGTCTTTTTGTGTAAGTCATGTGTCAAAGTCTCAAATAAATGCTTCTCAGTCTATCTCCTCCTTTAATTCTGTTAATATTTGTTTTACATATTAAGATGTTCCTATATTAGGTGCGTAGACATTTATAATGGTTATACCCTCTTGTTGGACTGACTCTTTTATCATTATGTAATGTCCTTCTTTGTCTTTTGTTACTTGTTTGAAAATCTATTTTGTCTTATATAACTACTGCTACTCCCACATTCTCCTCCTATCATATGCATTAACTATCTTTTCCCATCCCTTCACTTTTATTCTGTGTATGTCCTTGAGTCTGATATGAGTCTCTTGTAGGCAGCATATAGATGGATCTTATTTATTTATCCATTCTGCCATCCTATGTCTTTTGATTGGTGCACTCTGTCCACTTATATTTAAGGTGATTATAGATAGATATGTACTTATTGCCCTTGTAGATTTTAGATTTGTTGTTACCAAAGGTTCAAGGATAGCTTTTTTACTATCTTATAGTCTATCTTAAATCACTGATTACTCTTTTCATACATAATCTAGAGATATATTTTCTTCTTCCTCATCCACACTTTATATATTAGTGTCATATTATGCACTGTTTTTGTATCCCTTGACTGGTTTTATGAGTAGTTGTTTTAACTTTGTACTTGCTTGATAAATAATTGGTCTCCTACCTTTACTGTGGGTTTATTTTTACTGGTGACAGCCATTTAGCCTTAGGAACCTTTCCATTTAGAACAGTCTCTTTAACATATCCTGTAGGGCTGGCTTAGCAGTGGTGAATATTTCTTCAACTTTTGAATATCTGAAAATTGTTTAATCCTTGTTTCAAATTTAAATGATAATCTTGGTGGGTAGAGGATTCTTGGTTGGAGGTCCTTCTGTCTCATGGCATTAAATATATCATGCCATTCCCTTCTGGCCTGTGAAGTTTCTGCTGATAAGTCTGATGACAATCTGATGGGGTTTCCTTTATAAGTAATCTTTATTCTCTCTGGCTGCTTTCAATACTCTCTCCTTGTCCTTGGTCTTTGCCATTTAACTGTTATGTCTTGGTGTTGTCTTCATATGGTTCCTTTTGTTAGGGGCTCTCTGAATTTCCATGACATGAGTGTCTATTTCCTTCCCCAGTTTTCAAAAATTATTTTTTCGAAGAGACTTTCTATGCCTTTGTCTCCCTCTTCTCTTTCTGATACCAATATTATTCAAGTGCTGTTTAGTTTGGGTTGGTCACACAGCTCCCTTGTTATTCTTTCATTCCTAGAGATCCTTTTATTCTGTTTTTCAGCTTCATTGTTTCCTTGCTCCCTAATTTCCAGACTTCTTCCACCTGTAAAAGTCTGCTATTAAATCCCTCCATTGTGTCTTTAATTTCAGATACTGTATTCTTCAACTCTGAGTGACTCATTTATAGGTCACCTGTCTTTTTGTTGAAGTCCTCCATGAGATCTTGAATATTTTTCTGTAGATCCGTGAACACGTTTATGGCTTTTACTTTTAAAACCAAGAAAATTCGTCACTGAGGTGCACTCAGCCCTCTTTCTGGTGTTTTGTCTTTTAGTTTTGTTTGGACCAAATTCCTCTGCCTCTGATTTTTTTGTGTTTCCTATGGATTAATAGCTTTATGGATGAGGTGCCTTCTAGTGTCTGGAAGCTCAAGACACTTCACTTTCTTTTGCATGACCCCCATCTGTTGGCCTGCAGTGTGTGGGGTACCTTTCTGTATGACTTGTAGTGATCTGATTTCAGTTGGGCTGGTGGGCTGTCACCTGATAGTGCACACAGGGAGGAATCTTGGCTGTGCTGCTGGAGATTCTGTTGGCAGGGCTTCCCTCTGCCTAGCTTGCAGCAATGGCAGGGGCTTCAAGTAAGCAGGACTGGCACTTGTCAGGATAAAGGAGCTCCTAGAGCTGGCTCCCAAGCTCCTTGGCTTGGCCAAAATAGGGCCAAGAAATCTGGGTGGTTTTCTCTCTAACTTCCCAGCTGCAATGTCTGAATCCACTGGGTTTTCAGGTGGGGCTACTGCCAGCCAAATGTTTAAAGCCTCAGTGCTGTGCTGCTGGAGTTGTCGTGTGTGGCACCACCCTCCACCTGGCTTGCAGCAATGGTGCAGGCTTCAAGTGATCAGGTCTGGTGCTTGCTTGGAGGAAGGAGGTCCTGGGGATCGCTCCTTTAGGCAGTTCTCCAGATGGCCCAACACAGGGCCAAGAAAACTGGAAGAGTCTCCTTCTGCCTACCCAGGAGCAAAGTCTTACTGCACTGCCTGGACTCAGGCCCCTGGGTGGAGCCTCATGGCTGCATTCCCAGCAAAGGGAGTGGAGCATATTGGGCTTCCAAGAGTTTCCAAACTGTCAGGTCAAGAGCAGTCTTTGGAGGTATTGTCCTCCTGCCTTTTCTCCTTAGCAGAGAGCTCTGTATAACCCTGGCACCTCTGGTGCCTCCTCACTGCTGGGAATTATTTCAATTTGCCTGCTTGCATTTTGTCTCAGAGTGGGTAGTATAGCATACCTGGTCTCCACAAGTGGCTGGAATCTCTGCCTCACTGAGTGTTCTGTCCACCTTTGTTGTCCAGCCCCATCAATCAGCAGAGCAGCATGTAATGTGGATTCATGTTTTTGGAGCAGATCTCCAGGGCTAGGTATTCAGTGGTCCTGCTCTCCTACTCCCTCTCTGCTCCATTCATCTTCCTCCTGCCTGTGGGCTAGGGTGGGGGGAAAACTTGGGTCTCACCTGATCTCAGCTTTGCCACATTATCTTTTCTGTGAGGTCTTCTCTTCTTCCCCAGATGTACGTAGTCAGTTCAGAAGTCTTCACGTTGTTTTCAGGTTTAGTTGTATGTGCTCTATTTTCATGTTCTATGTAATTTTGGGAGGAATTTTCTGCCTTGCCTTCTTACTCTGCCATTTTTACCTAAAATCTTGATTGCTTCTTTTATTATTATGTAATGCCCTAATGAATTTTTAGTAATTTTTTCTGTTCTGAATTCTACTTTACTTAATATTAATATAACCACTTTTATTTTATTTTATTATTATATGGTATATACTTTCCTAACCTTTTAATTTATACCTATGTTTTTATATCTAAAGTTGTTTTTTTAACATAGCGTATTTTTGGTCCATGTTTTTATTTGCTCTATATCTGTTTTTAATTGGCATGTGAGACTTCTTATATTTAAGGTATTTATACACACATTAGAGCTTAAGTATGCCATTTTAGGACTTCTGGGAAGATGGCAACGTGAACGGAATGACAGAAATTTCCTCCCAACATTACATTTATCCTCAAAAACACAGCAAATACAACTATTCCTAAAAGAGAGACCAGAATACACAGGAAAGCGCACAGCAGGCAGCTATACCTGAGAGGACTCGGCACCAGGCAAGGCAGGTAAGATACGGAGCTGTGACCCGATGTGACCCAAGCGCTCCCCACCCCAGTGCACTGGCAGGAGGAGAGGATTCAGAGCCGGGAGGGAGTGGAAGTCTGCACCTGGAGTGCCGACACACAGAGCATGGTGTAGTAGAGATTGGAGAGACAGAAGGAACAGGGTCTCAGCAAGGAATGTGCCAGTTGCTTGCAGCAGGCTCCGGGAGGAAAGAAAAAAAAAAGAAGAAAAGCGCGCACTTTTTCAGTGGTCTTAAAGAGACAGGAGCACAGCAGAGGACCGGATCACCCTGGCACACTCAACCAGCAGGCTGGGAGTCCTGGGGGGCTTCGGAACCCTTAGCTGGTGACTGGGAAAGGGTGGCCGCACTTGAGTCCCACAGAGATTAACAGACTCCCATTCGATGCCACCCCAGCCAGAGCTATAAAGGGCCTTGAGGAGTGGTGTGGCCATGGCTCTGTAATAGTGGAGCAACAGCGCCACCTATAGCATTCACACAGAACCCACTCCATGTGGGCCTTTTGTTGTTGTTGTTGTTGTTTGTTTTTTTTAGTTGTTGTTTTTTCTTCCCTTTCTTTTCATTTTTTCTTTCCATTTTTATTATTATTTTATTTTATTAATTAATTTATTTTTAAGTCATAAAGAGCCCAGCTGACATACGTGGCAACTAACAGCAACCAATTCAATAGCCATGAAAAGACAGAGTAATATGGTACAGACAAAGCTTCAGACCCAGACAACCCCAGAGAGTGAACCTGAAGGGATGGACATGCAGTCTTCCTGAAAAAGAATTCATAAAAATAGTCATAGCCATGCTGATGGACCTACAGAAAAATGTGCAAGAGCTGAGGGAGGAAGTGAGGGAAGTGAGGAAAGAATATGCAGAAATGAGACAAGCCATCGATGGGCTTAACAGCACACTGGATGATGTGTAAGAGACTGTTAATGGATTAGAAAATAGAGAACAGGAATACAGTGAAGCTGAGGCAGAGAGAGATAAAAAGATCTCTAGGAATGAAAGAGTATAAAGAGAACTGTGTGACCAATCCAAACAGAACAATGTTCGCATTATAGGAGTACCAGAGGAAGAAGAGAGAGAAAAATGGATAGAAAGTGTCTTGGAAGAAATAATTGCTGAAAACTTTCCCACACTGGGGAAGGAAACAGTTTCCCAGTCCATGGAAGCCCACAGATCTCCCAAAACAAGGGACCCAAGGAAGAAAACACCAAGGCACATAATAATTAAGATGGCAAAGGTCAAAAATAAAGACAGAGTATTAAAGGCAGCTAGAGAGAGAAAAAAGATCACCTACAAAGGAAAACCCATCAGACTAACATCAGACTTCTCAAAAGAAACCTTACAGGTCAGAAGAGAATGGCATGATATATTTAACGTAATGAAACAGAAGGACCTCGAACCAAGAATATTGTATCCAGCACGATTATCATTTAAATATGACAGAGGGATTAAACAATTTCCAGACAAATGAAAGTTGAAAGAGTTTGCCTCTCATAAACCACCACTACAGGGTATCTTAAACGGACTTCTCTAGAGGGAAGCACACCTAAAGCTAAAAAGATGTCACCAGAGAAAATAAAATCATAGCAAAGAAAGAAGACCATCCAAATACTAACTAAAGGCAAAGAATAAAACACCCAATATATAAAGAATGAAGGAGGAAGAATAGGAAGGGAGAAATAAAGAAACATCAGACGGCGTTCACAATAACTTAACAAGAAAGTTAAGTTAGATTCTTAGATACTAGAGGAGCAACCCTTGAACCTTTGGTAACCACGAATCTAAAGTCAGCAATGGCAATAAGTACATATCTATCAATAATCGCCCTAAATGTAAATGAACTGAACACACCAATCAAAAGACACAGAATAACAGAGTGGATAAAAAAGCAAGACCCACCTATATGCTGCTTACAAGAGACTCACCTCAAACCCAAAGATATACACAGACTAAAAGTGAAGGGATGGAAAAAGATATTTCATGCAAACAACAAGGAGAAAAAAGCAGGTGTTGCAGTACTTGTATCAGACAAAATAGACTTCAAAACGAAGAAAATAGCAAGAGATAAAGAAGGATATTATATAGTGATAAAGGGGTCAGTCCAACAAGAAGATATAACCATTATAAATATATATGCTCCCAACACAGGAGCGTCAACATATGTGAAACAAATACTAACAGAAGTGAAGGAGGAAATAGACAGCAATGCAATTACTTGAGGAGACTTTAACACACCACTCACTCCAAAGGATAGATCAACTAGGCAGAGGATAAGAAAAGACACAGAGGCACTGAACAACACACTAGAACTGATGTACCTAACAGATATCTACAGAACTCTACACCCAAAAGCAACAGCATATACATTCTTCTAAAGTGCCCATGGAACGTTTTCCCGAATAGACCACATACTAGGCCACAAAAAGAACCTCAGTAAATTAAAAAATATTGAAATCCTACCAACCAACTTCTCAGATCACAAAGGTATAAAACTAGAAATAAATTTTAGAAAGAAATCAAAAAGGCTCACAAATACATGGAGACTTAAAAACATTCTCCTAATTAATCAATGGGTTAACGACCAAATCAAAACAGAAATCAAAGAATATATGGAGACTAATGACAACAACAACACAAAGCCACAACTTCTGAGGGACGCAGCAAAGGCAGTTCTAAGAGGAAAGTATATTGCAATTCAGGCCTACTTAAAGAAGTAAGAGCATTCCCAAATGAATAGTCTAAAGACACAATTACTAAAATTGGAAAAAGACGAACAAAGGAGGCCCAAAGTCACCAGAAGGAGGGATTTAATAAAGATCAGAGAGGAAATAAATAAAATTGAGAAGAATAAAATAATAGAAAAATCAATGAAACCAAGAGCTGGTTCTTTGAAAAAATAAACAAAATAGATAAACCCCTAGCCAGACTCATTAAGAGAAAAAGAGAATCTACACACATAAACAGAATCACAAATGAGAAAGGAAAAATAATGACGGACCCCACAGAAATACAAAGAATTATAAGAGAATATTATGAGCATCTGTATGCTAACAAGCTGCAAAACCTAGAAGAAATGGACAACTTCTTAGAAAAATACAGCCTTCCAAGACTGATCAAACAAGAAACAGAAAAACCAAACAGACCAATCACCAGCAACGAAATTGAAGCCGTAATAAAAAACTACCCAAGAACAAAACCCCGGACCTGATGGATTCACTTCTGAATTCTACCAGACATATAGAGAAGAAATAACACCCATTCTCCTTAAAGTTTTCCAAAAAATAGAAGAGGAAGGAATACTTCCAAACTCTTTCTATGAAGCCAGCATCACTCTAATACCAAAACCGGGCAAAGACCTCTCTAAAAATATTACAGACCAATATCCCTGATGAACGTAGATGCAAAAATACTCAACAAAATATTAGCAAACCGAATTCAAAAGCACATCAAGAGGATCATACACCATGATCAAGTGGGATTCATGTCAGGGATGCAAGAATAGCACAACATTGGAAAATCCATCAACATCATCCACTACATCAACAAAAAGAGGAAAAAAACCACATGATCATCTCCATAGATGCTGACAAAGCATTTGACAAAATTCAGCATCCATTCATGATTAAAACTCTCAACAAAATGGGTATAGATGGCAAGTACCACAACATCATAAAGGCCATATATGACAAACCCACAGGTAACATCATACTTAACAGCGAGAAGCTGAAAGCTTTTCATCTAAGATCGTGAACAAGACAGGGGTGCCCACTCTCTCCACTGTTATTCAACATAGTACTGGAGGTCCTAGCCACAGCAATCAGACAAAACAAAGATATACAAGGCATCCAGACTGGTAAAGAAGAAGTCACATTGTCACTATTTGGAGATGACATGATACTGTACATAAAAAACCCTAAAGAGTCCACTCCAAAACTAGTAGAACTAATATCTGAATTCAGCAAAGTTGCAGGATACAAAATTAACACACAGAAATCTGTTGCTTTCCTACACACTAATGATGAACTAACAGAAAGAAAAATCAGAAAAGCAATTCCATTCACAATTGCATCAAAAAGAATAAAATACCTAGGAATAAACCTAACCAAGGAAGTGAAAGACCTGTACTCTGAAAACTACAAGGCACTCCTAGGAGAAATTAAAGAGGACACTAACAAATGGAAATTCATCCCATGCTCTTGGCTAGGAAGAATAAATATTGTCAAAATGGCTATACTACCTAAAGCAATCTACAGATTCAGTGCAATCCCTATCAAACTACGAACATCTTTCTTCAATGAACTCGAACAAATAATTCTAAAATTCACATGGAACCAGAAATGACCCCGAATAGCCAAAGCAATCCTGAGAAGGAGGAATCCAACAGGGGGAATTACGCTTCCTGACTTCAACCTCTACTACAAAGCCATAGTAATCAAGTCAATTTGGTACTGGCACAAAAACAGACCCACAGCCCAGTGGAACAGAATAGAAAATCCAAACATTAACCCAAACATTTACAGTCAATTAATATTTGATAAAGGAGCCTTGGATATACAATGGGGAGATAACAGCATCTTCAGCAGCTGGTGTTGGAAAAACTGGACAGCTACATGTAAGAGAATGAAACTGGACTACTGTCTAGCCCCATACACAAAGGTAAACTCAACGTGGATCAAAGACCTGAATGTAAGTCATGAAACCATAAAACTCTTAGAAAAAAACATAGGCAAATATCTTTTGGACATAAACATGAGCGACTTCTTCATGAACATATCCCCCTGGGCAAGGAAACAAAAGCAAAAATGAACAAGTGGGACTATATCAAGTTGAAAAGCTTCTGTACAGCAAAGGACACCATCAGTAGAACAAAAAGACATCCTACAGTATGGGAAAATATATTCATAAATGATGCATCGGATAAGGGGTTGACGTCCAAAATATATAAAGAACTCACACACCTTAACAAACAAAAATAAAATAATCCAATTAAGAAATGGGCAGAGGACATGAATAGACACTTTTCTAAAGACGAAATTCAGATAGCCAACAGGCATATGAAAAGATGCTCGACATCGCTGGTCATCAGAGAAATGCAGATTAAAACCACCATGAGATATCACCTCACATCAGTGAGGATGGCCAACATCTAAAACACAAACAACAACAAATGTTGGCGAGGATGTGGAGAAAAGGGAACCCTCCTACACTGCTGGTGGGAATGCAAATTAGTTCAACCATTGTGGAAAGCAGTATGGAGGTTCCTCAAAAAACTCAAAATAGAAATACCATTTGACCCATGAATTCCACTCCTAGGAATTTACCCTAAGAATGCAGCAACCCAGTTTGAAAAATACATATGCACCCCTATGTTTATCGCACCACTATTTACAATAGCCAAGAAATGGAAGCAACCTAAGTGCCCATCAGTAGGTGAATGGATAAAGAAGATGTGGTACATATACACAATGGAATATTATTCTGCCATAAGAAGAAAACAAATCCTACCATTTGCAACAACATGGATGGAGTTAGAGGGTATTATGCTCAGTGAAATAAGCCAAGCCCAAAAATACAAGTATCAAATGATTTCACTCATATGTGGAGTATAAGAACAAAGAAAAAATCTGAAGGAAAAAAACAGCAGCAGACACACAGAACCCAAGAACGGACTAATTGTTACCAAAGGAAAAGAGACTGTGGAAGAGGGGTGGGAAGGGAGGGATAAGAGGGTAAAAGGGGTATTAGGATTAGCAGATGTAAGGTTGGGGGGGCACGGGGTGGGCAATACAACTCAGACAAACAAGCAGTGATTCTATAGCATCTCACTACGCTGATGGACAGAGACTGTAATGGGGTTTGGGGGGGACCTGATGAAGGGGGTAGTTTAATCACCATAATATTGCACATGTAATTGTAGGTTAATGATACCAAAATAAATTGTAAATAAAAAAAAAGAAGTATGCCATTTTATTGGTTTTTGTCTGTATCTTTTCTAAGATTTTCTTTTCTTAACTTCCTGTGCATTATTTGTATATTTATCCACTTTTTTTGGTGTAATGTTTTGCATAGTTTTCTTAGTGGTGGTTATTCATATTAAAATATACATATGTAATTTATCACAGCCTTCTGTTACCAGTATTTTACCACTTCAAGTGTTGAATCATTATTTTCATTTTAGTACCTTACTCTTTATACTTTCTAACGTGATTGTTTTATGTATTTACTCTAAATGTACACTGAGTAATACAGCAGATGGCATTACAATTTGTGTTTCAACCGTCAAGATTTTTAAAATTCATGAGAAGCAGGATAGTATATTATATTTGCTCCCACTTTAGACATTCTGCTTTTTAAAAATTCTAAGCCTTCTTCTGTTATAATTTTCTTTACTTTAAAATACCTTCCTTTATCTATTCTTGAAGAATAATTTTGTTAATTTATCTTACTTTCATTTTGTCTGAGAATGTCTTTATTTTCCCCTTCATGTCTGAAGGACACTTTTATCCTTGCCTCAGTTTCAGATGAGAAGTCCTTTGTCATTCAAATGTGTGTACTGCCAAAGTGATGTTTTTTTTCTCCTTGGATACTTCTGATATTTTCTTTGTGTTTAGTTTTTACAATTTTATTTAAAGTGTGTCTTGGCATGGGTTTATTTGTGTTTATTCTATGTGGGCTTTGCTGCTAAGTCTGTAGTTTTCATCCTTTGCCAAATTTGGAAAGATTTCATCTATTACTTTGAATTCCCTTTCAATATGACCATGGGGGAAAAGGGAAACATTTTTTCCCATTTGCGTTTGGCTGAAATAAGGCAAGTATTACCAAAAGCTTTCCGTTGTTTTCCTGATCATTTGCCGGTGAGTGGGGGGATTTATTTTCCTGTATCTTTTTTTGTGTGTTCTGTACCTTTTGGTAGTTCCAGGTTGTATACTTCTGAAGCATCCTGTCTGAGATATATGGGATGTAATTAGGAAATACAAAGACCTCATCACCTTATTAATCTTCAAGTCCTGTGTTTCCAGAGGCTATATATATTTTTCTTTATTTATTTATTATAGAGTAAGGCAGTGCTAATTTGTTTTATTGTATCCAGCTATTTCTAGTGGTAATGGGGAGGACTACTAAGGAATGGAGCTACTCCATTTTGGCTGTACTAAAATGGAGATTTCAGAAATACATATATTTTTTAAGAAGAAATAATTAATGAGTTCATATTGATACATTCAGCTCAAATTGAGGTTGATGGGCTTTTATTTTACCCATTCTATATTAAAGTGCTATAATTTTCAATGCTGACACATCTGGTTGTCTACAATACAAACATACTTATTTATTCTCTTTAAGCAACAATACTCCTATAATAGTCTCAGAACAACAACATTAACACAAGCACTGCTTATCCTATGTTTACTAAATATTTATTTATTTAATAAATAATTAATTCCTTTATTTTTATTTTGCCTTTTATCTTATGATCTATTCCACCAAGAATGTAGAATCAAGTAACTATATATTATGCAGTGACGTTGGTAAAATGGCAGAATAGAAACTTTCCATGTCCATCTCCTCACAGAAATATACATATGAAAAATATCACTGCACAAATGTACCTTCAGGAAAACTAGGGAATCAGGTGAGTGATTAAGTACATGGGTAAAGAACACAAATAAGAATAGATGATTTGAAGATGGTAGGAAGGGTATTTTAACACTATCTGCATCACCCTTCCCCATTTCTGGGCAATGAAGAATGAAGATAGTCTCAGTGTAGGGGAAGAAAGTGAAGTGATCACCTGATTTCACAGTGGACCTCAACACCAGGGTTGCACTAGTGAACCCCAGTACCAGGCTTCCCTTCCCAGTCTGAGGTTCCAGGTCAGTCCTTATGGCTCCAGGCTCTAGGCTGGCACCTATAGTCCCAGGCACTGTCAGCCCTCATGGATCCAGGCTCCAGGCCAATTCCCACAGACCTGGGCTCTATGACTACTGAATTTCCAGACTAGCTCCAGGCTCAAGAGCAGCTCCATAGGCCACATGTTGACTTCCAGTACACCGGGTTTCAGTGTGCCAGGGTCTAGTTCTGCCCATGTGGTCCTAATATATAGACCCACATCTGGTCCCTCCATACGGACACTGGCAGGCACTAGTCCCACCCCCAGAAGACCCTTGTGCTCAGCTGTCCCTTGCAGACTCAGGCTCAAGGACTTCCTTAGTGTCAGTTGGGCCACCATGGACCCAGACTTTGGACTGATCATCATGGACCCCAGGGTCCAGGCTTGCAACTAAAGACTGAGGCACCAGACCCACCCAATTGGATCCTGGTGCAAGGTCAGCTACAAAGGACCCAGACTCCAGGCACACCTCCATGGATTCAGATATCAGGAAATTCCTCAATTAACCCAAATACCAGGCTCAATAAACTTCTGATTAACAATCCAGACCAACCTACCTGAGAACTCCATAAAAAATCTGGTCATGAACCCCATAAGACAGCCCACCCAGAATTTCTGGATTGGCTAACTAGTGAAGAATTTTCCCTGCTAAAACCAATCTTATAAACACTGAAATTGTTGCCTATATTGTCAAATGTGCAAGTTTCAGGCAGAAAGCCGAATGGTCAAAAGTAATCAGAAAAACATGACACAGTCAAAGGAACAAATTAAAACACTAATAATACACTATAAAGAAATGGAGATATAGAAGTTGCCTGACAAAATACTTCAAAATAACCATTTTAAAGCAGTTCAGTGATCTAAAAGAGAACACAGACAATTGAACAAAATAAGGAAAACAACTTATAAAGGGAAAAGATAAAAAAGTAAATAGAAATCATGAAAAGGAAATGAACAGAAACTCTAAAGCTGAAGAACACAATTATTGTACTGAAAAAGTCCACAGATAGTTTCAACAGCAGACTTGATTGAACAGAAGAAAAAATTAGTGCATTCAAAGATAGGTGTTTTGAAATTAGTAAGAAATAAAAGAAAAATTAACTGTAAAGAGTAAAGAAAGCAGAAAGGGTCCATGGGACAATAAAAAGGAAAACAATATAAAACCCCACTTATGTCAATGGGCATATCATCTAGACATAAAATCAATAAGGAAGCATCAGTCTGAAATTTCATATTAGATCATATGGATTTATCTAATATTTGCAGAACATTCCAACCAAATGCAATAGAATAAATATTCTACTCAAGCACAAAAGGAACATTCTCCAAGGTAGATCATATGATAGGTCACAAAATGTCTTAAGTAATTAAACAAGTCTGAAATCGTATAAAAAATTATTCCAACAATGGTATGAAGCTAGAAATTAATTACAAGAAGAAAACTGGAGAATCACAAATAGGTGGAGATTAAACAATATGATACTGGTCAATCAATGGGTCAAGAAGAAAACAGAAGAAAAATAAAAACACCCTCATACAAATAAAAATGTAAATGCAACATATCAAAACTTATAAGATGCAACATAAAAATTATAGGAAGAAAGTTCCTGCTTTCATTAGCAAGAAAAATCTCAAGCATTACTTTATACCAAACAAAGTAGATAAAGAAGAATAATTGAAGCCCAAAGCCAGTAGAAGGAGGGAAATAACAAATATCTGAGTGGAAATAAATGAAATAAAGGGGAAAAAGACAATAGACAGCTACAATGTGAGCAAAAAATAGTTTTTTGAAAATATAAAAATTGAAAAACTTTTAGGTAGACTCCTCAAGAAAAAATAGAGAACACAAAATCAGAAATCAAAGGGGAGATATTACAACACAGATACCACAGAAATACAAAGGATAATAAGAGAGTACTATGAACAATTATATGCAAAAATATTTGACAATAGGACAAATAAATTGCTAGAAACATAGAACCTACCAAGACTGAATCAGGAAGAAGTCAAAAATCTTAACAGGCTAATTAATAAGGAAATTTAGTCAGAAATTTTTTTTGTAATTGCAAAGACTAAGACCAGATGGTTGTACTGGTAATACCAATCCTTCTCCAACTCTTCCATAAACTAGAAGAGGAGTGAAGACATCCAATCTCATTTTATGAGGCCAACATTATCTTAATACCCAAACTAGACAAAGACACCACAAAAAATAGAAAATTACAGGACAATAATCCTCGTGTACATATATGCAAATGTCTTTGACAAAATGGTAGCAAGCCAGATTCAACAATGCTTTAAAAGGGTCAAACAAAATATGAAGTGGAATTTATTCCATAGATGCAAGGATGCTTAAATATTTGCAAATCAATCAATATGATATTACTGCATTAGCAAAATGAGGGATATGATCTGATAATCTGATCTGTTCAGGAAATGATCATCTCAATATATACAGAAAAGACAGTTAACAAAATTCGACATCCATTCATTATTAAAACTCTCCACAAAGTAAGTATAGAGTAACATATTTCAACATAATAAAGGCCATATATCAGAAGCTCAGTTAATATCATAGTTAATGCTGAAGAGCTGAAAGAATTTCTTCTAAGATCAGTAACAAGAATTCCCATATTTTCCACTGCTATTCAACTTAGAATTGGAAGACTTAGTCAGAGTAATTAGGAAAGAAAAATAAATAAGTAGCATTCGAATTAGAAAGGAAGAAGTAATACTGTCACTACTTGAAAATAACATAATGTGGGGTATATGGAAGTTTTCACCCAAAATGTCCAGAATTTTCTGCCTGGCCTTATTCCATTTACATACCAGTAGGTGTTTACCACTACAGCTTCTGGTCTATCTGGGGCAAGGGATGGAGAGAAAATGGAATTCTCTCTCTCCCCTCCATTCCTGACACCTAATTGGTCTGGTGTCAGTCAGTCACTATGGCCCAGCCCATGGAGTTCCTGCCAGAAGGGGCGGACAGGGGAGCAGAGCATGTGCCATGGCCAGAGGGTATGGAAAGATGGGAGGCTGGTTAGTGACTGTAAGAAATAAAAACCTTTCTCTCAACGTGTCATTTTCCCTTGACTAACTTCAGTGTCACTAGCGTCATAGAGGACTCACTCTAGGCCAGAAACACCCTTCCCCCTGGAGGTACATCTCATGTAGTCATCAGGGTAAGTGGGGTGGTTGTTTCTCCGGGCATGAGAAAGGGTTACAAAGGAGAGAGATGCCCTTAAGTGGTGTCAGAACAGGAAGATGAATTGTGGGGTGCTCTGAAAAGGGAACAAAAGCTGAAAACCAAGGTCATGCTGCTGAGGAACATGCTAGTGATTCAGGAAGGAACAACAGAAAAATGTTAGCTGCAAGAAGTCATTGGGGACATAAAGGAAGGGGTAGTGCCTTCAGCTCCAAAATGGTAGAGGAGATGTCAGTGGAGGAGGAGCTATGAGAGGATGAGGGTGTGGGGCCAAGTGTTGAACTGTTGCTAAGGCCACTGCCTGAGGTACCAGACCCTCCCATATTGAAAGCCCTCCCAGTTGTAGTAAAGAAAATAAAGACACAGCAACTACAGATACTTACGGAGAGGAACAGCACCATCTGCAGGTTATGGAGCACTACATCTATACCCCTGCCGAGCTGGTGGATGTGAGCACCTGGTTTCAGCAGAAGCCCTCAGAGCCTCTGTCCATGTGGTTTTTGCACCTTTGGGATTTAAGATTACAGAGCCTTTGTTCTATCTGGATCAGAAATGGGTAAACTGGCTTCCCTGATGACTCACACCTCTCTCTGGCAGAGGATACAAAATGCCCATTAGACCCCAGGTAATCATGTACTTTTTGAGTGGCTGACAGAGCCCTTAAAGTAGGTTGACCTAATCAAGGTGATTTACCGTACTTCCCCACTAGCTGGCAACATTTAGAGCTCCAGCAGGTCTTAAGGGAGTTGGGAATGAAAATTATCATCTATAATATGGACCCTCAGGGCCCCGATGAGGTGTTGTTCACCATGGGGATGAGAAACCTGGTGTTCCAACGGCTCCCACATCCCTCTTTGGGTCACTAGTGACTATTCTTGCCCTCCATGTAGGACAACTCATCAGTTAGTTTACTGTACTATAGAAGATCTGGGGGAGGTTGAAACAATGAGTGCAGAAAATATGATCTACTACTGAAAGGAGAGATTCAAAGGGCCCTGTGAAGGTCTCAGAGACCCAGATGTGGGCTGATTTGATTAAGGTGGGGGCAGTGAAAGAAAACCTTGATGGAGACCCTAATAGAATCTTGCTAGAGCTGTGGCATCAATTAAAGCCAAAGAAGCAGTTCCAGCTGCTGAGATCCAAGGCACAGAAGCCAGAGGCAAAGCCCCATGTCCAGCCTGTGTGTCTGCAGGACTTCTTGCTGAATAATACTCAGACACAAACTGGGCCCTGGCCCTGACAGGAAGGTGATTGGCCATTGCAGTTTGAGGGGAAAGGACCCCACCTAGGGGGATGTGGTGGGGACCATAGGCCACATGTAGAATTAGCAAGTCATTGGTGCCCAATGCATGAACTATGTGTCCTGGCACTGGTTGACACAGGAGCTGAATTTTCTCTGAGTTATGACAACCCTGAGCATTTTCCTGGAACCCCTGCTGTGATAGTTGGCTATAGGGGTAAGTAATTAGAGTGAATAAAGCCTAAATCTCATTGGAAATAGGGTGTTTACCCACAACGGAGTATACTGTGTATATTTCTCCCATCCCTGAATATATTTTGGGAGTGGGTACCCTGCAGGGTCTGTGGTTACTGACCTCTGGAGGTGAATTCAGACTGAGGGTATGTGTGGTAAAGGCAGCTCAGAGGGGATATGCTAAGCACACACCTATGGCTTTTCCTGTAACTTGGTGGCTGACAAATACTAAGCCATATAAGTTGCCTGGGGGGACACAATGAAATTGGAGAAACTCTACAGGAGTTGGAGAAGGTAGATATCATAAAGCCCACTCATAGTCCTTTTAATTTCCTGGTGTGGCCAGTGAAAAAGCCAGATGGCTCCTGGCTTATGACCATGGATTACAGGGAATTGAATAATGTCACACTCCATTTGCATGCTGCTGTCCCCTCTATAGCAGCCTTTATACACATCCTCAGTCATGAACAACGGACATATCATTATGTTCTGGTCCTTGCTAGTACTTTCTTCTCTATTGACATTGTGCAGGAAAGTCAGGGACAGTTTGCCTTCACATGGGAAGGGTGACAGCGGACATTCACTGTTCTTCCACAGGGATACATCCACAATCCCACCATCTGTCACAGACTTGTAGCCCAGGACTTGGCCACATGGAAGAAACTGCAAATGGTGCAGTTGTATAACTACACTGATGACATTATGGTAATGTCTGATTCTCTTGCAGACCTAGAAGGTGCAGCACCTAGACTGGTACAACATCTGTAGGAGAAAGGATGGGCTGTGAACAGCACTGAGGTTCAGGGACCTGGTTTGTCAGTAAAGTTATTGGGGGTTGTTTGGTCAGGTAAGACTAAAGTTATCCCAGAAGCAGTCACAGATAAAGTCCAGGCTTTCCCTATCCCTACAACTATGGCTGTATTACAGGAGTTTTTGGTTCCTATGGGCTACTGGAGGGTGTTTATCCTGCACTTGGCAAATTCTGAGGCCCTTATACCAATTGGTACTAAAGGGCATCAGAGAGAACTGGGAGGAAACATGCACATCTGGCTTTACCACTGTTAAGCAAGCAGTCAAGGCCATGCAGGCCTTGAATGTAATAGACCAATGAAGGCCCTGTGAGCTAGATACTCATGTAACCAAAGATAATTATGGATGGGGCCTCTGGCAGTGGCTTGAATGGACACATATTGGATTCTGGTTGCAACTCTGGAAAGGAGCAGAGGTGTGGTACACCTTAATAGAGAATCAGTTGGCTGCTGTGTGCCATGCATTCCTGGCTATGGAGCCTGCACCTCATACAGATTATCAAACAACCAAAAGGAGCCTCGAGTATCTCTTTGAAGTTTATGGCCAACTGTAGGTGACTAAGAGTGATTAAGGCACCCACAATACTGGACAAGAATGCATTACAAGAATGGGTGCAGCAATTAGGGATAAGGTGGAAGTTTCAGGTACCATATAGTCCTACGGGGGCAGGCATGATAGAGAAGTACAATGGTTCATTAAAACCTGCCCTGAAGTAAGACACCAATAGTCTATGGAGCTGGTCAGTTTGCTTGTGGACAGTTCTACAGCACTTGAATGAGAAGCTCTGTAAGGGGGCACTGAGCCCCGTGGACATGCTAACACACATTGCTCCTCTCCTACACAGCTGAACATGCAAACTAAAGAGGTATTCCTGAAGACAGTATATGGCCATCAGAGCAACATTCTGCTTCCAGCACCAACTACACTCAACCCTGGAGACTCTGTTGAGTGGACGTGTCCCTGGACATTTTCACACATGGACTAAGGATGGCTGGCCTTTCTGGGACCTTGGGGAGAAGACCTGGAAGCTGGCCTCTTGTGTGTTCCAGAAGTAACAGCAGAGTGGCCCCCAAAGATCATAGTAGTGTACCCAAAATATCTGGAAGGTAAGAGCATCTTCCAGGGGAGTTTTGTTTTGCATTATGGCCGGTGCATGTACCTCCAAGAGCCCTACATATTGATTCATCTTTTAGTCCCACAGGAAGAGAGGTGAAGGTCTGGTTTTCTAGGCCAAGACTTGACCCCATTTCTGGCATTGTCCTATAATAGGACCACTCTTTTGCCTGCATCCTACCTGATGGACAAGATTTTCCTATGTTGGTGTCATTAAACAGGTATCTTATCACCCTTAAGGTTATTTCTTCTACAGTCTTGGCAGACTGGGCATGCCCCCTAGCCACAGCTGCTGCTTGTTGAGCATGCCTGGAGCCCCATGCCAGTTCAACTGCTGGCATCCTGTGGAATGGGTGAGCTATGGACTTAGTCTAAGTAGGACTTTTAACCAAACTGGATCTTCAGGCTTAAGGATTGTCATTATTTTATTGCTATCTTTCTCATAATTATTGTTGATATTACATGTTAGTAGTGTGGTTACAGTGCTCTAGCTTTCTCACACAGGGGTTGTAGGAATTGTGGAAGATTAGGGGCACGTAGATTGTGAGGTGAGAATTCTGGAGAGATGGGTTATGGGGTAAATGGAAGTTTTCAACCAGAATGTCCAGAATTTCCTGCCTGGCCTTAGTCTATTTACATATCAATAGGTTTTTACCACACTAAAGCCTCTTTTTTATTCAGGGCCATTCTCTCCACCCCTCCATTTCTGGTACCTAATTACTATGATTACAGTCAGTCACCACAGCCCTACCATGAAGTTCCTGCTGGAAGGCGTAGGCAGGGGAGGAAAGTGGCAACCCTGCTAGTGGAATCGGACGTATAGGAGTCTGGCTAGTGATTGTAAGAAATACAACCTTTCCCTCAACCTGCCCTAGTGCCTTGATTTACTTCAGTTTCATTAGATTCGTTGGGGAACCCCCCTGGGACTGGAACACCTTTCCCGCTGGAACTACACATAATATGTGTCAAAAAGCATAAAAAACCCCTCAATGAATGTTATAATGAATCAATAACTTATTTAAAGTTTCTGGATACAAAATGGATGCTCAAAACTTTGTTTTGTTCCTGTATACTAATAATGAACTGTGAGAAAATGAAATTAAGAAAACATTCCATTTACATTTGTATCAAAAAGAATAAAATACCTAGGAATAAATTTAACTGAGCTGAAAAACCTGTACACAGAAAACCATAAGACATTGAAAAGATAAATTGAATAAGACAAAAATAAACGTAAAGAGTCTGCTGCTGTTTTGTTACTTCAGTTTTTCTTTGTTCTTATACTCCACATATGAGTGAAATCATTTGATACTTGCCTTTCACTACCTGGTTTATTTCACTGAGCATAACCCAAGAATGGACTAACAGTTACCAAAGGTAAAGGGACTGGGAAGGATGGGTGGGAAGGGAGGGATAAAGGGAAGGCAGTATAGCACAGAGAAGACAAGCAGTGATTCTATAGCATCTTACTACGTTGGTTGACAGTGACTGTAATGGGGTGTGTGGTGGGGACTTATAATGGGGGGAATCTAGTAACCACAATGTTGCTCATGTGATTGTATATTAATGATACCAAAAAAATGTGAACTGTTAAAATAAATGAATAAATAAATAAAAATAAATGTAAAGATATTCTGTGCTCATGGATTAGAACTGATATTCTTAAAATATCAATCAAGCTCAAGATATCTCCACATTCAATGCAATCCTTAACATATTCCAAAGGCATTTTTCACAGAACTATAACAAGTAGTCCTAAAATTTATATTGAATTACAAAATAGATTGAACATCCAAAAAACGTGAATATCAACCTGGATGCACGACACTCCGTGATTTTAAACAATATTAAAAATCTTTAGTAATTAAAAAAGTGTAGCATGGGCATAAAATCTGACACAGACATGTATGAAACAAAACTGAGAGCCTAGAAATAAATACATAAACAATTTATTACTTTAAATTTATGACAAAGGAGTCACAAATATACCATGGGAATCAAACAGTCTTCTCAATAAATGGGAAAAGTGGACAGCCTTGTTCAAAAGAATGAAACTGGATCATTTTACACCATATACAAAAATTGTCTCACAATGGATTGAAGATTTGAATATAAGACCTGAAACCATAATATTCTTAGAAGAAAATATAGGATGTAATTTCCTTGACCTTGGTCTTGTCAATGATTTTTGGAACTGACACCTAAAGCAAAGGAAACAGTGAAAATTAGCAAGCTGGAATACATCAAATTAAGAATTTTATATACAGTAAAGGAAAACACCAAGAAAATGAAAAGGCAACTTAGTAAATGGGAGAATATTTGCAAGTCATGAATTAGATAAGGAGTTATTATCTCAAATATATAAAGTACTGATAAAATTCAGAAGCAAAGAAAAATCAAATTGATTAAAAAATGGGCAGAGCTTTTGAATAGACATTTTTCCAAAGGAGACATGCAGATGTCCAACAGACACAGGAGAAGATGCTCAACATCACTAATCGTCATAGAAATGCAAATCAAAAGTACAATAAAATATCACTGCACATCTGTTAGAATAGCTATCATCAAACAGACTAGAAACAACAATTGCTGTTGAGGATTTGGAGAAAATGCACACTTGTGCACAATTAGTGGGAATGTATATTGGTTCAGTAACTATGGGAAACATTGTGAAGTTTCCTCCACAAATTAAAAGTAGAACTATGATATGATCCAGTAATTCTACTGTTGAATACTTATACAAAGAAAATGAAAACACTAATGCAAAATGATCTATGAATCCAATATTCATTACAGTATTGTTTACCATAGCCAAGATACAGAAACAAATTGTGTGTCCATTAGTGGTTGAATGGCTAAATTATATATATATATATATATATATATATATATATATATATATATATATCAATGGAATAAAGTTATAAAAAGAATGAAGTCTTGCATTCACAGCATAGATGGACCTTGGTGACATTGTAATAAATGAAATGTCAGAGAAAGATGAATAGTACATGATAGCATGTATATGTGGAATCTAAAAAAAATAATCATTTAAATACAAAGAACAGATTGGTGGTTGTCAGAGTAAGGGGTTGAAGTTATGTAGAAAGGGTTAAGGCAGTCAAAGACACAAAGTTCCAGTTATAAAATAAATGTCTTTCTGATATAAGGTACAGCATGTTTACTATAGTTAATAATACTGTAATCATTTTGGAAAGTTGCTAAAAGTGAATCTTAAAATTGTCCTTAACATCCTTAACATTTCTAAACCTAGTTTTATTATCTGGAAAATGCATAATAATAGTCCCTATTTCACAGGGTTATTGGAAGGATTAAACACAAGGGTATTCATTTTAAAGCACTTAATATGAAATATATCTTAGCTGTTATAAGGAGTACAAATGTTAAAAGAATCTAACAATCTTAGGGGAAAAGGAACAATATATGTAGGGAACTTCTAAGGCAGGAGCAAAACTGACTCCAAGTTCTGGGTTTCTGTTAACACAAATAGCACTTCTATTGAGCAAATTGCACAGAGATATGATATTTATCTTCCTCAACACCGATTCAGTCCCATGCCAAGGCACCTGGTTGGTGAGTGGGAAGAACTCCTGATTAAGGAACTCAGCAAAGGAGTGATTTGGGTAACTTTCAAAAACAAATACTGTATGATTCCACTTATATGTGGAAAAGGGAAAGTTGTATAGAGGGTTGACATGGAGAAGGCTGTTTCTTTCTTTTTTTTTTTACAATTTATTTTATATCATTAACCTACAATTACATGAGCAATATTGTGATGATTAAACTACCCCCTTCATCAGGTCCCCCCCACCAACCCTATTTCAGTCACTGTCCATCAGTGTAGTGAGATGAGAATCACTACTTGTCAAGAAGGCTGTTTCTTACATAACATTTATTCCAATATTTCCTATTCCTCTGTGCTCTGGGGTTATTATTGCCCACAAAGGAATTCCAGAGTTATTGTGATGATAGGTTCAGGGAAAGATGAAAAGTTCCCAGGGACTTCAGTATAGAATTGATAGGATCCAATGATTGAAAGTGAGCTGGAAAAGTTGGATAGGATCAGATCAGGAAACGTTTGCATGACAAACTAAGATTAGAGTTCATCCTTGGTGAAAAGGCAACGGAAAGCCAAAAGAATTTTTAAGCAGGGGCATTTTACCTTCAAATTTACAATACATCATGAGAAATCTCTTAGCAGTATGACAAATGGAACTTCAATGACGGGGATGGTCTCATAGAGGATAGCTACAATAAAATCAAGAACAACAATAAACAACAGTTTTTGATCTTCTGAAAATTTCCTTTTTTCTTATTCACCTCCAGAACAACAAAATACCTTCAAAAGTTGCCAAACCTATTTGCAATGTTTGTACTGATATTCTCAAAATAAATTATTTCTGTGGAAATGGCAATTCTTATAGAGTCTATAAACTATATGTATATATGTCCAAGGCTAAGGACTGAAAGTTAATGTCCTAAAATGGAAGAACATAAAAAAAGACAAAAAATAACAAGTATTGGTAAGGATGGGGAAAATGGAGCCATTGCATACTTTTGACAGGAAGATAAATAGGTATCGCCATTATGAAAAACAGTGTATTCATTTAACAAAAATTAAAAATAGAACTATCATATGATGCTGCCATCTCATTGTTGGATAAATATACCCAAAAGAAATGCAGTCAGTATATTGAAGAGATACTTGTACTACCATGTTCATTGCAGCATTATTCACAATATCCAAGATATGGAATTAAATTAAGTATTCATTGATGGACGAATAGACAAAAGAAAACATGGCATATACAAAATGGAATTTTATTCGGCATCAAAAAATTCTATTTTTTGTTGCAACATAGGTAAACCTGGGGGACATTATGCTATGTGAAAGAAGCCAGTTACAGAAAGAACTACTGGAATATCTCAGTCATATGTGGAATCTAAAGTAGTCAAATTCATAGAAGCAGGGAGTAGGTTTGTGATTGCCAGGAGATAGGGAATGGAGGAAATCAGATGTTGGTCAAAGCGTTCAGAGTTTCAGTGATACAGGAGGACTACGTTCTGGAGATCTAATTAGAGCCTGGTGACTATAGTTAATACAGTACTGTATACTTGAAATTTGCTAAGAAAGCAGATCATAAATTTTCTCATAGAAATAAAAGTGGTAAGTACTGAAGTGATAGATATATTAATTAACTTGGTTCTTATAATCATTTCGAAAGATATTTATATATAAATATCATGTTGTATTTGGCCCAACTACCCTCAACCCTCCCCCATGGATAAGGGGGCACAAAATCACAATAATATTATAAATTAGTCATAGGGATTAAAGTACAACATAGAGAATATAGTCAATATATTCGTAACATCTATGTTGACAGTAACTACAATTCCTGGCAGAGGATTTAATAATGTATATAACTGTTGAATATCCAACTGTATACTTGAAAACAATATAATATATATCAACTATATTTCAATAAATAATAAATAAATAAATAATTTAAAAACATCATGGTGTAGATACTGAGTATATAAAATTTTTATTTATCAATTTTACCCCAAAATAGCTGAGGAAATTGCTGTTTTTAATACACACTTTAATGGTTCAAATCTGTGTGGTTCTTTCACCAATTGAAACTACATTTACATTGATTTTTTTAACTTTCTGTTAAATTTTAGGCACTGCTTTTCAATTTGTTTTATAATTTTGCTAAGTATATACATGGTTCTACAATCTAATTTGTGGAATAAAAATAAGCAGTGGGATATAGTGGCTATGATTTTACCAGAAATTTATTATCTCTAGTCCCCTGTATGTGGAAAAAATTTCCTCTTATATTTCAAAAATATGGGAGCTATGTATATTAAATTTCCCATTTATTAGTTAAAGAGAAATATGAACTTTAGATACTTTTCCTTGATTCCTCCTGAGTATATCCTAGAGATCACTTTATAGCTGTGTTTTCCTCAGTCTTATATCCAGATAAAGGATCCACTGTAATATGAATCATTTTTCTACAACTCCTCTTGGTGAACATGTATGTAGTTTTCATTTTTTTTTTTTGCTCCTGTGACTTGCATTGCACAACTAGTCTTCTGTATTTTTGTATTTTTCCATATACCTTCAAATTAGATTTCTAGAAGTAAAATTGCTCTAAAAAAAGAATAAGCATGATAACACCAAATTTCCATGTGAACTGTAAGTTTTTGCATTTTTATAAGGAATGTACAATTGTATCCAGACATACTCTTACCTGAAGATTACATTGTAAAAATTTTAGGTCTTCATTAATCTAACAGATGAGTAATATTTATGTGTAGTTTTAATTTGCCTTTTCCTTGTTATATGAGAGACTGAGGATAATGTTATGTGGTTAAGAGATATTTACATTTCTTTTTTCACGTACTAACTGTTGATTTATCTAGCTCACTTTTCCTTAAGTTTCTTGGTCTTTTTCTTCTCTTTGCTTGAGAAGCTCTTTATATTGGGTATATTAGCCTTTTGCACCTGATATAAGTTGCAGTAAATTTTTACTGTTGGTCATTTTTACTTTTAATTTGTTTATAGTATTTTATTTGTTTCACTGTGTCCCATTAATAATTGTTTTTTCCCTTTTTTATTGACGTATGGTTGCACACAACATTACATCCGTTTCAAATATACAATACAGTGATTAAACAGTTACACATACTATTAAATTATTTTCCCAACTAACGCAGTTCTATCTGTAAACACAGAAAGATGTAACAGAACCACTGGCTCTATTCTCCATGCTATACTTCCATCTCCATGACTAACATATTTTGATTGACATACTTGTGTCTGTTTATCCCGCTCACCCTCCTCACCCACCCACCCCAACACCTCACCATGGTAAGCAACAAATACTTATCTGTGTCTATGAGTCTACTGCTATTTTGTTCATTTTTTTGTTTTGTTTTGAGATTCTATATGTACCTGAAGTTGTGTGGCATTTTTCTTTCCCCACTTGGATTATTTCATGTAGTTTAATACACTCTAGGTTCATCCATGTTGTTACAAATGCAGAATTTATTTCTTTTTATAGCTGAATAATATACCAGTGTGTATATGTACCACTTCCACTTTATCTGTACTCTATTGATAGACACTTTGGTTGCTTACATCTTGGTTATTGTAAATAATGCTGCAGTAAACATAGGGGTGCATATACCTTTTCAAATCAGAGATTTGTATTCTTTGGGTAAATTCCTAGAAATGGAATTACTGGATTGTATGATATTTCCATTTTTAGTTTTTTGAAGAACTTCCATACTGTTTCCCATATTGGATGCACAAACTTACATCCCCACCAAGAGTGTAAGATGGTGCCATTTTCTCCACATCCTTGCCAACACTTATTTCCCGTATTTTTGATAATGGCCATTCTAACTGGTGTAAAGTGATATCTCATTATGGTTTTGATTTGCATTTCCCTGATTAGCAATGTGGAGCATCCTTTCATGTGCTGGTAGGCCATCTATATTTATTCTTTGATACAATGTCTGTTCAGGTCCCCTACCCAATATTTTATTGGGTTATTTATTTCTTTACTGTTGAGGCATATAAGTTCTTTATGTATTTAGGATGTTAACCCCTTATCAGAAAAATCACGTATGAATATATTCTCCAATTTTGTTGGTTGCCTTATTGTTTTGTTGATGGCATCCTTTGCTGTACAAGCTTTTAATTTGATGTAGCCTCATTCATTTTTTATAGTTTCCCTTGTCCAGGGATATGTGTCCAGAAAAATAATTGTTCATGTTTATATTCAAGAGATTTTTGCCTATGATTTCTTCATAAAAACAGTTTTATGTTTTCATGTCTTAGACTTAGGTCTTTAATCCAGTTAGAATTTAATTTTGTGTATGTAGTTAGACAGTAATCCAGTTTCATTCTCTTGTATGTAGCTGTCCAGTTTTCCCAACACCATTTATTGAAGAAACTTTCTTTCTCATTGCATATTCATGGCACTTTATCATGTATTAAATGACCATATATGCATGGGTTTATTTCTGGGATCTCTGTTCTATTCCATTGATCTATGGGTTTGTTCTTGTGCCAATACCATACTGTTTTGATTACTGTAGCTTTGTAGTATAGCTTGAGATCAGGGAAAATAATAACCCCAGCTTTATTCTTCTTTCCTATTATTGCTCTGGTTATTCAGGGTTTTTTGTGGTTTCTTATGAATTTTAGGATTATTTCCTCTAGTTCATTGAAAATGACATTGTTATTTTGATAGGGATTACAATAAATCTGCACATTGCTTTTGACATGATGTCCATTTTGACAATATTAATTCTTTGTACACATGAGCATGGGATAGATCTCCATTTATTTGTGTTTTCTTTAATTTCTCTCATCAGTGTCTTGTAGTTTTCAGAGTACTGGTCTTTCACCTCCTTGGATAGATTTCTTCCTAGATATTTTATTATTTTGAATGCAACTGTAAATGGAATTGCTCTCCTGATTTCTCTTTCTGTTCATTGTTACTGTATAGGAATGTAACAGATTCCCATGTATTAATTTTGAATCGTGAAACTTTGCTGAATCCAGTTATTAGTTCTAGTAGTTATTTTTGGTGAAGTCTCTATGGTTTACTATATATAGGATCCTCCAATCTGCAAAGACTGACATTTTTCTTTTTTACAAATTTGGGTGTATTTTTTCTCTTTAGCTTTTCTGATTGCCATGGCTAGGATTTCCAGTAATTTGGTGAATAAAAGTGGTGAGAGTGGACATAGTACTGGAGGTCCTTTCCACGGCACTCAGACAAAACAAAGATATACAAGGCATCCAGATTGGTAAAGAAGAAGTAAAATTGTCACTATTTGCAGATGACATGATACTGTACATAAAAAACCCTAAAGACTCCACTCCAAAACTACTAGAACTAATATTTGAATTCAGTAAAGTTGCAGGATACAAAATTAACACACAGAAATCTGTTGCTTTCCTATACACTAAGGATGAACTAACAGAAAGAAAAATCAGAAAAACAATTCCATTCACAATTGCATCAAAAAGAATAAAATACCTAGGAATAAACCTAACCAAGGAAGTGAAAGACCTGTACTCTGAAAACTACAAGACACTCCTAGGAGAAATTAAAGAGGACACTAACAAATAGAAATGCATCCCATGCTCTTGCCTAGGAAGAATTAATATTGTCAAAATGGCTATACTACCTAAAGCAATCTACAGATTCAACGCAATCCCTATCAAACTACCAACAGTTTTCTTCAATGAACTGGAACAAATAATTCTAAAATTCATATGGAACCAGAAAAGACCCCGAATAGCCAAAGCAATTCTGAGAAGGAAGAATCAAACAGGGGGAATTACGCTCCCTGACTTCAAACTCTACTGCAAAGACACAGTAATCAAGAAAATTTGGTAATGGCACAAAAACAGACCACAGACCAGTGGAACAGAATAGAAAATACAAACACTAACCCAAACATTTACAGTCAATTAATATTTGATAAAGGAGCCTTGGACATGCAATGGGGAGATGACAGCCTCTTCAGCAGCTGGTGTTGGAAAAACTGGATAGCTATATGTAAGAGAGTGAAACTGGACTACTGTCTAGCCCCATATACAAAGGTAAACTCAAGGTGGATGAAAGACATGAATGTAAGTCATGAAACCATAAAACTCTTAGAAAATAACATAGGCAAAAATCTCTTGGACATAAACATGAGTGACTTCTTCATGAACATATCCCCCCGGGCAAGGGAAACAAAAGCAAAAATGAACAAGTGGGACTATATCAAGCTGAAAAGCTTCTGTACAGCAAAGGACACCATCAGTAGAACAAAAAGACATCCTACAGTATGGGAAAATATATTCATAAATGATGCATCTGATAAGGGGTTGACATACAAAATATATAAAGAACTCAAGCACCTTAAAAAACAAAAAGCAAATAATCCAATTAAGAAATGGGCACAGGACATGAATAGACACTTCTTTAAAGAAGAAATTCAGATGGCCAACAGGCACATGAAAAGATGCTCCACATCGCTGGTCATCAGAGAAATGCAGATTAAAACCACAATGAGATATCACCTCACTCCAGTTAGGATGGCCACCATCCAAAACACAAACAACAACAAATGTTGGCGAAGATGTGGAGAAAAGGGAACCCTCCTACACTGCTGGTGGGAATGCAAATTAGTTCAGCCATTGTGGAAAGCAGTATGGAGGTTCCTCAAAAAAACTCAAAATAGAAATACCATTTGACCCAGGAATCCCACTCCTAGGAATTTACCCTAAGAATTCAGCAGTCCAGTTTCAAAAAGACATATTCACCCCTATGTTTATCACAGCACTATTTACAATAGCCAAGAAATGGAAGCAACCTAAGTGTCCATCAGTAGATGAATGGATAAAGAAGATGTGGTCCATATACACAATGGAATATTATTCAGCCATAAGGATAAAACAAATCCTACCATTTGCAACAACATGGATGGAGTTAGAGGGTATTATGCTCAGTGAAATAAGCCAAGCCGAATAAGACAAGTATCAAATGATTTCACTCATATGTGGAGTATAAGAACAAAGAAAAAAAACTGAAGGAACAAAACAGCAGCAGACTCACAGAACCCAAGAACGGACTAATAGTTACCAAAGGGAAAGAGACTGGGGAAGATGGGTGGGAAGGGAGGGATAAGAGGGTAAAAGGGGCATTACGATTAGCAGATATAAGGTAGGGGGGCACGGGGAGGGCTGTACTTCTCAGAGAAGACAAGTAGTGATTCTATAGCATCTCACTATGCTGATGGACAGTGACTGTAATAGGGTTGGTGGGGGGACCTGATGAAGGGGGTAGTTTAATTACCATAATATTTCACATGTAATTGTAAGTTAATGATACCAAAATAAATTGTAAAAAAAAACGTGGTGAGAGTGGACATTGTGGTCTTGTTCCTGATCTTTAAGGAAAATATTTGAGCTTTTTTTCCATTGAGGATGATGTTAGCTGTGGGTATTTCATATATGGCCTTCAATATATTGAGGTACACTCCCTCTGCACCCATTTTGTGAGTTTTTATCATGAATGGATGTTTAATTTTGTCAAATGCTTTATCAGCATCTATAGAGATGATCATATGGTTTTTATCCTTTCTTTTGTTAATGAGGTATATTACATTGATTGTTTTATGAATATTGTACCATCCTTGCATCCCTGGAATAAATACCACTTGTCTCTGATTTATGACCCTTTTGGTATATTTTGAATTTGGTTTGCTAATATTATGTTGTGAATTTTTGCATATGCTTATCTGAGATATGAGTATGTAATTTTCTTGTTTTGTAGTGTCTCTGGTTGTGGTAGTAGAGTGATTGTGGCATCATAGAATGGGTTTGGAAGTGTTCTTTTGCACTTTGGATTACTTTAAGAAGGATGGGTATTAATCATTCTTTAAATGTTTGGAAGTATTTAACAGTAAAACTTTTTGATCCTGAACTTTTGTTTCTTTAGTTTTTTGAATTCCAATTAAATTTCATTGATATCAATAGGTCTGTTCAGATTTTCTGTTCCTTTCTAGTTCAGTCTTGGAAGGTTGCACTTTTCTGGGAATTTATCCACTTCCTCATTGTCCAATTTATTGGCACTTAATTTTTCATAGAATGCTCTAATAACTATTTGTATTTCTGTGGTGCAAGTTCTAACGTTTCTTTTTCATTTAAGATTTTATTTGTGTCCTCTCTCTTTTTCTTGATAAGTCTAGTAGATGTTTGTCTATTTTGTTTATCTTCCTAAATAACTATTCGTTTCATTATTTTTTTCTATTGCTTTATTTTTTTATATTTTATTACTTTTGCTCTGATATTTATTATGTCTATCCTTCTACTAGTTTTGGGTTTCATTTTTTATTTTTTCTAGTTTCTTATTTGTGAGTTTAGACTGTTTCTTTCATATTGTAATTGTTTCTAAAGGTAGAACTATATTGCTAAGAACTTCCCACGTAGAACTGCTATTGTGGCATCCCACATATTTTGAACTGTTGTAGTTTTGTTTTCATTTATCTCCATGTATTGATTTGTTTATTGATCCATTGATTATTTAGGAGAATGTTGTTTAGCCTCCATGTGTTTGTGGTTTGATCATTTACTTCATGTATTTCTAGTTCCATAACATTTAGATCTGAGAAAAAATGATCGATACAATTTCAAACATTTTTAACTTATTGGGGCTCTTTTTGTTTCCTGATAAGTGATCTATTCTAGAGAACATTCTATGTTAAATTGATTAAAATGTGTATCCTGTTGTTTTTATGTGGATTGTTCCATAGATATCTGTGAAGCCATCTGATCTAGTGTGTTGTTCAGTGCCTCTTTTTCCTTATTTAATTTTTGTCTGGTTGATCTGTCAATTGATATAAGCTGTGTGTTAAAGTCCCCTAATAGAGTTGCAATCTGTTTCTCCCTTTATATCTGTTAGTATTTGTTTTGCATATACTGGTGCTCCTAAGTTGGCTGCATAGATGTTTATAATTGTTATATCCTCTTGATGGATGCGTCCCTTTATCATTATGTTATGCCCTTCTCTGTCTCTTGTTACTTTCTCTGTTTTTAAGTCTACTTTTTTAAAATATAAGTTCTGTTTTACTGCTTTTTTCTCCCTATTATTTGCATGAAATATCTTCTTCCATCCCCTCACTTTAATTCTATGTATGCCTTTAGGTCTGAAATGAGTCTCTTATAGGCAGCATATAGATGGATATTGGATGGGTCTTGTTTCTTTATCCATTCTGCCACCTATATCTTTTGAATGGTGCATTTAGTCAATTCACGTTCACTGTAGTTATAAATAGCTTTGTACTTATTGCCATATTATTAATTTTTCTGGTTATTTTTGTAGTTCTCTGATACTTTCTTCCTCTCTTATAATCTCCTCTTGTTATTTGATGGTTTTCTTTAATTGTGTGATTGGATTTCTTTTTTAAAAAATTTTGTGTATCGATTATAGGTTTTAGGATTGTGGTTACCATAAGGTTCATCATAGGTTCCTAAATATATAACAGTCTGTATTGAGTTGATGGTCACACTATTACAAAAAATCTAAAAGTTATTTTTTATTCTTATTTCTCCAAAATTTATGTATTAGATGTCATAATCTGCATTTTTGTGTGTATTCCTTGATTGATTTTGTATATAGCTGCTTTTATTTTTGTTTTGTTTTTAACTTCATACTTGCTTGGTAAGTAATTGGTCTACTACCTCTACTGTGGGTTTATTCTTACTGATGCAAAATATTCTTGCTTAAGAATATTTCCGTTTGCAGAAATCCCTTTAAGGAAAATTTAAAGGCTGGTTTAGTGGTGATAAATTTTTTAACTTTTGTTTTTCTGGAAACTATTAATCTCTTTCAATTCTGAATGATAATATTGTGGGGTAGAGAGGTCTTCTGCTTTAATATACTAAATATTTCATGCCTCTCCCTTTTGGCATGTAAACTTCCTGCTGAGAAATCTGCTGACAGCCTTTTGGGTTTTTTCTTGTAGGTAACTGCCTCTTTCTGGCTGCTTTTAAGATTCTCTTTATCTTTAATCCTATCCATTTTAATTAGTATGTCTTGGTATTTTCCTCTTGGGGTCCTTTTTTTAGTGGTTCTCTATGGTTCTAGGACCTGGTGTCTATTTCCATCTCCAGACTGCAGGTATTTTCAGAAATTATTTCTTCAAAGACACTTTCAACTCTGTTTTCTCTCTCTTCTCCTTCTGGGAACTCCATTATGAAAATATTGTTCCATTTGGAGTTCTTACATAGTTCTGTTAGCATCATCTCATTTTTAGAAATTCATTTTTCTCTCTATTTCTCAGCTTCATTGTTTTCCAGTTCTCTCGGTTCCATACTATTTTTGGTTTTCCTGTACTTGCACCAATCTGTGATTCATTTTCCCACTGTCTTTTATGTTCCAGTTAGTGTATTCTTCAACACTGATTGTTTTTTTTTCAAATTCTCTGTCTGTTGAATTTCTCACTGGGACCATGAATTCTTTTCTGTAGGTCAGTGAGCATCTGTATGACTGTTACTTTGAAATGTTTATCAAGAAGATTGGTGATCTATGTTTCATTTAGCCCTCTTTCTGGTGTCCTATTCTGTTCTTTTGTTTGGATCATATTCCTCTGTCTCCTTCTTTGATCTGGGTTTCTGTCTATCATCCTTTCTGGTAGGAGATCAGCTTAGCCTCCTGGTCTAGAAAGTAATGGCTTTATGTCAAAGGCATCCTGTGGTGCCCAGAAGCTCAAGACTCTTGGCTTACAAGTGACTGGTTCTCCTTTATAGTGGCACTGCAGTTGCTTTTGTTTGCTTGTGGATAGGGCCACCTTTCTGCCTATTTGTCCACAGTGGCTGCTGTCTGTCAGCAGAGACTGGAATTTTGTCTCCCTGTAGCCTTTGTGATAAGAGGCACCTCTGCTTGGATTCACTGTGAATGAGTCCACCTTCTGCCTTCCAGTCAGCAAATGTTGCTTGTTTCTTGGCTGAGCATGCCAGGTAGGGCAGGTATACAGGGGAGTACCACCATGGGATGAGCTGCCAGTGAGAGAGTTGCAGAACTTAGAGCTGGGTCCCACCAGCACCCTACTAGTTGTTCTGAGGGAGAACAGGGGAAGCATTGTTCACTTTGTCCTGTGTAGAGCACTCCATCCAAACTTTGCCCTTCTGGCACCCTTTCCAATGGTGGTTAGTCTTTCAAACTGCTACTTCTGTGGTGGAACTCTGTGGGACCAATGGAGCATGCCTGTCCTCCACAGGCAGCAAGAGTATCAGGCTTCTAGATTGCTCTGACTATCCCTCGGGTCTAGTCCCATTAATCACCAAAGCCCAATGCAATGTGGACTCATGTTCTCAGAGAAGATCCAGGTATATAGAGTTAATGAATACTTATAACTCCTGCTCTATTCCTCTTCCTCCCACTTGTGGGCTTGGACAGGGGAAGGATTTTGGTCCTGTTTTATCAGGGCTCTGCCACTTTTCCCTTCTCAATGTGGTCTTCTCTTCTTCACCAGTTATAAATAGTTTGTTTTGCAGTCTTCAGGTCATTTCCAGGGTTAGTTATTTTAGTGTTCCTTCCTTGGTGTATATTTTGGAGATTTCCTCCTTTCCTTCATACTCTGCTACCTTTTCCAAATTATTTATTTACATATTTAAAATGTATTCTATTTTTATTATTCCTTCTTGCCACATCTAGTTTTCAGTATGTGTGCTCTTCTACCTCTGTTCCTTCTTTAGTTTGACAAGTGCTTTGTTTGTCATGTTGATTTTTTTCAAACATTTATCTGTTAATTTTACTATTTTCTTTCTTTTAAATCAGTGTGTCTTTCCTTTCATAGTATTTTGTTATCTGCTATATTTTAAATCAGTGTCTTTCCTTTCATAGTATTTTATGCCATCTGCTATATTTTAATTTAATTTATTTTCCCAAAGTTTTCCACTTTGATTCTTATTCAGTAATTTTAATATTCATTCATATCAAGTATTTAATTTCTGTTCATTTCCTTATCATATTTGCTTTAGTTATAGCTTATATATTGTTATATATTGTTATTTTTCTGACTTTGAATAAATTCTGAGTTTTCCTTAATACTTTTCATTTGATCCAAGAATGATTTCATAATAGAATGTTTTTTTAAACTCTCAGGTGGAAATTACTAATTTATAGTTTTGTAGCATTTTTATCAAAAACGTAATTTTTGTATTTTTTTCTCTGTATTCATGTCCTATTTTAAATATTTTCTTTGTAGCCTAATCTACTCATTATGGATTTTCAGGAGTGCTTGAAAAATAGAATTGGCTCCATTATCATTGTTTGGAGTTTGATATATTCATAAGCTGTCGTTTATTGATTATGTTATATATAACTGCTGTGATTTCTCCTTTTTTCCACTTGACCTGTCTTGCATATATTAAAATTTCTTATATTTTATGTATTTTTTTCTATTTTTCTCCATTACCTATTATGTTCTGTTAAATGTCTGCTCTGTTTATGTTTGAATGTAAAACATAAACTTTTATATGTTTAAAATGAGTTTGCAGGTATAGCCGAGATATAGGCTCTTCTGTTTTAACAGTCCCTATCATACAAAGGATCAATGCTTCATTGAGCTCCGCATCTTCATGAAAAATTTAATATAAAATAATCTATGAGAACAACTACAAACAAATTTTCATAGCCTTTCTCAAGTCATGGATCTTAGCATAAATCTGAATCACAGATATTTGCATACCCACGTTTTCTTTCCAACCCTAGAAACACATGTATGATCCTTTTAAGTTACTAGACCTCAGGTTTTTCATCTATAAAAATTGTGTAATCATTGTACCTACCTAACAGGGTCATTTTGTGTATTGTTGGTTAACACAGTAGTGTCTACCATTCATGTTTAATGTTATCATCCACAAGAGGTCTTTTCTGAGAGGGGAAGAAATCATGTAACTATTCACAGCAGTTGATACATATGGAGATATCTATTTGTTATTCAGATGTTTACCAGCCCCAGAAGAAATGGGAACCACCTAATCTTTATCTTGCATCTCCAACCCTTTGTAGATAATAGCAACTAATTAATTTAGACACTTCACAAAGTTATGTGAGGCTAACATTAAAATAATAATAGTAATGATAAGGATACCAAAAGCTGAATATCAGTAAGTAGAGTGACATTTTTGGCACTTTAACTTACCCTATTCCCACCTCCCCTCCACAGTTATGATGTAGCATTCAAAACCAACAACCTACAGTTGGGTTGAAAACCAGTAGGCTGGAAGTAACAGGTAGGATAGAACAGGATTGGAGTTCTTTCAAGTCCCCATTTCATCAGAATTGTTACTATTTTATCTCCCAACTGATTTCATGGAAAACCACTAGTTAAAGGATTTTTTAACTGACATAAAACTCACTCACTGTGCCATCCTTTCCCCTGGGGATATTTGCAAAAATAATTACCAGCAATTGGTTAATATTATGGCCCCTGAACTACTTGAAAACTGGGCAAACTGTTGTTATGCTTATTGAGAAGCTTAAAATAAAAATGTAATGAATTGGATTTACACATGTCTTCTAAAAGATCAAAGTAAAATATATTCTTGGGCCTCTAGAAGGTCACATGCATGTGTGGGTTTGTGCACAAGCCCACTGTGATCTGTGTAGTTAGAAAAACAGAATGCCCTAATGTACCCTCACTAACTTTGAGGTTATTCAGAAGCAGGAAGTTAATAAAATGTACCAAAACACAATTCTCCATGCACAGAAGCATTTGGCAAAAGCTGGGAGATTTACGATTTCCAGGCATTTAAGGAAATTTCTGGAAAGCATTACCTGGCCACTAAGCTAACTGTGCAGATACTTTTATGGCCACACTTGATAAAATATATAGACTATATAATAAGTTAAGAAATTTTACTGTGGATATTACATACTATCCCAATTACACTGTTTGAAATTTTGAGTTTTAAATATAAGTACCAGACATGCAAAGAAAGAAGATATTATCTCCAATACACAAGTAAAGAAACCATCAATGGAATTTGTTTGAAGAAAGCCAAAGCATTGGATTACTAGACAAAGGCATTGAATCATTTGTTTAAAGCAATTTCATTTAAATGAAAATGTTTAAAGTCTAAATGAAAGTTTGAGAATGAACTTTTACTAAATAGAGAAAATCAATAAAAAGATAAATTGCTTAGAAAACAAATTTTATAGTTAAAAACAACAGGAACTAAGTGGAAAAAATCAATAGATGTCAACATATACATTTCTGAAGGCATGAGAAATAATAATTGGCTTGAATATAGGTCAGTTATTATCCATTCTTTGGAACAGAAGTAAAAGAGAATGAAGGAAAAGGAAGAAAACCTTAGAACTGAAGGAACTATAGATAAATCCCTAGCCAAACTTATCAAAAAAAAGAGAGTCTACACACACAAACAGAATCAGAAATGAGAAAGGATAAATAATTATGGACACCACAGAAATACAAAGAATTATGAGAGAATACTATGAAAAATTATGTGATAACAAAATGGATAACATAGAAGAAATGGATAAATTTCTAGAAAAATACAACCTTCCAAGGCTGATGCAGGAAGAAACAGAAAATCTGAAAGACCAATTACATGCAAAGAAATTAAATTGGTAATCAAAAAATTACTGAAGAACAAATTCCATGACCAGATGGTTTCACTGCTGAGTTTTATCAATCATTTAGTGAATACATAATACCCATCCTCCTTAAAGTTTTCCAAAAAGTTGAAGAGGAGGGAATACTCCCAAACTCATTCTATGAGGCAAACATTACTCCAATACCAAAACCAGGCAAAGATACCACAAAAAAATGAAATTACAGACCAATATCCCTGATGAACATAGAAGGAAAAATACTCAACAAAATATTAGCACACCAATTTAAAAATACATCCAAAAGATCATTCATCATGATCAAGTGGGATTCATCCCAGGGATGCAAGGATGGTACAACATTCGAAAATCCATCAATATCATCCACTACATCAACCAAAAGAAGGAAAAAAACTGCATGATCATCTCCATAGATGCTGAAAAAGCATTCGACAAAATTCAATATCCATCCAAACAAAAACTCTCAAAAAAATGGATATAGAGGGCAAATACCTCAACATCATAAAGGCCATATATGACAAACACACAGCCAACATTATACATAACAGCGAGAAGCTGAAAGCTTTTCCTCTAAGATCGAGAACAAGACAAGGATATCCACTCTCCCCACTTTTATTCAACATAGTTATGGAGGTCCTAGCAATGACAATCACACAACACAAAGAAATAAAAGGCATCGAGATTGGTAAGGAAGAAGTCAACCTTTCCCTGTTTGCAGATGACATTATATTGTATATAAAAACTCCTAAAGAATCCACTCCAAAACTACTAGAACTAATACCTGAATTCAGCAAAGTTGTGGGATAAAAAATTAATACACAGAAATCTGTTGCATTCCTATACACTAACGATGAACTAGCAGAAAGAGAAATCAGGAAAACAATTCCATTCACAATTGCATCAAAAAGAATAAAATACCTAGGAATAAACCTAACCATGGTAGTGAAAGACCTATACTCTGAAAACTGCAAGACACTCATGAGAGAAATTAAAGAAGATACCAATAAATGGAAACACATGTTGTGCTCATGGATAGGAAGAAATAATATTATCAAAATGGCCATCCTGCCTAAAGCAATCTACATATTCAATGCAATCCCTATCAAAATACCAACAGTATTCTTCAATGAACTAGAGCAACTAGTTCTAAAATTCATATGGAACCACAAAAGACCCAAAAAAGCCAAAGCATTCCTGAGAAGGTAGAATCAGGCAGGGGGGGATAATGCTCCCTGACTTCAAGCTCTACTACAAAGTCACAGTAATCAAGACAATTTGGTACTGGCACAAGAACAGACCCATAGGCCAATGGAACAGACTAGAGAGCCCAGATGTGAATCCAAGAATATATGGTCAATTAATATACAATAAAGTAGCCATAGATATACAATGGGGAAATAATACCTCTTCAACAGCTGGTGTTAGCAAAACTGGAGAGCTACATGTAGGAGAATGAAACTGGATTATTATCTAACCCCATGCACAAAAGTAAACTAAAAATGGATCAAAGACCAGAATGTAAGTCATGAAACCATAAAACTCTTAGAAAAACACATAGGCAAAAATTTCTTGGACATAAACATGTGCAACTTCTTCATGAACATATCTCCCCAGGCAAGGGAAACAAAAGCAAAAATGAACAAGTGGGACTATATCAAACTAAAAAGTTTTGGTACAGCAAAGGACACCATCAGTAGAACAAAAAGACATCCTACAGTGTGGGAGAATATATTCATAAATGACATTTCTGATAAAGGGTTGACATCAAAATTATATAAAGAACTCATGCACCTCAACAAACAAAAAGCAAATAATCCAATTAAAAATTGGGCAGAGGAGCTGGACAGACACTTCTTCAAAGAAGAAATTAAGATGACCTACAGGAACATCAAAAGATGCTCCACATCACTAATCATCAGAGAAATGTAAATTAAACCACAATGAGATATCACCTCACCCCAGTTAGGATGGCCACCATCCAAAACACAAACAACAACAAATGTTGGCAAGGATGTGGAGAAGGGGAACCCTCCAACCTGGCTGATGGGAATGTAAATCAGTTCAACCATTGTGGAAAGCAGTATGGAGGCTCCTCAAAAAACTAAAAACAGAAATACCTTTTGACCCAGGAATCCTACTCCTAGGTATTTACCCTAAGAATGCAGCAGCCCAGTTTGAAAAAGATATCTGCATTCCTATGTTTATTGCAGCACTATTTACAATAGCCAAGAAATGGAAGCAACTTAAGTGTCCATCAGTAGATGAATGGATAAAGAAGATGTGGTACATATACACAAGGGAATATTATTCACCCAAAGAAGAAAACAAATCATACCATTTGCAACAAAATGGATGCAGCTAGAGTGTATTATTTTTAGTGAAATAAGCCGGGCAGGGAAAGACGAGTATCAAGTGATTTCACTCATCTGTGGAGTATAAGAGGAAAGAAAAAACTGAAGGAACCAAGCAGTAGCAGACTCACACAACCCAAAAATGGACGGGAAGGGAGGGATAAGAGGGTAAAAGGGGCATTACGATTGGCAGACATAGGGTGGGGGACACGGGGGGGACTGTACAGCTCAGAGAAGACAAGTAGTGATTCTCATCTCACTACGCTGATGGACAGTGACTGTAATAGGGTTGGTGGGGGGGACCTGATGAAGGGGGTAGTTTAATCATCACAATATTGCTCATGTAATTGTAGGTTAATGATACTAAAATAAAATAAATTGTAAAAAAAAAATGGACTAACAGTTACCAAAGGGAAAGGGACTCGGGAAGATGGGTGGGAAGGGAGGGTTAAGGGTGAAAAAGTGGTATCACAATTTGCACACATAATGAAGCTGTCATGGGGGATATGGGAAAGTCATTATAACAGAGAATACAAGTAGTGATTCTATAGCATCTTAGTACGCTGATGGACAGTGACTGTAATGGGGTATGTGGTGGGGACTTGATAATAGGGAGAGTGTAGTAACCATAATATTGCTCATGTAAGTGTACATTAATAATACCAAATAAAAAAATGCAACTTAAAAAAATCTGTTGAAAACTAAACCAAAGAGAATTTTTAAATCAGTAAGAGACCAGCAAACTATCACATACAAAGTTATCAGTAAAATGGATGGTAAATTTCTCATCTGTAATTATATGGTGCAATGCACTGGGATGAAATTTCCAAAGCACTGCCAAACAAAGACTGTCAACCATAATTATACTGGTATAATATATGGCACAGCTGTCCTTCAAAAATGAAAGGGAAATTAAGATATTACCAGATATACAAAACCTGAGAAAAGGTAACAAGCACACTGTTGAAATGTGTATGAAGGTTTCTCAAAATAAAAATAAAAATATCATACGACCTACTGATACCAGTTCTGGAAACTTACCTAAAGGAAACAATATCAGCTATTTGAAAAGATGGGTATGCACTCTTACATTTATTGCAGAATTATTTACAATAACCAAGATATGGAAGGAACCTAAGTGTCCATTGTTGTATGAGTCACTGAAGATGTGGTACTAAAACACAATGGACTATTACTGTGCCATAAAAATGAATGAGATACTGTCATTTGCACCAATATTTAAGAACCTAGAGGGTATTATGCTAAGTGAAATAATTCAAAGACAAATAACATATGATTTCATTTACATTTAGAATCTAAAAAAACAAATGTACTAATAAGCAAAATAGAAATAGAGTCAAACACAGAGAACAGATTTGTTGTTACTATAGAGGAGGGAAGCAGGGGTATGAGCAAAATAAGCAGTTAAAGAGTAATAAATTTCCATTTATAAAATAAGTCAGGGATGAAATTGTATCATAATAAATATGGTCAATAACTGTAATTTATTATCTGATGACAGATGGTAACTATGCTTATTGTGAACATTTAGTAATATATATAGCTAAGACACTATATTGTAGACCTGAAACTAATATAATATTGTATATCAATTATACTTCAATTAAACAATTTAAAAATGAAAATATATTACAAAAATGCATATAACAGACACAGTTTTGATCAAATACACTGACAGTTTAAATGTAAAATGATGGATAAAGGTGTATTGCACAAACAGGACCAAAAATAAAGCTATAGAGATGATAAAATATACAAATTATACCTTTCAACAAAAATTGTTAGAGGTAATGAAGAGCCATTATATAATAAAAGCAGTGATTCATCTATAAGATATATAAAATATAAACATAAAACATTAAACAATATGTGCTAAATAAAGGAAGTAGAAAAACAGACACAATAGAATGGAAAATATACAATTCAGCAATAATGCTTGGAAACTTCCATATATCTACTTTAATAATGATGGATATAACAAATTGGTAGAAGATTAATAAGGAACTAGAAGATTTTAACTACTGTAAAAAGCAAGTATACCTATAAGATTGCTTTAGAACAATTCACCCAAACATAGAATAATATAGTTTCTCCTAAAGTGCACCTAAAAATCTCCCCATGTCTTGACAATTTGACAATTATCGATTTCTAGGAAAGTACGCATTTTTGTTGAGAAAATATAGAAATCAATGAAAAGAAAACTTGGGGCATGAACAAATGGGAATACAACAAACTTCTAAATAATAAAAATGTCAAAGAATAAGTCATAAGAGAGAGAAAAATATTCAAAATGAATTAAAACCCCCTAATATATAAAAATTTATTTAAAATAGATAAGGTTTTCTTACAGAAAAATTATTAGTTTCAATACCTATATTAATAAAGATCTCAAATCAATAAATTAAATGTCCTTATGAAGATGAAAAGGAATAACAAAGTACGAAGCAGGCAGAAGGAAGTAATGATGAGTATGCAAAAATTAGAGAATTGAAAAACCATAGAGAAAGTCAATGAATTGAAATTTGACTCTTCAATAATATGAACAAAATTTATAACCTTCTTGCTAGGATATTACAAACTTCTTGTTAGATGACCAAAAAACTAGAAGATTCAAATTACTAATTACAGGATTGAAAGAATATATATTAATACTACTAACCTTAAATAAATAAGAAGGATTATAAGAAAATGTTAAGAACAATTGTATGGGTACTAGGGGGACTTCTGGGAAGATGGTGGCGTGAGCAGGGTGATGGAAATATCCTCCCAAAATGAAATATATTTATGAAAATACAGCAAATACAACTATTCATAAAAGAGAGACCAGAAGATACAGGACGACACCAGCCTGCAGCTACACCTGAGAGGACTCGGCACCCTGTGAGGTGGGTAAGATATGGAGCCACGTCCTGGTGGGACCCGAGCACTACCCCACCACAGCGCACGTGCGGGAGCAGAGGATTCAGAGCCGGGAGGGAGTGGAAGTACAGGTCCGTGAAATAACCAGCCCTGGTGATCTGCACCAGGAGTGCTGACACACATCGTGCGGTGTAGCAGAGATTGGAGAGACAGAGGGTGCAGGAACTGAGCCAGAACTCACCCAGATCCTCGCAGCCAGTTCCCCGGGCTAAATGAAAAGCATGCACATTTTTTTACCGGTCTTAAGGAGACAGGGGCCCAACAGAGGAGTAGATTCGTACTAGCACACTGATCCCAGCAGGCTGGGAGTCCTGGGGAATTTCAGACCCCTTGGCTGGTGATGAGAAAAAAGAAGCCGCACTGAGACTTAAACAGAGATCAACAGCCTCCCATTCATTCCGGCCCCAGCCAAAGCTACAAAGGGCCCTGCGGAGTGGGGCGGTGCAGCCGTGGCTGTGGAATAGTGGAGCAACAGCGCCACCTACAGAATGCTCACAGAATCTAATCCTGGTGGGCATATTTTTTTCTTTTTCTTTCATTTTCTCTCTTTTCTTTTCTTTCCTTTCTTTCTTTTTTCTTTTCTTTCTCTTACTTCCTTTTTTTTCTTTTTAAAAGTTTTAAAGAGTCCAGCTGACATACCTGGCACCTACCAGTGACTACTTCTATCGCCATGAAAAGACAGAGGAATATGGTCCAGACTAAGATTAACCAGACAACACCAGACAGTGAGACTGAAGGGATGGAAAAGCACAATCTTCCTGAAAAAGAATTCAGAATAAAACTCATAACCATACAGACAGATCTACAGAGAAATATGCAAAAGCTGAGGGACAAAGTGAGGGAAGTGAGGAAACACAATGCAGAAATTAGACAAGCAATCGACGGGCTTAACAGCTGACTGGACGAGATGCAAGAGACTGTTAATGGAATAGAAATCAGAGAACAGTAATACAGAGAAGCTGAGGCAGAGAGAGATAAAAGGATCTCTAGGAATGAAAGAATATTAAGAGAACTGTGTGACCAATCCAAACGGAACAATATTCACCTTATAGGAGTACCAGAGGAAGAAGGGAGAGAAAAAGGGATAGAAAGTGCCTTTGAAGAAATAATTGCTGAAAACTTCCCCATGCTGGGGAAATAAATAGCCTTGTGGTCCTCAGAAGCCCACAGATCTCCCAACACAAGGGACCCGAGGAAGACAACACCAAGACACATAATAATTAAAATGGAAAAGATCAAAGATAAGGACAGAGTATTAAATGCAACTACGGAGAGAAAAATGATCACCTACAAAGGAAAACCTATCAGACTATCATCAGACTTCTCAACAGAAACCTTACAGGCCAGAAGAGAATGGCATGATATATTTAATGTACTGAAACACAAGGGCCTCGAACCAAGAATATTATACCCAGAATGATTATCATTTAAATATGATGGAGGGATTAAACAATTTTCAGACAAGGGAAATCTAATAGAGTTCGTCTCCCATAAACCACCTCTACAGGATATCTTAAGGGAACTGCTCTAGACGGAAGCACTCCTAAAGCTAAAAAGGTGTCACCAGAGAAAATAAAATCATAATAAAGAAAGCAGACCATCCAAATACTAAAGGCAAAGAATAAAACACCTAGTATATAAAGAATGGAGGAGGAAGAATAAGAATGGAGAGAAATGGAGAAACATCAGAATGTGTTTACAATAACTTAACAAGAAAGGTAAGTTAGAAGGTTAAATAGTAAAGAAGCAACCCTTGAACCTTTGGTAACCATGAATCTAAAGCCAGCAATGGAAATAAGTACATAACTATCGATAATCACCCCAAATGTAAATGGACTGAATGCACCAATCAAAAGACACAGAGTAACAGAAAGGATAAAAAAGCAAGACCCATCTATATGCTGCTGATATACACAGACTAAAAGTGAAGGGATAGAAGAAGATATTTCATGCAAACAACACGGAGAAAAAAGCAGGTGTTGCAGCATTGTATCAGACAACATAGACTTCAAAACGAAGAAAGTAGCAAGAGATAAAGAAGGACATTACATAATGATAAAGGGGTCAGTCCAACAAGAAAATACAACCATTATAAATATATACGCACCCAACACAGGAGCTCCAGCATAGGTGAAACAAATACTAACAGAATTAAAAGAGGAAATAGAAAGCAATGCATTCATTTTAGGGGACTTCAACACACCACTCACTCCAAAGGACAGATCAACCAGACAGAAAATAAGTAAAGACACAGAGGAACTGAACAACACACTAGAACAGATGGACCTAACAGACATCTACAGAACTCTACACCTAAAAGCAACAGGATACACATTCTTATCAAGTGCACATGGAACATTTTCCAGAATAGACCGCATACTAGGCCACAAAATGAACCTCAGTAAAGTCAAAAATACTGAAATCCTACCAACAAACTTCTCACATCACAAAGGTATAAAACTAGAAATAAATTCTGGACAGAAAACTAAAAGGCTCATAAATACGTGGAAACTTAACCACATTGTCCTAATTAATCAATGGGTTAATGACCAACTCAAAACAGAAGTCAAAGAATTTATTGAGACTAACGACAACAACACAAAGCCACAACTTCTGGGGGACGCAGCAAAGGCAGTTCTAAGAGGAAAGTATATTGCAATCCAGGCCTATTTAAAGAAGGAAGAACATTCCCAAATGAATAGTCTAAAGACACAATTACTGAAATTGGAAAAAGAAGAACAAATGAGGCCCAAAGTCACCAGAAGGAGGGACATACTAAGATCAGAGAACAAATAAATAAAATTGAGGAGAATAAAACAATAGAAAAAAATCAATGAAACCAAGAACTGGTTCTTTGGAAAAATAAACAAAATAGATAAACCGCTAGCCAGACTCATTAAGAGAAAAAGAGAATCTACACACATAAACATATTCAGAAATAAGAAAGGAAAAATAACGATGGACCCCACAGAAATACAAAGAATTATGAGAATATTATGAGAATCTATATGCTAACAAGCTGGAAAACCTGGAAGAAATGGACAACTTCTTAGAAAAATACAACTTTCCAAGACTGACAAAACAAAAAACAGAACAACTAAAAAGACCAGTCACAAGCAACCAAATTGAAGAGGTAATCAAAAAACTACCCAAGAACAAAACCCCTGGAGCAGATGGATTCACCTCTGAATTCTACCAGACATATAGAGAACAAATAACACCCATTCGCCTTAAAGATTTCCAAAAAATAGAAGAGGAAGAAATACTTCCACACTCATTCTATGAAGCCAGCATCACTCTAATACCAAAACCAGGCAAAGACCTAACCAAAAAAGAAAATTACAGACCAATATCCCTGATGAACATAGATGCAAAAATACTCAACAAAATATTAGCAAACCGAATTCAAAAGTACATCAAGAGGATCATACACCGTGATCAAGTGGGATTCATCTTAGGGATGCAAGGATGGTACAACATTCGAAAATCCATCAACATCATCCACTACATCAACAAAAAGAGGAAAAAAACACATGATCATCTCCATAGATGCTGAAAAAGCATTTGACAAAATTCAGCATCCATTCATGATTAAGACTCTCAACAAAATGGGTATAGAGGACAAGTACCTCAACATCATAAAGGCTATATATGACAAACCGACAGCTAACATCATACTTAACAGCGAGAAGCTGAAAGCTTTTCATCTAAGATCGGGAACAAGACAGGGATGCCCACTCTCTCCACTGTTATTCAACATAGTACTGGAGGTCCTAGCCACGGCAATCAGACAAAACAAAGACATACAAGGCATCCAGATAGGTAAAGAAGAAGTCAAATTGTCACTATGTGCAGATGACATGATACTGTACATAAAAAACCCCAAATACTCCAGTCCAAAACTCTTGGACCTAATATCTGAATTCAGCAAAGGTGCAGGATACAAAATTAACAGACATAAATCTGTTCCATTCCTATACACTCATGATGAACTAGGAGAAAGAGAAATCAGGGAAGGAATTCTGTTCGCAATTGTATCAAAAAGAATAAAATACCTAGGAATAAACCCAACCAAGAAAGTGAAAGACCTATACTCTGAAACTACAAGACACTCCTAAGAGAAATTAAAGAGGACATTAACAAATGGAAATTCATCACATGCTCTTGGCTAAGTAGAATAAATTTTGTCAAAATGGCTATACTACCTAAAACAATCTACAGATTCAATGCAATACCTATCAAAATACCAACAGCTTTCTTCAATGAACTGGAATAAATGATTCTAAAATTCATATGGAACCAAAAAAGACCCCAAATAGCCAAAGCAGTCCTGAGAAGGAGGAATAAAACAGGGGGGATTACACTCCCTGACTTCAAGCTCTACTACAAAGCCACAGTAATCAAGACAATTTGGTATTGGCACAAAAACAGACCCACAGTCCAGTGGAATAGAATAGAAAATCCAAACATTAACCCAAACATTTACAGTCAATTAATATTTGATAAATGTATCTTGGATATACAATGGGGAGACGACAGTCTCTTCAGCAGCTGGTGTTGGAAAAATTGGATAGCTACATCCAGTAAGAGAATTAAACTGGACTACTGTCTAACCCCATACACAAAAGCAAACTCAAAATGGATCAAAGACCTGAATGTAAGTCAGGAAACCATAAAACTCTTAGAAAAAAACATAGGCAAAAATTTCTTGGACATAAACATGAGCAACTTCTTTATGAACATATCTCCCCGAGCAAGGGAAACAAAAGCAAAAATGAACAAATGGGACTATATCAAGCTGAAAAGCCTCTGTACAGCAAAGGACACCATCAGTAGAAGAAAAACACGTCCTACAGTATGGGATAATATATTCATAATTGGCAAATCCCATAAGTGATTGACATCCAAAATATATAAAGAACGCACACCCCACAAGAAACAAAAAGCAAATAATCCAATTAAGAAATGGGCAAAGGACATGAATAGACACTTCTCCAAAAAAGAAATTCAGATGGCCAACAGTCAGATGAAAAGATGCTCCACATCGCTAATCATCAGAGAAATGGAAATTAAAACCACAATGAGATATCACCTCGCACCAGTGAGGATGGCCAATATCCAAAACACAAACAACAACAAATGTTGGCGAGGATGTGGAGGAAAGGGTACCCTCCTACACTGCTGGTGGGAATGCAAATTCGTTCAACTATTGTGGAAAGCAGTATGGAGGTTCCTCAAAATATTCAAAGTAGAAATACCATTTGACCCAGATATCCCTCTCCTAGGAATTTACCCTAGGAATGCAGCAGCCCAGTTTGAAAAAGACATGTGCAACCCCTATGTTTATTGCAGCACTATTTACAATAGACAAGAAATGGAAGCAACCTAAGTGTCCATCAGTGGATGAATGGATAAAGAAGATGTGGTATATATACACAACAGAATATTATTCAGCCCCAAGAAGAAAACAAATCCTACCATTTGCAGCAATGTGGATGGAGCTAGAGGGTATTATGCTCAGTGAAATAAGCCAAGTGGAAAAAAGACAAGTATCAAATGATTTCACTCATATGTGGTGTATAAGAACAAAGAAAAAAAAATGAAGGAACAAAACAACAACAGATGCACAAAACCCAAGAATGGACTAATATTTACCAAAGGGAAAAGGACTGGGGAAGATGGGTGGGAAGGGAGGGACAAGGGGGAAAAGAGGCATTACGATTAGCAGATGTGACATTGGTGGGACACGCGGAGGGCTGTACAACTCAGAGAAGACAAGTAGTGATTCTATAGCATTTCACTACGCTGATGGACAGTGACTGTAATGGGGTTGGTGGGGTGGGCCTGATGAAGGGGGTAGTTTAAAAAAAAAAAGAAACACCAAATGGATGTAGACTTTGCTTTAAGAGATGGTGGACATTACAATGTAGATGATAGCAATTTATATGATGAAAAAATATATTTTGCATTTTCTGGGTTTAAATTTTCATTATATGTAACTCCTTTATAATGCTTGGACATGACATACAAAATTTAAGAATCAGTTCTGATCTAAGTGTTTAAAAATATTAATAATAAAAAAGGACAATTGTTTTATAATGGAACAGATACACTATGTGAAATAGGTAAATTCTTAGAATGCCGCAAACTACCAAACTAACATGAAAAGAAATAGAAAATCTTAATAGTTCTATAACAAGTAAAGGGACTGAATTACTAAGGAAAAGAAGAGAAAGTGTCATGATAATAGATACTTTCACTGCTGAATTCTACCCAATTGTTAGAGGAATTAACATCAACTCTTTACAAACTCTTCTAAAAAATACAAGAGGAAACACATTCCAACTTATTCTGAGACTGGTATTATGCAGTTATTGAAACAAGAGAAATATATCAAATGCATAGAAAACTGCAGTTCATCTTTGAACAACACAGTTTTGAACTGTGTAGGTTCCCTTATCCATGGATTTTTGTATATGTTGGAAATATTTTTGGAGTTTTGTGACAATTTGAAAAAAACATTTTGTATTCTCTATTTCACTGTATTGTAAGAATATAGTATATAATATGTACAACATACAACATATTTATTAATTGTTTATGTTATTGGTAAGGCTTTTGGTCAACAATAGGGTATTCATCAAGTTTTGGGGGAGTTTAATTTATAGACAGTTTCTGCTTTGCAGGAAGTCAGCATGCCTTGCCCCCACATTGTTTGTACAAAGTTAACTGCACAAACCAATATCCCTCATAAATATAGGCACAAAATCTTCAGCAAAATAGCAGAAAGTTGACTTCAGCAGCATTTAAAATGGAATATACTTCATGATCAAGTGAGATTTATCCTAGGAAGGGATGATTGGCTTAACAAATGGTAATCAACCACTGTAATATACCATATCAATAGAATAAGGCCAAAAACACATGGTCATATCACTAGATATAGAAAAAGCATTTGACAAAACCCAACATCTATTCATGATTAGAAAAAGAAACACTCAACAAAATTGAAATAGAAATGTACTTTCTCAACTTGATAAACGGCATCTACAAAAATCCCCAGACAATTATTACATTGATTGGTGAATGCTAATGATTTTCCCTCCTGTCAGAAACAAGACAAGGGTGTTTTCTGTCATCAGGTCTATTCCACATAGTGCTGAATATGTCTTAATTTATCTCTCAAATTTGAAGGATAATTTTTCTGGATATAGAATTCTTAGTTGACATGTTTTTAATTTTCTTTAAGTACTTTGAACATGTCACCCCACTGACTTCAGGTGTCCTTTCTTTATAAGTCTGAAATTAATCTTACTAAGGATCTATTGTATATGTTTCCCACTAACTTTGAGAAGGATTTGGCCATCATATCTTCAAATATTTGTTTTGCTCCATTCTATAACTCTTACCCTTTTTGACCCCTATTATGTGTATTTTGGTATATTTGATGGTGTCCCACTGAACTCTGAAACTCTATTCCTTTTTCTTTTTTTCTCTCTGTTCCTCACGCTGAATAATCTTAATTGATCTATCATTAAATTCACTGGTTATTTAATATATCATCTCAAATCTTCTGTTGGGCATTCTAGTGAATAAATAATTTCATTTATTAAACTTTTCACTTAAACAATTTCTATTTGTCTCCCTTTATAATTTCTACACATGTTTTCCTATATTTTTTAGATATGGTATGGTTTTTTTGTACATATTAAAATAACAGTTTTAAAAATCCCTATCTAGTAAGTCAAACAACTGGCATCCTTGTTGACAGTTTATATTGACCATTTTATTTCCTGTCTTTGCATATTTCTTTTTGGCATGTTCTATTGTTGAATATGGACATATTAAATAATGTGACAAATATGAAGATCAGATTCTTCCCCATTTTAAGGGCTTGTTATTTCTGTTGTTTGTTGTAGTTCCTGATATTTTTTAGTAACTATTCTGAACTAATTCTGTAATGTTTTATTATTTTTTTATGGCCAAGGAAGTTTCTACTCAGATTAGTGGCAAACTAAAGCTTGCAGAGAACTTTACATAAATTTCTAGAACAAATAAGGCTCCAAGATTTTCTTAATGGTCTGTTTGTGCATGTGAGGGCGTGCCTTCAACAATCATTTTAGCAGTGACATTTCTACCTTTGTCTTCAATTCTTAATTGTACAGTGTCCCACCTAGAGCTCAAATTTGAATCCAAATGTCTTCTCAATCATTTCTTGAACATATACATTACCCTGGGACATCACACTCCTCTTTGTCTGTGCATTATCTTATATATCTCACAAATATGTCAGAGCATTTCAAGGCCTCTATGGACATCTTACTCTATAGGTTTTACTTTTAACCTTTCTATAACTTATTGTTTACCCCAACTCTTTTTTATTACCTCAAGAAACAGTGAATTTAACCACATTCCTAAAACTTTCAACTAGCAAAACCTCTCTACTCAGGGTAAGGTCAATCATATCAAATAATGATAGCCTTTCAAACAGGCTTTTCCACTAACATACCAAAAATGTCAAATAATGTTGATTCATGGTAATTGTGACTTGAAGGAACTCAGAGCCAATTATTCTACTCATGGTGGCTACTAGATTATGGTTTTCACTATAATTTTGGGCTATTTGTAATGAAGAATATTGAAAGCTGGTGTTCAGAATGAGCATAGGACAATAAAAATAATTTAAAAATTACTGTCATCACAGAGACTTGGCCATATCTCTAATAAATATTTCTCAGAATCCTTCCAGCTTTTCATTAATTTACACATTTCTAAAGAAGCAGATTCCAAAATTTTATGCCCAGTTTTTCATTGCTTGCTCTGAAAAAATAATTTTTAGAGTCCCTTAATCTTCCAGTTTTTCTTATGATGTCTCTCACTAGCATAATCTTTGACATTATTTGGCTTTTTCCAACCAAGAGAGAACATCTCTGTAGTCAGGTGAAGAGACAAAAATCTTTGAAAATGTATGAGCACTGGCTTCAGTGGCTAAACATTGTTGGGGAAATACACTTTATAGAATTAATACATCAAGTTACTGAACAAGTGAAAAAACTATAAAGTAAACCATAAAATCAAAAGACACAGGGGGATGCTAGTATCAAGAAAAGCTACATTGTATTATTTAAAATATCCAGTTCTTTAACAAAATTTGTGACATGTAAAGACACAAGTAATTGTGATACAAATGCAGGAACATGGAAGACAGTAGAAACTTTGAAGAGACACAACAAACTGTTGGTAGAACTAGCAAAGACATCAAAGATGCTATTATAAATATATTCAAATAACTAATGGAGACGATACTTAAGGATAAAAGGAAGGTAAGAAGCCACATTAAAAAAGAAAATATCAGCACAGAGATTGGAAACATAAAATCCAAATTGGATATTTCAGGGCTGACAAGTGCAATGACTGTATGAACAAATATTAGAAGGGCTCAACAGTAGACTGAGCTTTTATAAGAAATGAGTGAACTAACTGATGCAGATTACTCAATCTGAAAATAGTTTTAAAAAGTAAAATAATATGGACATAGTATCAAGGAGATAGACAATATCATTAATTGCAAACTATACATGTAACTAGTATGGCAGAAAATTAGAGGGATAAATAGACAGAAAAAATATTCAAAGAAATAATGGCTGAAAATTTATAAATGTGATGAAAAAGAATAATCTATACAACTAAGAAATACAAGTAAGATAAACAGAAAATAGAAAAACAGCATCCAGAGACATCAGGGTCAAATGTTGAAATTCAAAGCCCAAGGGAATATCTTAAAATCAGCAAGGGAAATGAAGTCACAAATGAAAAGGACCCCTGGTAAGAAGATCAAGTGTTATATCACCAGAAATAAAGGAAGTCAAGGACAGTCAGTCAATAAATATGTTTAAAGTTTTGAAAGAAAACTCCATCAAAAATCTTATATCTCATAAAAGGATTTGTCAAAATGAAAGTGTTTTTAAGATAAACCTAGATAACCAAAAAGAGAAAATGCATTGTTAATAACTTTCCTTACAAAAGGCAACAAAGAACTTCTGATTGAAAGCAAGTGACAACATACTGTAATTTGGATCCATATTAAAATGAGAAAAGAGTATAAATATGTATTTCTTCTGCTGAGTGATTTAAAAAGCAATTGTTTAAAATAATAGTAAAATTGTATTTTGGGCCTTTAACTTACAGAAATGCAATTTATGTAACAGGAACAGCACAATAGGAAGAAGATGAGAAGAAAGCTGTATTTGAGTAAATAAATATCACCAAACAATAACTGAATTATATAGGGGAGATATATAGGAGTGAAGTTTCTATATTTCACTCTAGTCAGCATGAATATGAACAGATCTTAGAAGATAATATTTCTAGTTCAGGGCCTAGCGTAATCATTAAGGACATAGTTCAAAAAGTGTCATAAAATATCATTAAAAGAATTAAAATCCCAGGTGGAGAAAGACAAATACATATGATTTCAACGTATTTGTGGAATCTAAAAGCAAAACAAAACAAAATGAACAAAACAGCAGTAAACTCAGAGACACTGAGAAGTGACTGTGTTTACCATGGGGAGGGAATGGGTTGGGTGGGTGGGGAGTACATGAGGTATAAAGAGGCACAAAAATCTGAGTCATAATGGAAATGCACATAAATGTAGCATGGAGAATATAGTCAATGATTTTGTAATATCTTTCTGTGTTGAAAAATAGTAACTGCACTAGTTGGGGTGAGGATTTAATAATGTGGATAAGTATTGAACCACTGTGTTGTATACTTGAAACCAATATAACACTATGTATCTACAATACTTCAATAATAAAGAAAGAAAAAACCCTAATAAAACAAGGAATAAAAAAGGAAAACATAATTTAAATGTTACAGTAAAAATATCCAGTCAATACAAAATAAAATTTTATGCAAGAACAGAGGAAAATGACAAAGACATAGAGGAAAAACACAAAGTGGAAAATATGAAAGTCAATCATAATAAGAATATTAAGTGTGCATGGATTGGACAATCCAGTGAAAGGCAGAGGTTTTTATATTGGACAAAAACAAGAGCTATATACATGTTGACCACAGGAGTCATATTTGACTAAAATATATAAATATAAAAGTAAAATGATGGTGAATGAATGATATACTATGAAAACATCAATCATAAAAGTTATTGAAGTGACTATATTGTCATACAAACTTTAAGTCAAATATATTAATAGAGATAAACAGGGATAATTTATAATAAAATGATCAATCAATCAAGTATACATAATAATTATACATATATATGCACTGAGCAACAGAGCCCCAGAGCACACAATTTAAAAACTAACAGAACAGAAGGGAAAAATGGGTAATCCATCAATAAAAGTTGGATAATCCAATGCCTCACTTTCATTAACGGATAGAACAATAAGGAAGATAAGTATACAGAGGACATGAACACTATTATGAACAAAGTAGAACTCAAATACATCTATAAAATACAAGATTCAACAGTAGAAGCCTGCATACTCATCTCAAATGCACCTGAAATATTGTCCAGGAGAGATCACATTCCAGGGCATAAAAGAAAATACCAATGGATTTAAAAGGGATTATTATATAAAGTATGTTCTCCCAACACAGTGGAATGAATTTAGGAATTGAGATCCAAAGAATATTGGGAAATTTTAATTATTTTCTGTAATTAAACAATGTACTCTGAAATAAATAGGTCAATGAAAAAGTAATCAAGAACGTTATAAATTGCTTTAAGATTAGCTTCAGCAACATGATGAGCAGAAAATCCTGGGCTACCCTTTTACACACAGGTACATTTATTTAACAGAAATACATTGATCAATTCTGTCTATGAGAAAACCAGATAATAGTGGAGAGGCTGAAACATTATGGGTGAATGCAGCACCAGTCATATCAAAACTTGTAGTGAAATTGGAAGATATGCTGTCCCCATAATTGCCACTCCTGGCAGAATGCCAGATGATCATGAGGAAACACAAGATCCCAGATTCTTGCTGAGAAGGGAAAGATATGGAACATACATCGAGCTTCCCAACTCCTCCAGTGTTGCCTTGGAGACAGGCTTCAATCTTGAATGTTTCAGATCGCTGATTTGGCATAAAAGATACTAGACTTTTGGGGATTTCAAAGAACAAAGAATGGTTTCAACTAGCATGCAGGCACTCACCACAGATCCTCCCTCCAGCTCAATGTAGAGCAAGTATGCAAAATAAATACTCCAGCTCCCAGCATCATTCAGTGTAGAAAGAGTTGACCTTGCTTCAAGCATTTCAACACGTGATGGAGTTGCCCAAAGATATGGTCTTAATGTCAACTGTCTTGGAGTGATGGTGATACATTACATCCTTTAGATGCCTGTGGACTGCCATGAACAGCGATGGTAGTCTGGACTAGCATGAGGGCTTGAGAGGCTCAGAGAACTTCCAGCTAGTTTGATTTGTGAAGGTATTCTCCTGTATGAGGCCAATCCATGAAAACTGGGAGAGATAATTTTCTTTTCTGTGTAAATACCAAAAAAAAAAAGATTGAAAGAGAAAAACGAAACAGAAACAAGATCCAAAAAAAGAAACAAAGTAAAACTTCATAAATTGACCCTAATGAAATGGAGATATAGGCATAATATGGAAAGCTCAAAGTAAGCATCAGAATATGTTCAATGATCTCAGGAGAACAATACATGAACAAATTTACAATTTCAAAAGGGACAAAGTCTAGAAATGAACTGAGCAGAAATCTCTGAGGTGAAATATACTAAAACAGAACTGAAAAATTTCCTAGAGCATTTCAACAGTAGACCAAAAGCAGGCTGAAGAGACCAGCAGTGAATAGTAAGACATATCATTGGAAATTATCACTGGAAATAATTCATTCAGATGAGAAAAAAGAAAAAAGAATGAAAAATAATTAATAAAGCATAAGGGACTTGTAGGACACCATCAAGGAAACAAATATGTATGTTTGGGTGTCTCAAATGTACAAAAGAAAGAGAAAGAACCAGAAATATATTCAAAGCCACAATACCTAAAACAGTTCTCAAACCTGGTGAAAGAAATGGACATCTAGATTCAAGAATTCCGGAATATACCAAATATGATTTCTTTGGAGAAATCCACATGGAGATGCATTGTAATCAAATTTTCAAATATCAGACAAAGGAAAATTTGAAAGCAAAAGAGAAAAGCAACTTGTCATGTTCAAAAGAACACAGATAGGACCATGAGCAGATTTTTCAGTAGAAACAACACAGGTCACAACAAAAGTGCAATGGTATACTCAAAGTGCTGAAAAATAAAAAACCCACCAGCCAGATTATTTGTCTATACCAGACAAAATTATTCTTCATTAAAGGAAGGAGAGACAAAGACTTTTCCAGAAGAACAAAAGCTAGAGTCTTCACAACTAGACCTAACATGCGACATGCAAAAGGAAGTTCTTCAAGTTTATTTTTTTTTTACAGTTTATTTTATTTTAGTATCATTAACCCACAGTTACATGAGCAAGACCGTAATGATCAAACTACCCCCCCATCAGGTCCCCCCCACCAACCCCACCACAGTCACTGTCCATCAGCATAGTGAGATGAGAACCACTACTTGTCTTCTCTGAGCTGTACAGTCCTCACCGTGCCCCCCCACCCTTTGTCTGCTAATCGTAATGCCCCTTTTACCCTCTTATCCCTCCCTTCCCGCCCTTCTTCCCCAGTCCCTTTCCCTTTGGTAACTATTAGTTCGTTCTTGGGTCTGTGAGTCTGCTGCTGTTTTGTTCCTTCAGTTTTTTTTCTTTTGTTTTGTTCTTATACTCCACATATGAGTGAGATCACTTGGTACTTGTCTTTTTCGGCCTGGCTTATTTCACTGAGCATAATACCCTCCAGCTCCATCCATGTTGTTGCAAATGGTAGGATTTGTTTTTTTCTTATGGCTGAGTAATATTCCATTGTGTATATGTACCACATCTTCTTAATCCATTCATCTACTGATGGGCACTTAGGTTGCTTCCATTTCTTGGCTATTGTAAATAGTGCAGCAATAAACATAGGGGTGCATCTGTCTTTTTGAAACTGGGCTGCTGCATTCTTGGGGTAAATTCCTAGGAGCGGGATTCCTGGGTCAAATGGTATTTCTATTTTGAGGTTTTTGAGGAACCTCCATACTGTTTCCCACAATGGTTGAACTAATTTGCATTCCCACCAGCAATGTAGGAGGGTTCCCCTCTCTCCATATCCTCGCCAACATTTGTTGTTGTTTGTGTTTTGGATGTTGGCCATCCTTACTGGAGTGAGGTGATATCTCATTGTAGTTTTAATCTGCATTTCTCTGATGATTAGCGATGTGGAGCATTTTTTCATGTGCCTGTTTGCCATCTGAATTTCTTCTTTAGAGAAGTGTCTATTCATGTCCTGTGCCCATTTCTTAATTGGATTATTTGCTTTTTGTTTGTTAAGGTGCGTGAGTTCTTTGTATATTTTGGATGTCAACCCCTTATCAGATACATCATTTATGAATATATTTTCCCATATTGTAGGATGTCTTTTTGTTCTACTAATGGTGTTCTTTGCTGTACAGAAGCTTTTCAACTTGATATAGTCCCATTTGTTCATTTTTGCTTTTGTTTCCCTTGCCCGGGGGGATATGTTCATGAAGAAGTCGCTCATGTTTATGTCCAAGAGATTTTTGCCTATGTTTTTTTCTAAGAGTTTTATGGTTTCATGATTTACATTCAGGTCTTTGATCCACCTTGAGTTTACCTTTGTGTATGGGGTTAGACAGTAGTCCCGTTTCATTCTCTTAGATGTAGTTGTTCAATTTTTCCAACACCAGCTGCTGAAGAGGCTGTCCTCTCCCCATTGTATATCCAGGGCTCCTTTATCAAATATTAATTGACTGTAAGTTCTTCAAGTTTAAATGAATATATTCTAAGCAGTATGTTGAAATAATACGAAAGCATAAAATGCACAGGTAAAGGTAAATATATAGATAAAACAGAATACTGTATTATTGTAAGGGTATTAAAAATTAAATTCTAGTATAAAATTTAATAAAAATATTAAAAATAAATATAAATAAAAATATGTCAGTAAATACATGATATAAACATTTATATTATAATATAAGAGTATAAAGCATGTGTGAGTGAATGAGTATAGGGGTTTTTAATACAACTGAAGTTATGTTTTTAATCAACTTAATGTGGATTGTCATAATCATAAGAAATGTGCAAACCCAAAGGGAGCTACAAATAAAAGTCCTAGGAAGTTACATAAAAGAATATGAGAGAGAAATCAAAGCATATCAACAGAATATATCAATGAAACACAAAGAAACACAACAAGAAGAAATGGACATGATAAACAGAAAACATTTAATAAAATGGCAAGAATAAATCCTTCCATATCAATAACTACAGATTTTCCCTGACTTAACAATGGGTATGTCCCAATGAGTCTTCCATCAGTTGAAAATATAAATCAGAAAAGAATTTAGTACATCTAACCAACTTAGAACACTTAAATTACCCTATAGTTGAGCAAAAGCATCTAACACAAAGCCTATTTTATAATAAAGTATTAAAGTATTTCATGTAACTTCATAATAAGTGAAAAACAATGTTTTTTGGGGGCACAGATGGTTGTATCAGCTGTTTACCTTTTTGATTGCATCACTGATTGAGAGCTCAGTTCATTGCTGTTGCCCAGCATCATGACAGAGTATTTTACTTCATATCACAAGCCTGGGGAAAGGTCAAAATTCAAAATTTGAAGTACAGTTTCTACTGAATGTGCATTGCTTTCACACTATCATAAAGTAGAAAAATCATAGGTCAAACCATCAAAAGTTGGAGACCATGTATAGTTGAAATGTAAATTGATCAAATTACCTAATCAAAAGATATAGACTGGCTGAAGGGATAAAAAGTCAAGTTTAAATTATTTTCTATTTCTATGATACTTATTTTAAATGTAAATACACAGATAGTGAATAGAAAGGAATGTAAAAATATATGAAAATGGTGACCAAAAGAGAGCAGGGGTGATTATACTTACACCAGACATAATAGACTATAAGTTAAAAACTGTTATAAGAGACTGTTATGGAAAATACTGGAAAAACCTGGACTGGATCACTTAGGGAAGAACCAAGCGGCACTTGGAAGTCTTGGAGTGTTGAGGGTTTATTTTACACTGGCGGGCTCAGAGGGGAGTAATCTCCCAAGGTCTGAGCCCCAAACAAAGGCGAAGGGAGCAATATATATCTTTCTGCTTCTGTATCTGTAACATTCCTATGTGCACAGCAAATGACCAAGCAAGGGGGAGTGAGTTTAGGCAGTAAGTGCCTGGCAGAGCGGGGAGTGAAGGGGAGGGAGAAGTTAAGGGAGTTTCTGTTGTCTTTGCTAAGAAGAGCAGCAGAAGGGAGCCACCTGGACTAGACTTCTGTCCTTGTAAATTTTTCATTATCACTCCCCCTTCTGATGCTCCTTTAAACACTTCGTTTTAGGGGGCATAATCTCCTTGGTTTATGATAGGGTTATAACAGCTCTGCATATACATGAGCTGTCCAGAGGAAATGCGTCCCTGATAAAGTTAATGAGCTAGTTAAAGATGCAGGGTTTCACTAATAGTTCAAGGAGTAACAGAACCTCTGGCCCAGCAAGGCTAGTTAAAAGAGTTGTTAGACATGGATTTTATTTTAACATTTGCAGCTCAGAAAGAGCAGATGTGCAATTGGAGGAGATGGGCACCTTTTTCAAGGGCCAATTAAAATTAGAAAGGAGCAGGAGGGGCATATGCTCCCTCATCCCTGCCCCAGTCTTCCTTGGCTTCTTCTTTAGCACATCTCTCTACCAACTTTGTGCAGTGGGAGCTGAGGACACTCAAGGGACTGAAGGCAGACCCCATAGTAATACTAAACTGCTTAATCTGTTATGGAAAAATTGAGAGGTCAATATTTTGCATAACCTGGCTCTTTAGTTGTGCCTTTAGGGGCTGCATGACCTTTGCATCCCTGTCCCTTCGTGCTTGGTCCTGGACTCCTCCTACCAGACATTCCAATGTGGGTGAGGGAGGTCCAGCAGACAGTGGATCCCTTTCTTCCCCTAATTGCACAGTCTGAGTCTCATTTATTTATTGTTTTAGTTCCGTACTTTTCCCATCTTTAAGGCAAAAGGTGGTGCTGTTCTTATCACTAATATTTAACAGGCATGCAGGTGTAGGCACTGAACCCGGTCCCCCATTTGTCTGACTTTGTACAACCACACTGATGTTTCCCGGGAGTGATGGGGAGGAAGAGAAAGGAAAGAAGGTATAAAAATAACACTAAAGAGTGGTTGTGGGGAGATGCAGGCTGAGGCTTGAGTATAGGAGAAACAGGTAAGCACAGCAAAACAACCTACAATTACCCAATAGACAATAGAAAGGGCAACGTTTTGAGGAATAGTCCGGCCTGGGGGGGTGTGGCAACAGCAGAGAGTTAAATGCCCAGGACGAAAGATACAATTCCAGTTAGGGCCAGATCCACAGCGCGCAGGTGTTTATTAGTCAGAGGGTAATTGTTGGCTGTGGAGGCGGAGAGGATTCTGGAGGAATGGCTGTGCCTTCCACTGATGTTTTTTTTTTTTTTTTGTCTGGATTATGGGCCTTTTTCACTCTGGAATGATGGACCCATGGAGTGATGCCTGCAAGTCTGAGGGCAGTAGGAGTAGTTAGAGCAACAATGTGGGGGCCAGTCCACTGGGGTTTGAGGGGTTCCTTTTTTAATCCTTGACCCAGACTGAGTCCCTAGCCTGGAAGGAATGTACTGGGATCCCTAAGGAGATCAGGGCTCTTTCTATGGTATATGGTGGCAGCTTATTTAGGTTGGCTCCCAAGGCTTGGAGCTGTTCTCTTACTCCCTTATTTTCTATCTGGTGTACGTTCCCTGGGAGGCTTCCTAGACACAGGGGAGGTGTCCATACACTAATTCAAAAGGGGAAAAGCCTTGAGTCCCAGGTGTGCAGTGAGCACGCAGGAGAGCAAGGGGCAGTAGGTCTGGCTATGGGATGCCAGTTTCTTGGCAAAACTCAGCTAGGGTTCCCTTGAAGGTGTGATTCATTCACTTCACTTTCCCTGAACTTTGTGCCCTGTATGCAGTGTGTAGTTGTCAGGTAATGTTGATAGATTTACTGCATCTGCTACAAAGGCAGATCCACTGTCACTCTGAATTGTAGACGGTAGGCTAAACTGGGGCACAGGTTTTCTCAGGAGGACTTTGGCTACCTCCCAGCTTTGTTTTGTCCTGGTTGGGAAGGCTCTGACCCACCCAGAGTATGTACACACTATTACTAGGAGATAGCTGAGACTTCTGCTTGGCTGGACATCTGTGAAGTCTACCTCAAGGACTTCAGTGGGGGCAACTCCTGCTTTGTGGACACTGGGCGGGGGTCGTGGTGCAGATTGAGTATTATTTCTGGCACAAGTCATGCACTGCTCATTTACTGCTCAGCATAATGCTGGCAACTGGCTGATGTAGTATTCCTTTTTTGTTTTTTTAATTAGGGTGGCTCCTTCAACTATGGCTCTGTCTTTTTTTTTTAGTGTGCTTGGGTGGAGGGGCCTCCACTGGGGGTGTTAGAGCCATAGTGAGGGAAGGAGCTTTATCTCTTTTTTATTGCCTGCTGTTTTAGCTGCTTTATCTGCTAGCTGGTTCCCCTTTGTTACAGGTTTGTTTTCCTTTTGATGTTTGTTGCAATGAACAATTGCTACTTTTCTATGTATGAAGAGATTGAAGGGCCTTTTTATATCTGACAGGCCTAGGGCTGGTGCCTGTTCTGAAGCAGCTTTTATTTCCAGAAAGGTGGCTCTTGCCTCTTTTTTTCCAGACAGGGGACTTCAATCTGGTCTCCCCATGAGGCCGTAGAGGGCTCTTGCCATTGCTGAGAATCCGGGAATCCAGATTTTGCAGAACCCGGTGGCCCCCAGGAATTCTTGTATGCCTTTCTTCTTCTGGGGCTGGGGTAAGGAGTTAATGACCTTTTTCCTCTCTGGCCCTCGTGCCCTTTCTCTCTGGGTGAGGAGGAAGCCCAAGTACCAGACTCACTGCTGGTAGATTTGTGCATTTTTTTCTATGAGGCTTTGTATCCTGAGTCTGACAGTAGTTGCAGGAGGACCTTTATGCCTTTTGCACAACTTTTCTGGGTGTCACTGGCAAGGAGGAGGTCATTACATACTACAGGAGGGCACAGCACGTGGCATCTCTTGGGGAGCTGGCAAGGTCTGCAGCCAATGCCTCTCCAAAAAGAGTGGGTGAATTCTTGAACTCTTGTGGAAGCTGCGTCCATGTTAACTGCATCTGCCCACCCGCCTCCCCCCCAGTATCCAGTTTGGTCCATTCAAAGGCAAACAAGAGTTGGCTTTGGGGGCCAGCCAGAGGCAGGAAAAGGCATCTAAAAGTCTAGGCAAGTAAACCATTTGGCAGACTCCGGGATCTGACTGAGGATGGTATACAAATTTGGGACCACCGGGTGTAAAGAAACAGTCAATTTGTTAATGGCTCGCAGGTCTTGAACAGGGAGTAAGTGCCTGCCAGAGCGGGGAGTGAAGGGGAGGGGGAAGTTAAGGGAGTTTCTGTTGTCTTTGCTAAGAAGAGCAGCAGAAGGGAGCCACCTGGACTAGGCTGCTCTCCTTGTAAGTTTTTCCCTATGAAGACAAATAATTATAGGATGATAAAATGGTCAATTCACTAAGAATATCTGAGAATTATAAACATATATGAACTAAACATAATAGAACTTAAACGTATAAATATTGATCTCTATCAAATGAGAAATATCAGTATAATCAGAGTAGATTTCAAAACACTACTTTCAATAATGAATAGAAAAATCAGATAAAAAGTCCACAGAAACACTATGGAAAATGGGTCTAAGTCATATACAGTATATTCCAACCAACAGCAGAAGAATATATATTCTTTTGAGGCAAATACAGAGTATTCTCCAGAACAGTTCACTATTGGGGCCACAAAAGAAATCTTGACAAATTTAAGAAAATTTATGTTATACCAAGCATCATTTCTGACCACAGTGCAATTAAACCAGTAATCAATAATGGAAGGAAGCAGGAAAATTGCAAATAAGTGAATTAAATGCTACCCTCCAGAACAAACAATATGTTAGTGAAGAAGCCAAAGAGAAATTAGAAAATATATTAATACACATTAACATAAAAATAGAACACACCGAAACCTATGCGATGCAGCAAAACTACTACTGTGGAAGTTTATGGAAATAAGTGCCTACATTAAAAAAGAGGAAAGATCTCAAATAAACCATCTAAATTTATACCCCAATACTAGGAAGAGAAGAATAAACTGAACTGAGAGTTAGCAAATGAAGAATATAGTAAAAAGTAGAGTAGAAATAAAAGCAAAAGCTAATAGAAACACAATAGAAAAACTCAATGAAATTAATATATTGTTTTAGAAAAGATATAGAAAATTACCAAACCTCAGCTAGGCTCAATTAGAAAACAAAGGGGACACAAAAAAAATAAAATCAGAAGTAAAAGAGAAGACATAATGGATACCAAGAAGAAGTAAGAATAAGATACTTCAATGAACAATAATATGCAAAATACTGGATACCCTAGAAGAAATGGATAAATTCCTGAAAACATACAACATAGCAAGGGTGAATAATAAAGAAATAGAAAGATATATGAATCCTATAACTATTAATGAGATTGAATGAATAATCAAAAGCCTCAAAGTAAAGTACAGCATCAAATAGCATTGCAGATAACTTATGTCAAGCTTTTAAATAATTAACTGTAGTCCTTCTTAAACTATTACCAAAAATTTGGAGAGGCAAGAACAATTCCAAACTCATTTCATGAGGCCAGCATCACCCTGAAACCAAAAGCAGACAACCACCACAAGAAAAGTATAGGCCAATATTCCTGATCAATATAGATATGAAATTATTCAATAAATATGAGCACACTGAATTAAATGATATATTAAAAACATCATACACCATTACACCCAAGTGGGAATTGTCCCTGTGGTTCAAGTATAGTTCAACATGAGAAAAATCTATAAAGATAATAAATTACTATAAAAGGTAGAAATCACATCATAATCTTGAGATGAAGGAGAAATGTATGATAAAATTGAACACCCTTGCATGAAAAAAACTCTCAATAAATTAAGGATAGAGAGAAATTAACTCAGCATAAGTGCCATATCTGAAATTTCCAAAACTGACATAATACTCAATGGTGAAAAACCCCAAAACTTTTCTCTAAGATCAGGAACAGAGCAATGATTCCCAGTGTCACTTATATTCAACATAGTACTGGAAGTCCTAGACAAATCAATTAGGTAAGAAAAAGAAGTAAAGGGCATCAAAATCAGAAAGGAATAAATAAAATTTTTTCCAGTTGAGATCATCTTATGTACAGAAGTCTACAAATATTCTACAGAATAAGTGTTAGAAATAATAAACCAATTAGAAGTATAGGATTCAAAATCAATATATAAAAATAAATTGAGTTCTATCCACTAAAAATGAAGTATCTTACAAGAAATTAGGAAAACAGTCACATTTACAATATCTATAGTCTGCTATGGTCTTAATATTTATGTCCCTCCACCCCACAATTCATATGTTGAAATGTTAATATCCAATGTGATGATTTTAGTAAGTGGTGATATTGGGAGGTGCCTAAATTATGGGAGAAGAACTGTTATGAATAGGATTATTGCCTTATACAGAAGGCTACATGGGGATCCATGGCAAGTTTCACCTTGTTAGGACACAATAACATGTCTGCAACCCAGATGATGGCCCCACCCAATATCACCACATTGGAACCCCAATTTCAGACTTCCAGCCTCCATAACTGTAAGAAATAATTATTTTGTTTATAATCTACACCTTCTATTGTATATTATTATAGCAGCCTGAACAGACTAAGCATCAAAAAACACAATAAACTTAGGAATTTTCTTTTCTTTTTTTGGTTGTTGATATATACTTTTATTGAAGTACAGTTGTTATACAATATTATGTTGCTTTCAAGTATACAACATAGTAATTCAACAGTTATATATTATCAAATCCTCAATCAAAAAGTGTAGTTACTATTTGTCAGTATAGAAAGATGTTGCAGAAGTATTGACTATTTTCTCTCTGCTATAATTTCGTCCCTGTGACTACTTTATATTATTATTGATTTTGTGCCTCTTTGTCTCTTTCACCTATTCCACCCACACCATCCTCTTCCCCAGTGTAACCACCAGTCACTTATCTGAGTCTCCTGCTGTTCATTTTGTTTTGTTTATATGTTAAATTACACATATAAGTGAAGTCATATGGCATTTATCTTTCTCTTCCTGGGTTATTTTACTTACCATAATACCCTTGGACATAATGTCCCATAAGTCCATCCATGTCATCATAAATGGCAGGATTTCTTTTTTACAAAATAATCTTAACTAAATCAGCATAGGACTTCACACTCAAAACTTCATAAGTGCCATAAAATAAATTAAAAATGACACAAACAAGTTGAATTAAATCCCATGCACATGTATTGGAAGAATTAATATTGCTAAAATGGACATACAACCCAATGTGATATACAGATTGAATGCAATCTCTACAAACATTCCAATGGATTTTTTATAGATACGGAAAAGAGATTCATATGGAACCATAGAAGAATAATATAGACAAAATAGTTTTGAGTAAGAAGAGCAAAGTTGGAGGCATCACACTTACAAATATACTACAAAGCTAGAGTTATCAAAATAGTGTGGTTTTGATTTGCATTTCCCTGAACATTAGGGATATTGAGCATCTTTTCATGTGTCTATTGGCCAACCTCACTTAAAAAGATGTAATAATTTAAAACTTAGCTACTGATCAGATCTATATTTCTGATACACAAAAACTGAATACATTCTTTAATTGTGAAAGCTGAGAGTTGGGAAAGGACACATGACAGAGAATGTTACTCCTCCACTGACTCCTGACATAGGGAGCTCTCAATCCCTTATTAGAAATGTCTCAATACAGTTGACTAGTGTTCGACTTTCTGGATTAGTTAAGCTTGTGAGACTGGGTTTTACTTCTTCCTCCTTTTTCCTGTGCACATATATAGTTAAAGTGATTTTTTTACTTTTTCCAGGTTTATTGAGGTATAATTTATAAATAAATGTGTATATATTTAAAATGAGCAATGTGGTTATTTGATACATGTATATATTGCCAGATGTTTACCACAATCAGATTAATTAATACATCCATCACCTCATATACTTACCTTTTCTGATTTTTTTTGCAAGAACACTAAAGGTCTACTTTTTTAGGAAATTTCAATTGTACAACACAGGATTATTAACTATAGTCACCAGGCTGCATATTAAAGCTTCAGAAATAACTCATTGTATAACTTTTAATAGTTTGGTACCCTTTTAATAACCCTCACTCTCCTCCAACAAGCCCCTGGCAACTGCCATTCTACTCTCTGCTTCTATGAGTTTCACATCTTCTTTTCCTTTTATAAAGATTCCACATATAACAAATATCATACAGTATTTGTATTTCTCTGGATTATTTCACTTAGTAAAATGTCCTCTAGGTTCATCCATGTTTTCACAAGAGGAAGGATTTCCTTCTTTTTGAAAGCTGAATAATATTCTATAATAATATCCAAACACTCTTTATCCATTAATCTGTTGATGGACACTTAAGTTGTTTCTGTGTCTTGGCTATTACAAATAATGTTATGAACATGAAAGTACAGATCTCTTCAAGGTAGTGATTGCATTTCCTTTAGATATATAGCCAGAAGTAAGATTATTGGAACATATGGTGGTTCTATTTTTATTTTTTAAGGAATCTCTTTAATGTTTTCCACAGTAGCTGAACCAATTTACATTCCCACCAACAGTGTGCAACAGTTCCCTTTTCTCCACATATTAACCAACATTTGTTATATATCTCTTGTCTTTTTGATGTTGGAAATTCTAACAGGTGTGAGATGATATCTTGTGGCTTTGATTTGCATTTCCTTGAAGATTAATGATGAACAAATTTTCATATGCCTATTTGCTCTTTTTATGTCTTGGGAAAATGTCTATTCATGTTCTTTTTCCGTTTTTAAGTAAGTTTTATCTTTTTGCTATTGAATTGTGTGATTTTGTTATATTTTGAATAATAATCCCTCATCATATGTATGGTTTGCAAATATTTTTTCCAATGTGTAGGTTGACTTTTCACTTCCCTGATCATTTATTTTACTCTGGAGATACTTTTCAATTTGATATGTTCTCACTTGTATATTTTTGCTTTTGTAGCCTTTGCTTTTATTGACATACTCAAAACAATTATTTCCCAAACGAATACCAAGGATTATTCCCATTTTATTCTAGATTTTTTAATACTTTTGGGTGTTACACTTGTTTTTTAATACATTTTCAGTCGATCTTTGTATGTGGTTTAAGATAGGAGTACAATTTCATTTTTTTATATATAGATATCCAGTTTTCTCAGTAGTATTTATTGAAGACAATATCTTTTCCCTATTGTGCATTCATGGTTCCATTGTTAAGAAATTTTATTTTTAAATGCAATTACCTTTTGATCTCATCTAGATTGTTGACTAGGAAAAAGGTCAGCATAAAAGACACGTAAATGTAAACCCATTTTGAATTTTTTAGAAATTTCAGGATTTTCTTGTGACTGATCCCTGCACAAGATATGTCTTGTTGGTTATGCTGCATAATTTTTTTTAATACAATTATTTTTGTCATTCTTGTTTCAACATTTCCAGATAAAATGTCTAGGAAACAGTATGAAATGATTGAAAAAATGTAGTTATGATTGATAAATGGTTTCCATTGGTTTTGAAAAAAAATATGTTACATGGAGAACCATGGCAGGTGAATTAACATTAGTGATCTTTGTTTTACAAAACTGCTCCTAGATGCTTTCCCATTCTCCCAAATAATTGTATCAGTACCTCCTTTCAAAATTGCTGGAAGTGCTTTAAATTCTAAAAGCTGATGTATGACAGCATCCTATCTATGTGAGAGCTGGAGTTCATTATAGCTCCCACAATTTCTACACAGAACACCTCCACACCTCCATATGTCAACCACATACATGAGGTGTGTTGTTATAAACAGTAGACTAAAACTGACTGTATTTAGGCATTACCTATACAATGAAGGACGGAAGTAAATAAATTTAACTTACTGAGAAACCTACAGCATGTGGCCTCATGGTAGAAGTCCACATTGGCCCTGTTAATATAGAAAAATTGATTCCTATGTGTTCTGTTTGATTTGTAATTATAAAATCTGTTTATAGGGTGGCCATGTGTGCCCTCTGGGATTGCCATTCTTGTGTGTACCTTGATTATCATGATGATACCTCAGCCCGGTAAGGATTTCAGGTTATATTAAACATACTGGCCAGTGCAGTGCTGTATGTGGATTAATATCTCAAGCCAGATCAAATAAAGAGATTAAGATATCCTGTTTGACTCCATGGGACATGGGGGCTTAGAATATTATACACATTTTCTTCTGGAGTTTACCCTTGCATCATTTCCCTTTGCCAACTTTCCTTTGTATCCTGCTGCCAAAATAAAACATAGCCCTAGGTATGATTTTTATGCTGAGTTCCATAATCCTCTTAGCAAATCACTGAATCTGTGACTGTCCTGGGGATCACTGACACAGGAACTTTCATACATTTTTAGTGAGAATGTAAAATGCTATGGCCACATGTGAAAACAGTTTGGAATTTCCTCAAAATGATAAACTGAGTTATTTTATAATGCAGCATTTCCACTTCCGGAATTATAAATAAGAGAAATTTAAATATTCACATATTAAAAAACTTGTCCATGAGTATTCATAATAGTACTATTCATAATAATCAGGAAGTGGAAATATCCAAATGTCCAAGTAATGAGTAAATTAAAAAATTTGGTGGAGAGGGAAAAAAAGGTGGCTGAGTAGGAAGTGAATGTAGAAATCTACTCCCACACATGCACCAGGGAAGCAACAACAAATACAATTAGCCCTGAAAATGATCTGAAGACTGTAAAACAGACCACCTACACCTGGTGAGGAAGAGAAGACCACACAGATAATAGTAAAGAGAAGACCCCTAATCTATCAGAACCCAAGCTCTTCCCCCATCCTAGCCCACAAGTGGGAGGGAAAGGAATGGAACAGGAAGGGTATAAGTACTTATTAACTCTGCCCATATGGCCATGGAGATCTGCTCTGGGAACATGATTCCACATTACATTAGGCTTTGGTGATTAATGGGACTGGACACCATGGACAGTTGGGGGACTCTGAGAGGCTGAGACAACTTCTCCTTGTGGAGGACAGGCATTCTCCATCAGTCCTGTTGAGACCCAAAACATAAGTGGAAATTTGAAAGACATAACAGCAATGGGAAGGATGCCAGAGGTGCAATGTTTGGATGGAGCTCTCTCCACAGGGAAAAGAGTATGTGGAGACTTACCCATCCCCTCCTCAGACCAACTGTTCTGGTGCGTGCAAGAGCCCCAAACACTACATACTCCTCATTGGTGGCTTAGCCCTGAAGTTCTTCCTTACACACCTGCACAACAATCCATTTACAGCCAAATAGTGGTCAGACTTGGCTGCCTGGCAGGTGGAGGGAGAATTTGATGCCTGGCTGGCAAACGTAGGCTTTCCCACCTTTCTTAGAACTGTCTCAGCCTAACTACGGAAGCACATTTAGGAGCCAGCTCTGAGCACTCCTTCAATCTTATAGGCATAACACCCTCCCAGCGCCATGCTCCCCTGAACACCCACCCCACCAAACTAGTAGCCCAGTAGCAATACCATCATTGCAGGGAAGACATAGGGTGAAACCACCCATAATGATGCCAGCACAAGTGACACATATGTTCAGCTTTAAAAGGGCCAGCTGAGGTGAGTTGCTTCCTGTAGTATACTATCAACCACTGACAGAAAGGTGGCCCTGCCCACAATGATCCCAGTACAAGAACCAGCTTCAGGGTTCACAAAGGGCTTCTTCTGACAGAGATCAACCACTGCTGGAAGACAGGCAGAAAAGCAGATCTGCCACACTCAATGACAGCAACTGGGGCTCTACCAGAAAGGAGAACCAGGCACAGTGTGTAAAGACTTTGGAGCTTCTGGGAAGTACAGGATACCTTCTTCATAAAGCCATTTCTCTCTAGACCAGGAGGCATAGCAGATACATCCAATACAAATGAAGAAACACAGACCCCCCCAAAAATGAGGAGGCAGAGGAAAATGTTCCAAAAAAAAACTACAGGATAAGACACCAGAAAGAGATGAGTGAGACAGAGAACAAAAATCTTGAAAAAGATTTCAAAATAACAGTCATAAATATTCTCATTGATCTGTGGAAAAGTATTTACCATCTCAGGTGGGACTTCAACAGGGATAGAAGAGTTGGAAAGAGCAACTGAGAACTGAAGAATATAGTATCTGAAATGAATTATACAAGGGAGTGAATGAATAATGGATTGCTGCAAATAGAGGGAACAATCAATGAGATGGAAATTAGAGAAAAGGAAAACAATGAAGAAACAGAAAGAAAAAGAATCTGTAGAAATCATAGGAGGCTGAGAGATATGTGACAACTACAGACAAAACAATATTACAAAAGAGGGGCCCCAGAAGTAGGAGAGACAAGAGAGTAGAAAGTATCTTTGAAGGAATAATTTCCGAATACTTCCCCACTCTTGGGAAGGAAATAGTCAAATCCTGGGACTGCAGATAACCCCTAAGAAAGGAAACCCCAAGAAGGCACACAAAGACATATAATAATTAAATTGACAAAGATTAAAGGTAAATATAAGGTATTGAAATCAGCTAGAGGGAGGTAAAATATTTCTTGTAAGGGAAATTCCATTAGAATATAAGCAGACTTCTCAGCAGAAACTTTACAGGCCAGAAGGGAGAGGCATGAAATATTTCATGTACTGAAACAGAAGGACATTTAAACAAGAATCCTCTACTCAGAAAGGTTATCATTCAGAACTGAAGGAGAAATTAAAAACTTGCCATATAAATGAAAGCTGAAGGAATTCATCACTATTAAAAAAGACTTGCTGGATATGTTAAAAGGATTTCTGTAGATGGAAATGTTCTTAAGCCTAAATATTTTTTCACCAGAGAATATAAACCCACACTAAAGGTAGCAGACCAATTGCTGTAACTCCAGTGGGGAAATGTTTCCAGCCTGGGACAAATTACCTTGAAGCTGAAATCAGTCAAATGGAGAAATAAAGTGGGAAAAACCCATTTACTGCTTACAGGCAGTAGTCCACTTCTGCTTGCCTGTGTCTCTCATGAACCAGGTGCAAAAAAGGGCCCCAACAAACCTCTCCAGCCCAGATAAACTGTCACTCTCCCCACACTTGTAATCAACTATTGATAAGGAGATGGACTACCTCTCTCCACCCCCTTGGAAACATCTGTTGATATTGAGATGCACTAAGGCCAGATGAGATATTCTGGAAATATTGCAATTATACCCACACTCATTAATATAAAATTAAAATCTTGTAATATTAAAAAATATTAAAAATTTAATGTAATTAAGAATATAAAAGCTAATATAAAATTAAAACTGAAACAAAAGTAGTTAAATGAACTACATACAAACTAAGCCAAGGAATACACAAAAAATGCACATTATGACATCTAATACACAAATACATAAAGTGTGGAGGAGGGAGAATAAAAATGGAGTGTATTTAGATTGTGTTTGAAATAGAGTGATAATCAACTTAATATAGACCATGCCATCTATTCATGAACCTTAGGTAACTGCAAATCTAAAGCCTATTAATAGATACATTGAAATTAAAAAAAAAATTCTAATCACAATATTAAAGAAAACCATCAAATAACAAGAGTATAGAACAGGGAGAAAGTATCAGAAAGGACTATATAAACATCAAAAAACAATTGATAAAATAGTATATATATCAATAACTACCTAGAATGTAAATAACTGAATGTACCAATCAAAAGACATAGTGACAAAATGGATAAAGATACAAGACCCATCTATATGCTGCCTACTAGAGACTCATTTCAATCATAAAGACATACATATAGAGAAAGTGAAGGGATGGACAAAGATATGTAAGGCAAATAATATGGATAAAAAAGCAGGAATAGCAGAACATATATCAAAAAATAGGCTTCAAAACAAAGACAGTAACAGGAGACAAAGGGCATTACATAATGATAAAGGAATCAATCCAATAAGTGGATATAACAATTATAAATATCTATTAACCCAACATAAAAGCACCTAAGTATGTAAAACAAATACTAACAGAACTAAAAGGAGAGATTGCAGCTAAATCATTTCAGGGGACTTTAACACACAACTTCTATCAATGGCTAGATCACCCAGACAGAAAACAAATAAGGAAACAGGCACTGAACACATTAGATCAGATAGACTTAACAGGTATCTACAGAACATACCACTCAAAAGCAACAGGAGACATATTTTTCTCAAGTGCACATGGAAGGTTCTCCAGAACTGATCACGTATCAAGACACAAAAGGAATCTAAAAAATTAAAAATGATTGAAATTGTATCAAGCATTATTTTCAGATCACAATGGTATGAAACTAGAAACGAATTTCATAAAGAAAATGAAACAAAAAACACGAACATATGGAAGATAAACAACATGCTTCTAAATATCAATGGATCAATGAACAAATCAAAGTAGAAATCAAACAATACATAGAAAAAAATTTAAAATACAACAGTTTAAAATATATGGGATGCTACTTTGGTTGTAAGACACATGTACAGAACAGTTTAGACCTACCACAAAAAAACAAGAACTATTACAACTATTACAAATAGTCTATTCTGACAACTAAAAATCTTGAAAAAGAAGAAGAAATGAAACCCAAAGTTAGTAGAAGGAGTGATTTAATAAAGACTGGAGCAAAAATAAATAAAACAAAGAAGAATAAAACAATAGAAGAAATCAATCAGATATGGTTCTTTGAGAAGATAAACAAAACAGACAAACCACTAGCCAGACATAAAGAAAAAGAGGTCACTAATAACAAAATCAGAAATGAAAAGGTAATAACTAAAACGGCCACCACAGAAATATGAATAATCAGATAATATTATGAAAATTATATGCCAATGAATTGGACATCTTAGAAGAAATGGGAAAATTCCTAGTAAAGTACAACCTTCCTATAACTAAACCAGAAATAAACATAAAATCTGATCAGACCAATAAGCAGTAATTAAATTGAATTGGTAAGCAAAAAATTCTGAACAAAGAATGTGGGGAACTGCCTTTGAATCTCAGCCTCGCCACGAGGGTGGCCGCCTAGAACTACCTTTGAATTAAATCTCAGCCATGCCAAAGATGGCCGCTGAGAACTCAGCAGCACCACAGGAGTGGCCGCTGAAAGCCCCCTTGGGGTTAGCTGTGCCCACTCCGGTCCGCTTCTCACGTCAGAGACAGCTGCGCATGCGCACAACTCTGTGTGTGATTGGAAAATTGAAAGTCGTCTTATTAGCATAGGTGTAACCAATCAGGAGAGACTTCACTCTATATATTCTGTGCCCTGAGCCCCAATAAATGAGTTCTTCCTTAGAGTGAACTTCCTGTCACATCTGATTGTCTCCGGCGGCGGCAGCAGCGGCAGTGAGCGGCGCGGCGGCGAGCGCCGGAGGCTGTGGGAATGGGCGGACAGTCAGCGCTTACCTCCCTTGCTTCACCTGTTGGGGCGTGTCTCTCTCTCTCCCTTCCTTTCCCTCCATTGGCTCAGAGGGTTATGGAAAGAGCTTGCAACAGAAAGAGCTTGTAACACAAAGGGCTGTAGTCCTGACCATGAGCAGGACCGGTGGGAGAAGCTAGAAAAACCCTGACAGCAGGCGCACAACGTGGGGCACATCCGAAGAGGCGTGTGGGGAACACAGACGGATTAATGATTTCTCGGTTGACGAACTGGAAGTTCGGCGGAGTAAGCAGTCGGATTACGTGGTAAGTGCATTCCTGGGAGAATGGGACAAGCAACCTCTAAGGATGAACCTGCGCTTAAAGCGCTGAGATATATGCTTAAAAGCCGAGGGTTGGAACTCTCAGATTTCCAGGCAGAAAGAGTTTGGGAGACCTTTGTGTGGGTGCCCCCTGGCTCCCTGCCAGTAACCCTTTTGATTATTCCACCTGGGACCATGTTGAATGACTGATCAGAAAGGGAGAGATAGTCCAGGGTGAAGATCCCCCTCTGGGAGTGTACCCTACGCTGTCAGCCCTTAAGGCATGTTTCGGGAACACTCAATCTTTATCAGCCTGCTCAGCGGGTCCCGCAAAGAGTCCCAGCAAACAGGGAGTTAATAGGCAATACCCAAAGGACCAGATAGACTAACTCCTAGGGAGGCGTCTGCACCCCCAGAGGAAAGGGAATGGGAATGTTTTGATGAGGAATATCTCTGGCCACCTCCCTGGACCAGCCCCAACCCATCAGTGTATATCACTGAGAGGCCCTCTGACACCGCCCTCCCCCATCTTATCTGGTGTTTAACTCTGGCAGGAATGGGCCGGTGTCGCCCTCTTATCAGGCATTTCCAGTAAATGTTAACCCTGGCGGGAACAGGCCAGCTACATGGTACCCCTGGGAGACCCAAGAACTCAAAGAATTAAAGAAGGCAGTCTCAGAGGATGGGCCTAATTCCCCGTGGGCTGAGACCATCCTCCAAGGGTTAGCTCATCAGCATTGTACAACTCAGGATTGGAAGAGCTTGACAAAGGCAGTCCTTCCTGGTCCCCTGTTCCTTAAGTGGTGTGCCTTTAGGGAGGAATGCCACGTCCAGGCAGAGAGAAACCAATCTGCAAGCCCTCCAATTCCCGTTACCTTTGGGATGCTCTCGTGGACCACTGACCAGTTTGCTACAGGTCTCCAGCAGGCCGCCATTCCCGCCCCTTATCAGGAGCAAGTAAGAGCCCTTGGGCTGGCCGCCTGGAGAAAACTGGAGGAAGGCCCCTTGGAACCGCCGGTTTCTGGAATCACCCAAAAGCCCACTGAGGACCTCCCGTCCTTTATAGATAGGGTGGAAAAGAGCTTGCAGCGTAAATTTCCCCCAAGGCCATTGCGGGATCAATTTGTTAAAATGTTGATTTGGGAGGGGATGACTACTGACCACAAGTTGCCTGTGCAGGGCTGAAATATAGGTCCATGGAAAGGTGGATAGTCGCCACCAAGGATGTGGGCACTCAAGCCCACCAGTCCCAGACCTTGGTTGCCACCTTGCAGGCACAAACAGCCTCCTTAACAGAGGCCTTGACTGCAACCCTTACTTTACGGTCCCCAGGGAGCAGAGCCCCAGAAAAAAGGGGGAGAAATCAAACTTGTTTTGGATGCGGTCAGATGGGACACTTCAAGAGGGAGTGCCCTAATGACCATGCTACAAAAAATAGCAGTGGCAATCAAGGAGCTCCCCTGATGAGCAGGAGGGGACGGCGCTCACATAGGACGCCCTGTCCGAGGTGCAGGAAGGGATTCCATTGGCAGAAAGACTGCAGGTCTAAGTTTGACATCCAAGGCAACCCTTTAAACTAGGGGAGGGGCAATCTCCAGCCCCATTAGCCCAAGGAGGGAGGAGTTCTTCTGATTCCCCCAGGGCCCATTGGACAGTGCCCATAATACCGGGGGTAAGATCAAAGATGGACATATTCATATCGGGGAAAAGGTTCCACTGCCTAATTGACACTGGGGCAGACCGAACTGTGCTTAGAAAGGAGGAAGTTACCCTCCACTGGAGGCTAGTTCCGGGGCCCCCTTTATTAGGGGTCGGGGGCAATGCGACCTCTGAGGAGACTAAGGACTGGCTTAAATGGGAAGACGTAGATAGCAACCATGGGGAAGTCAGACCCCTCATTGCCTCTGGCCTGACAGTTAACTTGCTGGGCCAAGACATTCTAGGAGCAGCTGATGTCTGCATTACCAGTAATCCTAAAAATCTTTATGAAAACATATCGGGGAGAGAAGAATACCAATGACAATTTGGTTGTACTAAGAACTTCAGTGATTATAGGGGAGGCCTTTCCTTTGAGGCTTTAAGACCTAATATGCCCCTCTCGCAAGTGAAGCCACATCCCCAATCCTAAAGGCCACTGCTCCGGTAATGCCTGCCATTACATGGCTCCCAGGACCTCCAGTCTGGGTGGAGCAGTGGCCATCACCACAAGCTAAGCTTCAAAGACTTAAAGAAATTACCCAAGAACAATTAAAACTGGGACATATTAGACCCTCCCTAAGCCCGTGGAATAGTCCTGTTTTTTTGTTATTCAGAAGGCCTCTGGCAAATGGAGGATGTTAAAGGATTTAAGAAAGATCAATGAGCAGATGGTTCCTGTGGGCACGCCCCTGAGGGGGTTGCCTTGGATTCCATCCATTCCAAAAGATTTGTCCCTCATTGTGATTGACATTAAGGAGTGTTTTTTCTCCATTCCCCTCAACCCCATTGATTGTGAGAAGTTTGCTTTCTCCGTACCTTCCACCAATTTTCAGGGGCCTGATGAGTGATATGAATGGACAGTGTTGCCACAGGGCATGGCAAACAGCCCAGCCTTTTGCCAACGATATGTCTCTCAGGTTTTGCAGCCCCTTCAACAGTGGGCAGGAGTGGTCCTATATGCATACATGGATATTATTTTAGGAGCATCCACTACCCAACAGCTGTGCTCTGCCTACCAGAAGCTCCAAAGCCTCTTGAGACAAGGGGGGTTACATGTGTCTAGCAGCAAGGTCCAGACCGTGCCTCCCTTTGAAATACTGGGAGCAAGGCTTCACCTGGACTCTGTGTGTCCCCTTAAACTCCAGCTATCTATCAAGGACTCCTACTCCCTGGTAGAACTACAAAAGGTATTAGGGGAGCTTAATTGGCTATGACCCTGGCTGCACGTTACAACAGAGGACCTTATCACTCTCTTTGAGTTGTTAAGGGATAAAACTCCATCTGAGCCTGTTGTATTGACGAAGGAACATAAACAAGTATTGAGAGAGATTCAATTAGCGCTTGATAATGCCCAGCTATCCCGGTATCAGCCTGACTGTGACATTTGTCTGTGGATTCTTCCTGGCTTGAAGTTGCTTACCGCTGTTATCACGCAGCAAGGTAACCCTCTCCAATGGGTCCATGCATCAATAGGAGGCACTCCGCGAGTGTATGCCCAGTTAGATCAACTGGCAGATCTTATAGTCAAAGGCAGAGACACCACCTTAAGACATTATGGGAAAGACCCGGAAATTTTAACCATTCCTTATCGTTTGTCAGACTTTGAATGGATCAAGCGAAATCACAATATAGTGTCTGAGGCTCTGACAGGTTTTTTGGGTAAGATTGATTGCCATTAAAGGCCTAGCAGATGGGTTGCCTCCTTCTCCAAGTTAAGTTGGACCACCCCTAGACTCTTTTTCAGTAAGCCCCTTTCTGATGCCTTGAATGTGTTTACCGATGGAGGGAAGGAGGTGTCTGCTGTTGTTGTCTTTCCCCCTCCTCATCTCTCACCCAAGTTAAAAGAAACCCAGCATTTTGAAAAGGTTACTGGCTCAGCACAATTTAAGGAGTTGTATGCCATAGCATTGGCCCTAAGTAAAATTTCTGAACCTATGAATCTTTTTTCTGATAGTCTGTATGTGGTGAACTTGCTTCCCACCTTAGCCTCTTCTTATATCAAGTTAGATAAAAACCCCATAACCCCCTTGATGATTCAGGTGAGATCCTTGCTAATGGCACGATCCAAGCCCATATTCTTGCAGCATCTCCGAGGACACCAAGGTTTGCCCGGATTCCTCTCCAGAGGAAACCTATTAGCTGACAAATTAGTGTCCTCTACTGCTCAAGCCCTTTCCATGCAACACGCCCAAGATTTCCAACAGGCCCAAGATCTCCATGAAATTACCCACCTAAATTGGAGAAGACTTCATCATAGATTTCCTCATATTCCTATTAAAGACTTGAAAAAAATTATCAGGACTTATAAATCCTGTTTGCCTTTTCTACAAATTCCACCCCTCCTGTCTCCTGGAGTTAACCCAAGAGGCATTAAACCAAACAGTCCCTGGCAAACTGATGTTACTCATTACGCAGCTTTTGGAAAATTAAAATTTCTCTTTGTATCAATAGATACATGTGCCCACGCCTGCTGGGCTAGTGCCCATGCTGGAGAGAAAGCTCAACATGCACAGAGCCATTTTTTTACAATGTTTTGCTATATTAGGCATACCACATCAAATAAAAACAGATAATGGTTGAACTCTGTGCATGTTTAGCTTTCTCTCCAGCATGGGCACTAGCCCAGCAGGCGTGGGAGTATGTATCTATTGAGACAAAGACAAATTTTAATTTTCCAAAAGCTGCATAATGAGTAACATCAGTTTGCCAGGGACTGTTTGGTTTAATGCCTCTTGGGTTAACTCCAGGAGACAGGAGGGGTGGAATTTGTAGAAAAGGCAAGCAGGGAAAGCAGTATGGAGGTTCCTCAAAAAACTCAAAATAGAAATACCATATGACCCAGGAATCCCACTCCTAGGAATTTACCCCAAGAATGCAGCAGCCCAGTTTCAAAAAGACAGATGCACCCCTATGTTTATTGCAGCACTATTTACAATAGCCAAGAAATGGAAGCAACCTAACTGCCCATCAGTAGATGAATGGATTAAGAAGATGTGGTACATATACACAATGGAATATTACGCAGCCATAAGAAAAAAACAAATCCTACCATTTGCAACAACATGGATGGAGCTGGAGGGTATTATGCTCAGTGAAATAAGCCAGGCCAAAAAAGACAAGTACCAAATGATCTCACTCATATGTGGAGTATAAGAACAAAGAAAAAAAAACAAAACTGAAGGAACAAAACAGCAGCAGACTCACAGAACCCAAGAACGGACTAATAGTTAGGAAAGGGAAAGGGACTGGGGAAGAAGGGCGGAAGGGAGGGATAAGAGGGTAAAAGGGGCATTACAATTGGCAGACATAGGGTGGGGGGCACGGGGGGGACTGTACAGTTCAGAGAAGACAAGTAGTGATTCTCATCTCACTACGCTGATGGACAGTGATGGTAGTAGTGTTGGTGGGGGGGACCTGATGAAGGGGGTAGTTTAATCATCACAATATTGCTCATGTAATTGTAGGTTAATGATTCTAAAATGAAATAAATTGTAAAAAAAAAAAAACAGATAATGGCCCCTGCTTTATTAGCAGGGCGTTACAAGACTTTTTAAATACGTGGCATATCAGCCACTCCACAGGAATGCCTTACAACCAACAGGGCCAGGCCATAGTAGAGCATCACAATAAGACACTAAAAGGCCTATTACAAAAACAAAAAGGGGGAATAAGCCCCCATGACCAATTACGGATGGCCCTACTTACATTAAATATTTTAAATTTTTCAAAAGATCAACCTCTAACGGCCTTTCAAAGGCACTGGACAAATCAAATGCCATATGCCAAAATAGAAGTGTGCTGGAAAGACCAGCTGAGTGGGCAATGGCGAGGACCAGATCCACTGATAAGTATGGGCAGAGGATTCGGATGTGTATTTCCTATAGGCGGACGGAATCCAAATTGGTTTCTGCTAGGAACTTGAAATTCTGCCCTCGGACCACTCAACAAATGGAAGAAAGCCATGATATAGAGTCTCCACAAGAGGGTGACCTCTTGAGGGCTTGTCTTTCTTCTCTCTTTCAGGACTGACCTTTTGAGGAAGAAGAAAAGGAGTCATGAAGGCTGGACTATTCCTCCTGCCATACTGTCCAGACTGCTGAAGAAGTGACACTGTTAAGGCTTCAACAAGGACATCTTTGCAGTCCTATGTTTTCTTACCCTCTGCTTCCTTTTTTACCAGAGTATGGGAAGAAATAATTAAGTTCGTTTAGTCTACCCAAACTGTTATTAGGAGGTATAATAATTGTAATGTCATCAGTTATTTTCATGCTTATGCGGTGGTGAAGATCATATCAACAGCAACAGATATTATTGAAGGAGTTCCCCATACCCCAGAGCATTCATGGGCATTTATAGCCCTACAGAGAGGTGCAAGCGACCTCTTGAGAATGTCATTACTGGAAGTGCTAGGATGGTAGTCAATGACGGGCAAGATCTCCTGAAAGATGGGGACAACCTAAGACAGGCACATCCTCGAGTACAGGATGGCATCTCTCATGCTCATACAAAAACTAAAAGGGGGAAATGTGGGGAACTGCCTTTGAATCTCAGCCTCGCCACTATTGTGGCCGCTGAGAACTACCTTTGAATTAAATCTCAGCCACGCCAAAGATGGCCACTGAGAACTCTGCCACGCCAAAGATAAATAGAATAATAAATAAATAAGATAAATGAATAAAAAGAATAAAATACCTGCGAATAAGCCTAATGAAGGAAGTGAAAGACCTATACTCTGAAAACTACAAGACACTCCTAAAAGAAATTAAAGAGGACACTAACAAATGGAAATTCATCCCATGCTCTTGGCTATGTAGAAAAAATATTGTCAAAATGGCTATACAACCTAAAGCAATATACAGATTCAATGCAATCCCTATCAAAATAAAAACAGCTTTCTTCAGTGAACTGGAACAAATAATTCTAAAATTCATATGGAACCACAATAGACCCCGAATACCCAAAGCAATCCTGAGAAGGAGGAATAAAACAGGGGGAATTATACTCCCTGACTTCAAGCTCTACTACAAAGGCACAGTAATCAAGACAATTTGATATTGGAACAAAAACAGACCCACAGACCAGAGGAACAGAATAGAAAATCCTAACATTAACCCAAACATACAGAGTTAATTAATATTTGATAAAGGAGCCTTGGATATACAATGGGGAGATGACAGCCTTTTCAGCAGCTGGTGTTGGCAAAACTGGACAGCTACATGTAAGAGAATGAAATTGGACTACTCTCTAACCCCATACACAAAAGTAAACTCAAAAAGGATCAAAGACCTGAATGTAAGTCATGAAAGCATGAAACTCGTAGAAGAAACATAGGCAAAAATCTCTTGGACATAAACATGAAGAACTTGTTCATGAACATATCTCCCTGGCAATGGAAACAAAAGCGAAAATGAACAAGTGGGACTATATCAAGCTGAAAAGCTTCTGTACAGCAAAGGAAACCATCAGTAGAACAAAAAAGACATCTTACAGAATAAGAAAATATATTCATAAATGACATATCCGATAAGGGGTTGACATCCAAAATATATAAAGAACTCACGCACCTCAAAAAAAAAAAGCAAATAATCCAATTAAGAAATGGTCAGAGGACATGAATAGGCACTTCTCCAAAGAAGCAATTCAGATGGCCAACAGGCACATGAAAAGATGCTCCAAATCACTCAACATCAAAGAAATGCAAATTAAAACCAAAATGAGATATCACCTCACACCAGTGAGGATGGCCAACATCAAAAACACAAACAACAACAAATGTTGGTGAGGATGTGGAGAAAAGGGACCCCTCCTACACTGCTGCTGGGAATGCAAATTAGTTCAACCATTGTGGAAAGCAGTATGGAGGTTCCTCAAGAAACTCAAAATAGAGATACCATTTGCCCCAGGAATCCCACTCCCAAGAATTTTCCCTAAGAATGCAGCAGCCCAGTTTGAAAAAGACATATGCACCCCTATGTTTATCGCAGCACTATTAACAATAGCCAAGTAATGGAAGCAACCTAAGTGTCCATCAGTAGATGAATGGATAAAGAAGAGGTGGTACATATACACAATGGAATATTATTCAGTCATAAGAAGAAAACAAATCCTACCATTTGCCAGAACATGGATGGAGCTAGAGGGTATTATGCTCAGTGAAATAAGCCAAGCTGAAAATGACACGTATCAAATGATTTCACTCATATGTGGAGCATAAGAGCAAAGAAAAAAACTGTAAGAAAAAAACAGCAGCAGACTCACAGAACTCAAGAATGGACTAATAGTTACCAAAGGGAAAGGGACTGGAGAGGATGGGTGGGAAGGGAGGGGTAAGGGGGAAAAAGGGGCATTACGATTAGCAGATGTAATGTTGGGGGGGCACGCGGAGGGCTGTACAACTCAGAGAAGACAAGTAGTGATTCTATAGCATCTCACTATGCTGATGGACAGTGACTCTAATAGGGTTGTTCGAGGGGACCTCATGAAGGGTGTAGTTTAATAACCATAATATTGCACATGTAATTGTAGATTAATGATATCAAAATAAAATTTATGTTGCATACAATAAAATGCACAAATATTAGTGTACAGATTGATGAGTTTTTACATGTCTATACACTCATGTAACCATCATCCAGAAGATTATATAAAACATTCTAATTAATTTTCCCACCTTTATCTACTTCACTCATTCCCCCAACTCTATTTCCATATAAATCACCACTCTGTTCTCTGTGTTTGTGAGTCTATTTCATTTTTGTTTGTTCATTTATTTTATTTCCTAGATTCCACTTATAAGTTAAATCATATAGTATTTCTCTTTGTATTACTTATTTCACATAGTGTCATACCCTCTAGGTCCACCCATGTTGTTGAAAATTACAAGATTTCTCTTTTTTATGGCTGAATACTATTCCCTTGTGTATATGTACCACTACTCTTTTATCCATTCATTTGTAAATGGATACTTAGGTTGTTTCCATATTTTGGCTATTGTAAATAATGTTGTGATATATATAGGAGCACTCATGTCTTTAAAATCAATGATTTTGTTTGGATAAATTCCTAGAACTGGAATTTCTGGATCATTTGGCATTTCTATTAGGTTTTGAGGAACCACCATACTGCTTTTCATAGTGGCTGCACCAGTTTGCAATCCCACCAGCAGTATAGGAGAGTTCTCTTTTTCCACATCTTTGCCAACACTTAATTCCTCTCTTGTCGATATTAGCTATTGTGACAGGTGTGAGGCAATATGTCATTGTAGTTTTTATTTGTATTTTTGATGTTTAGTGATGTTAAATATCTTCCCATGTGTCTGCTGGCCATCTGTATGTTTTTGGAAAAATGCATGTTATCTGCCTATTTTTACAATGGATTATTTGGCATTTTTGTTGTTTTCATAGTTCTTTATACATTTTGCATATTAACCCCTTACCGGATATATCATATGCAAATATGTTTTCCAATACATTAGGTTGCCTTTTCATTTTCTTGGTATGCTTTGCTCTGCACAAACTTTTTAAATTGATGTAGCCCCACTTGTTTATTATTGCTTGTTTCCCTTGCATGAATAGAGATATCCAGAAAAAAATGCTAATTCCAATGTTCAAGAGTTTATAGCCTATATTTACTTCTAGAATTTTTATCGTTTCATGTCTTACATTAACATCCTTAATTCATTTAAATTTATGTATGTGAATGGTGAAAACCATTGATTCAAGTTCATGCTATTGCATGCAGCTGTTCAAATCCTAGACAACACCATTTATTGAAGAGACTATCTTTTCCCTTTTGTATACTCTTGCTTTCTTTGTCATGTATTAGTTAATCATATAGCCTTTGGTTTACTTCTAGGATCTCTAATCTGTTCCATTAATTAATGTATTTGTTCTTTGCCAGTACTTTACTGTTTTTATTACTGTGGCTTTGTAATATTGTTTGAAATCAGGGAGTGATACCTCCAATATTGATCTCTCCCAAGACTGCTTTATCTGTTTGGGGTCTTTGGTGGTTACCTATTAATCCTATGATTATTTGCTCTAGTTCAGTGAAAGTTGCCATTTGTGTATGGGTAGGGATTTCATTGAATCTGAAATTTTCTTTAGGCAGTTGGCCTTTTTAACAATATTAATTTTCCCTTTCTATGAACATAGAATAGCTTTCAATTTATTTGTGTTGCCTTAAATTTATTTCATCACTGTCATAATTTTTAGAGTACAGTTTTTTCACCTCTCTGGTGAAATTCATTCCTACCTAGTATTTTATTCATTTTGATACAATTGTAAAAGTGATTGATTTATTAATTTCTCTGCCTGTTAACTCATTAAATGTACATACAAATGCAGTAGAATTCTGTGTATTGATTTTTATTCTGCTGCTTTTACCAAATTCATTTATTAATTCTGGTAATATTATGGCAGAGTCTTTAGTGTTTTATAATATACTATGATGTCATCTGCAAATAGTAACAATTTTACTTCCTCCTTGGATGTTTTTTATTTTTCTTGTCTAATTGCTCGTACTTTGTTGAATAAAAGTAGTGATAGTGGGCATCATTGTCTTGTTCCTGATCTTAGAGGGAAATGTTCAGCTTTTTCCCATTAAGTATGATGTTAGCTATTGGTTGGTTTGTCATATATGGCCTTATTATGTTGAGGTATTTTCCCTGTGTACCCATTTTGCAGAGAATTTTTATCATGAATGGATGGTGAATTTTGTTAAATCCTTCTTCAGCATCTATTGAGAGACATATGTTTTTATCTTTTTTGTTAATGTGGCATATCATGCTGATTGATTTGTAGATATTTTAGCATCCTTGCATCCCTGGAATAAGTCCCACTTGGTCAGGGTGAATCATCCTTTTAATGTATTTTTAATTCAGTTTGCTAATATCTGTTGAGAATTTTGGCATCTATGTTCATCAGGGATATTGGCAATTTTTTTTCTTGTAGTGTCTGGTTTGGTATCAAGGTGATGGTGAACTTGTAAAATGAATTGGAAGCCTTCCTTTGTCTTGATTTTCTGGAATACTTTGAGAAGGGTAGGTATTAACTCTTCTTTAAATGTTTGGTATAATTTTTCTGTGAAGCTATCTAGTTCTGGAATTTTATTGGAATTCTTTTCATTATTGTTACTGCTTCAGTTTCGTTAATAGTAATTTTTCTGTTGATATTTTCTATTTATTCCTGGTTCATTATTAGGAGATTATATGTTTCTAGGAATTTATCCCTTTCTTCAAGGTTTCTCAACTTGACATATAATTTTTCATGGAAATCTCTTAAAATTGTGTTTCTGTGGTGTCAGTTGTACCATCTTTTGTTCTGATTTTATTTCAGTCCTATTTTTTCTTGGTGAATCTACTTAAAGTTTTATCAACTTGTTTATCTTTCTGGAAAACCATCTGTTAGGGTTATTTGTCATTTGTGTTTTTTAGTCTGAACTTCATTTATTTATACTGTGATCTTTTTTATTTCCTTCATTTACTAAGTTTGGGCTTTGTTCTTTTTTTGGACATTTTATAGATATAGAGTTAGATTGTTTATTTGGGATTTTTCTTGTTTCTTGAGGTAGGCCTACACTGTTATAAATTTCCCTTAGGGCTCCTTTTCCTGTATCCCAAAGATTTTGTACTGCTGTGTTTCTATTTTCATTATTCTCCAAGCATTTTTTGAGTTTTTTCTTGGTTGAACCATTGGTTGTTAAATAGCATGGTGTTTTGCTTCCATGTGTTTGTGCTCTTATCAGTTTTCTCCTGTAACTGATTTCCAGTTTCAGACAGCTGTGGTCAAGAAAGATGCCTGGTATGATTTATATCTTCCTAAGTTTATTAAGACTTGTTTTTTGGTCTGTCATGTGATCTATCCTGAAGAATATTCTGTGTGCACTTGAAAACAAAATTCTGCTGGTTTCAGTGTACTGTTCTATATATATCTATTAGGTACATTTTTCTGATGTGTCATTCAAAACCACAGTTACCTTATTGAATTTTTTCTGAATAGTATATACATTGATATATGTAGGGTGTTAAAATTCCCTGCTGTTATTATATTACTGTCAATTTCTCTGTTCATGTCTATTAATATTTGATATGTGTTTAGTTACTCTTTGTTAGGTGTGTAGGTATATATATTTTTTATAACTTCTGGATTTATTTAGCCCTTAATCATTATATAATTTCCTTCTCTATTTCTTGTTACAGTCTTTGTTTTAGTCAATTTTCTCTGATATAGGTACTGCTTCTCTTGAATTTCTGATTGCATGGAATATCTTTTTCTATTCCTTCTTTTTGAGTGCATGTGTGTATTGTCTGAAGTAAGTCTTTTGTGGGTAGCATAAAGGTTTTGTTTTCTATCCATTCAATTACCCTATGACTTTTCATTGGAGCATTTAGTCCATTTTCATTTAAAGTAATTATTGATAGGTATATATTTATTTCTATTTTGTTAATGTTTCCAGTTGTTTATTTTTCTCTGATCCTTTATTCTTACCTTACTCTCATGTCATGTGTGATTATATTCTTGGACACAGTGTTATGATTGGATTCATTCTCTTTATTTTTTGTGTAACTATCATAAGATTTTTGGTTTGTGGTTACCATGTCTTTCATATATGATGTCTTATATATATAGCAGTATATGTTAATTTTATCATCAGTGATGTTTGAACACATTCTAACAATACTACATTTTTAACTCTCCTCTGTGATTTAAATATATAATATCTTTTTAACACCTTTTATTTTGTGATTTCCTTAAATCATTTTTGGAAGTAGATGATTTTGCTACTTTCATCTTTTAACCTTCATAATAGTATTTTAATGATTGGTCTACTGCCTTTTCTGTCTGCTTTTTCCACTGATTTTGATTTGCTTGTTTTCGTAATAATCTTGATTCTATGTATGGCTTTGTGTTTTCCTCTTAAAGAAGTCCCTTTAACATTTCTTATAAGGTTGGTTTATTGGTGGTGAACTACTTTAATATGTGTTTGAGATACTCTTTATCTCTCCTTCAATTCTGAATGATCACCTTGCTGGGTAGAGTATTAATTGTTATGGATCTTTCTCTTTCAGTACTTTAAAATATCATACCACTCCCGCCTAGCCTGTATAGTTTCGGCTTATAGTCTTATAGGATTTCCCTTTCATGTAACTGGTTGAATTTCTCTTGCTGCCTTTAAAATTCTTTTTGTCTTTAATCTTTGGCATTTAATTTTTGGTTGCCTTGGTGTGGACTTCCTTGGATTCATCTTGTTATGGATTTTCTGTGCTTCAAGGACTTGGATGTCTTTTTCCTTACCTAGTACAGGGAAGTTTTCAGCTATTATTTCTTTAAATAAGTTTTCCACCCCTTTCACTTTCTTCACTTTCTGGGGCACCTATAATGTCAACGTTAGTGCTTTTAGTGTTGCCTCAGAGGTCCCTTACCCTATCTTTATTTCTTTCTATTCTTTTTTCTTTCAGTTGTTCAGCTTGTGTGCTTTCCATTATTTTGTCTTCCAAATCACTGATCAATTCTTGTGCATCATTTAATTGAATGTTGGCTCCCTCTAGTTTTTTTTTATTTCATTTATTGAATTCTTAACTTATGATATATTTTAAAAAATATTTTGTATCTCTTTGTTTATATATCCAGGGGAAATATTAACAATAACACTCACCTTGCTCCCACAAAATAACGATATTCAAGGGCAATGTAAACAATGTAAACCTCAGTTCATCCACTCTTCTCTAAAGTCTGGTGATCATCTTTATAACCACTACTTCAAACTCTTTATCAGGTAGATTGCTTAACTCTGTTTCAGTCGTGTGTGTGTGGTGTGTGTGTATATATGTAAGTTTTGTCATGTCCTTTTGTTTTCCACTTTTTCCTCTGTCTCCTCATTTTGTTTGACATTCTGTATTTGTTTCTATAGATTAATTGTAAGGCTACATTTCCCAGTCTTAAAGGTGTGCCTTTGTGAAGAAATGTCCCCTTGATAGACTGTGTGCACCGAGTGGTTTTGGCTTGATGGGTAGTGGCCAGGTGGGCATAGACCAGCATTATCAGTGCTGGGACACCCATGGTATAGGCTGGGTGTTTCCTGTTGTTACCAGGGAAGGCAACACTCACGGGGAAGCCAGTGCCAAAGGGGCACAGAAAGGGTGCTAGTAATATGATGGTGGGTGATGGGTTGGAGTGGCATTGTCCAGTTGTATTCTAGGTGGACACTAGCTAGGTCTATGCTAATGGGACAGCTGAAATTGGATGTACACAGCCTGGCAGTATCTTGGGTTTACACTGGACCAAACCCATACAAGTGGGGTGGTATGGTATGCGTGGGGTGATTCTATGTATGTGTAAGTCGCCTTGGTGGGGATGCTGGAAGTCTTCCAGTTGTGTTTACTTGTGGAAAGATGCCATAAGGCATCATCAGTCACAACTGCAGTTTGTGTGTTTACTATTGCCTGCTCCCATCTACACTAGCAATACGCAGGGTTAACATAAACAATATAGCTCACTCTCTTCCCATCTGTACAAACAATGTGCATAGGGAATGCAGTCAATTACACTTACCCTGCTCCCTTATGTGCCAGCAGTATCCAGGGGGAGTGTTAACAATGACACTCACCCTGATCCCACAAAATTAACAATGTTCAGGGGCAATGCAAACAATGATATTCACTCTGCTGCTGTCTGCACCAGCAGTGTCAAGAGTGACACATAAACAATTATGCTCACCCTACCCACTTCTGCATTAATTGTGTCTGTGTAGAATGCAAACAATGGCTCTCACCAGCACATCCAATGCCAGAAAGAGTACATTATCCTGCCGTTTAGAATGTGTGTTTGAGTTCTGAAAATCAGGTGTTTCAATTGTAGTCACTGCTGAGTTTAAACCATCCATCTTGCCCCAAGACAGCCAAGCCTGCACTTCAGTAACTCAGTGATTTCACTCCTACTTCACGGCAATTCTGGCTATTGAAATCCATTCATTATCATGTTTCAGTCTCTCTTGCTGCTTTTTCATGGCCTTTTTATCCTTTACTGTGCAGAAGGTGTTCACTCAGGCCTCAAATCTTTTTCAGAATGAATCCCTCTGTGTATACGTGTAGATTCATTGTGTACATGGGAAGAACTGATCTCAGGCTGTTTTTATGCTGCCATCTTGGGGATACCTCCCATTAAAGCCTTATAAATGCATATAAGTTGTCCAGGTATTTTTCATTTTTTAATTGTTGACATGTTTTAATAGATATGGTAGAAATGACTCCAATTTTGATTTTTTCTGATATTATTTTCTTGACCTCATCCTGCTTAATGTCCATTTTTATAACACAATATCTTAATGAAATATAAATCCTCAATTCAATTTCCACTGAGTATCGCTGCATATAATTTAGTAGTTGCTGTGCCACCAGTCCTCAGCACGACAGCAAGTGGTTTTCAGCTATTCTGAATTTACCTGATCTTATGCTCTTTAGTATTTAACAGGATTTTTCAGTTTCTATAAAATAAACATAGATTCAGAAAGGAAGGAAGGATCATGGAAAAAACAAACATTAGAAAAAGAGACTATTCCCAAATAACTTGCTTAAGTTAATTATGAAAAATATGTGTTATTAGTTGTTATTCATGGCTACTCTACTTCATTGAATGTTTTTTAAATCCAGAAACTATTTGAATCTATTTTTATATCTAATTAATAAATGCAAACACTGTTTTAGGTAAAGGAGTTTATTTTACTATTATTACTATATAGTCGCCAGCTTCATCATTACCTAGAGTCTATCTTTATATAGTAGCTCATATCCCATTAGATAAAAAAAAACTCTGGAATTGGGCACATCAGTTTTCTAAATACAGACATATCACTTACTATCTGTGTGACATTTACAAGGAGTACTTTGGTTCTCAGTTCTTTGATCCCTCTTCTTCTGTTTGTATACTCTCCTTACTTGATTATCTCATCTAGTCTCATAATTTTAAATACTGTCTGTATGCTGATTACTAAAAATTATATACTCCAAAAGTTTCCCTTGAATTACAGTTATATATATCAATTGTATCTCAATAAGGAAAGAGTTATATATACCTATACCTGCAGTCTTCTTTGTCTAGGTTAATGGCAATTTCATCCTTCCAGTTGTTTGTTCCTCAAAACTTATGTTAATCTTTGACTCCTCTCTTATAGTCATATACCACATTAAGTTTATCTTCAAAATATATCCACTCTGACCACTATTCACTACATCCTTGTTGCTTTTCACCAGCATCTCTTACCTGAATTATGCTGTGGCCTGCTAATTGGTCTCCTTGCTTACATCATTGCAAATTTGAAATCTCTTTTCCAATAAGCATCCGGGATGATCCTTGAAAAATAAAAGTAGGCTTCTCTGTTCAAAATAATTGAATGATTTCCAAATTCACTGAAATTAAGTGCTCAAGACTTTATGTTGTCCTACAAGGCCCTACATTGTGGATGCACCACACTGCCTTCAATGTACCTCTTTGAAATCATTTTCTAATACTTTTCCTCTCACTTACTATACTCCTAGTACAATGACCTCCTTAGTTTTCTTTCAACATATTAGGACTACTCCCATTTTAGTTCCTTTGTCCTACTTGTCTTTTTCTGTGACAATCTTTCCCAATACATCTCCATAAATCAACACATTTCCATAAAGTTTTTGTTTAAATATTACTTTTCCAGTTAGAGCTTCCTTGATTATTTTATCAAAAATTGCACTGCTCCCTCTTTATTTCATTTATTTTTTCCTTCTGATATTTTTTCCTTATTTTGATATAATTGACATATAACAGTGTATAAGTTTAAAATATTCAATATGTTGATTTGATACATTTATATATGGGAATATGTCATCAGAGTTTTAGCTAGATCCTCTATCATGTCACATAGTTATTATTTCTTATTTGTAGTGAGAACAATTAAGATTTTGTCTTAGCAGCTTAAAAGTTAACAACATAGTATTGCCGAATGTAATCACTGTGTTCTACTTTACATCTCAAGGACTTTTTTTATCTACAAGTTGCAACAGAATACCTTTATACATCTCCCTAGTTACTCCCCACCCAAAATACTGGTACCCTCCGTTCTACTCTCTGTTTTTATGATTTCAACTTTTTAAATCTCATATATAATTGATGTCATATAAGTGAAAACATTTGTCTTTCCCTGTTTGGCTTATCTCTCTTATCATAATACCCTTATCCAGACAATTTGTTGCGAATGACAGGCGTTCCTTCTAACTCATTGGTGAATAATATTCAATTTTATGTAAAAATGTTCTTTATTCATTAATTTGTGACAGAGACATTTATACTAGTTGTTTCCATATCTTGGCTATTGTGAATAATGCTGTTGCTATAAACATGAGAGATCAAAATATCTCTTCAATGTCCTGTTTTCATTTCCTTGGATGTGTACCCAATAGAGGAATTGCTGGATCACCTGGAAGTTCTATTTTTAAATTTTTGAGAAACCTCAATACTGTTTTCCATAGTAAGTGCAACAATTTATATTCTTACTAATGCACAAGTGTTTCCTTATTTCCATGTATTAGCCAACATTTATCTATTTTCTTCTTGATGCATGCCATTATGACAGGTGTGATGTAATAAACCATTGGGGTTTTGATTTTCATTTTCTGGATGATAAGTACTGTGAATAGCTTTTCATGTAACGTGCTGGTTATTCATAGGTTTTTGGAAAATGTCTAGTAATTTCCTCTCATTTCTTTAACCAAATCATTTATTTTTATGTTGTTAACTTGTACGAGTTCTTTCTTTTGCATATTAACTCTTTATCAGTTATGTCATTTACAAATATGGCCTCCCATTCTATAGATTGCATTTCTTTTTATTTATTCTTTCTTTTCATGAAGAAAAAAAACTTTTTAGAGAAAAGGAGTGGAAAATATTTTCCATTAGACGTAGTCCCACTTGTTGATTTTTGCTTTTGTTGCTTGTACTTTTGGTGTCCTATTCAAAAAGTCATTGGCAAGACCAATGGCAATAAGATTCATATCTGTTTTCTTCTATGTGTTTTATGTTATCACATCTTATGTTTTTAATTTATGTCAAGTTAATTTTTGTAAGTGGTGTCAGATAGGGGTCTAATTTCATTTTTCTGCATGTAAATATAATTTTCCTTACACCATTTGTTGAAGATACTGTCCTTCCCCCCATTAAATGTTCTTGTATCCCTTGTCAATTATTGACCATATATGCTTGAATTTCATCCTTGTTTCTTGATTCTGCTAATTTGGTTTTTGTGTTTATTTTTATGTGAGCACAATACTTTTTAAGTTACTAGAGCTTTGTAGTATAATTTAAAATTAGGATGTGATGCCTCTAGCTTGATTCTTCTCAGGATACTTTTTATATTCAGGAACTTTTGTGGTTCTATGCAAATTTTAGGATGAGGTTTTCTATTGCTTTTGTGCTATTTTATTTATTTGTATTATTTCATTCCTTCTGCTAACTTAGGGTTGTTTTCTTCTTTTCCATATCCTTGAGATCTCAAGGTAAGTTTTTGTTTGAGATATTTTTAATTTCCAATTTTTTATTTTTTATTTTCAAGAAGCTTCTAAGTTTATTTTGTTTGACTTTTTGAGCACTTGTTTTTTTAAATACAGGTGTAATTTTGAAATATTTCAGGTTCAGTTCCAGGTAACTGCAATTAAGTGAATATTGCAATAAATAAAGTAAAATACATTTTTTGGCTTTCCAGTGAGTATAAAAAGTATATTTACACTACACTGTAGTCTATTAAATGTGCAATAGCATTATTCTTTTAAAAACACATATCTTACTTTAAAAAGCACTTTAGTGGTAAAGAATGTTAATGGTAACCTACACTTTCAGTAAGTTATAATATCTGATCACAGATCACCATAACAAATACAATAATAATTAAAAAGTTTGAAATATTGTTAGGATTACCAAAATGTGACATAGAGATATGTAGTGAGCAAATTATATTATAAAAATGGCACCAATAGTCTCTCTATCTAGGATTACCAAAACCCTTCAATTTGTGAAAATTGCAATAGCTGCAAAGAACAGTACAGCAAAATACAATAAAATGAGGTATGCATATATATGTGACTGTATTATATTATATATAATGCAATATATAATGCAATATTATATTAATTTAATGTGTACAAAATAGTCACTGAATATTTATATATATTACAAAATGATCATCATGACAAGTGTAGTTAAAATCTGTCCCTATACAAGGTTATTGCAATATTATTTCCCTAAAAAAATGAGAGGGTAAAACTCCAAAACTTCTAAAATAAAACTTTTGGAAAAATATTAATTCCTTGGGTTTGGCAAAGATTTTCTAAAATGTGACACAAAATATGTGAACTATAAAATTAAAAAAATAGATAAATTGGATTACCTCAAAATAAGAACTTCTTATTTTCAAAAGACACTTTTACAAAAATTAATAGGTGAGAAAATATTTTCAAAACATATGTCCAACGAAGGACTTGGAATCAGATCGTATGAACTTTTACAACTCCATAAGAATAAACAATATAATTTTTGGACAAAAAAGCACACATACTTCATTAAAGATAAATGGATCACAAATAATATTTTTGAAAAATGTATTCAACATCCTTAGTCATTAGGAAAATGCAAAACACAGTTACAATTATGCACCAGTAGAATGGCTAAAAACTTAAAAAACTTACCATACAAAGTCTTGGCAAAGATGTGGATCAACTGAAATGTTCAAACCTGCTGCTGGGAATATAAAGTGGAAAACACTTTAGAAAGAAGTCTGGAAGTTTCCCTAAAAATTTAAACACCTACCACACAAGACAGCCCTTCTATGTTTAAGTGCTTAAGCAAAAAAGTGAAAGAATGTATTCACATAAAGAGTTTACATGAATGTTCATAGTAGCTTTACTGGTAATGACCCCAAACTGGAAACAACCCAAATGCCCACAGACAGGTAAATAGATAAACAAATTTTGCAAATCCATATAGTAGAATTCTACTTGGCAATTACAAGGAACAAATGGTTGATCACAAAACGTAAGTGAATCTCAATATTATGCTGAGTGAAAGAAGTTAAAAGAATTACATTCCGATTGATTTAATTTATATAATATTCTAGAAAGTGACAGAAAGAGAATCAGTGGTTGCCTAGGTTAGGGTAGAGAAAAAAAGGAGAGATTACAAAAAGCATAAAAAATAACCAGAAAATAACAGGGGCTTCCACCAACCCCCAATATCCAGATCCAGAGCATTATGTCATTGCAGTAAATTAAGTTTCTTACCTTCATCTCCAATGCTGTGGCATAGGGCTTTTTCCCAGGGGTAATGTTAATCCATATGGTTAAGGAGTTCTGTAGCTCTTCTGAGGGGACAGACTTTATTTAGAATAGAGTGGAAAAGCCTATGCCTTAAGGTTCTTCATAGAAACAATGAATCTTGGTGTATAATAATTAAAGGGAGACTGGTAGATCCAACATGAAAGCAAAATGTTAAAGTAACCAGAATTATAATAGAGAACCAGTGAAGGAGAAGCCAAAGAGAACCCTTCTGAATCCATGTCAACTATGAAGATTGAAAAGTCTATGAACATGCATTAGTCTCCCCAAACTCAGTTAAAATCAGAAAAAGGAATGAGGGAAATACTGAAAGCTCTCCCACAACACTGAGACCCACTAACACAGAGTGGAAGCTTTTGGACACAATGGTGATCAATCACTGACAACACACTGAATAACAATAAAGCTGTTTCAATCCATGGCATTTCCTAAGAAGCCAGGCTTAAAAATAAAATCAAGTTACTTTCTGGCACTCTGGAAGGCAATGTGCATGACCAAGTGTGCATCTTATTGAAAAATTAAGACCAGGAAACTGCAAGCTACTAATTCCTGCTGAGCAAGGGGACAAAATAATAGAAACTCCCTGATCTGTGATAATAGCCCTAAGCTACACACATATTCAATGACAAAAGTGTAAATATGGGGGCTTAAGAACAACTTTTGATTAATAAGTGGTTTATGACAATTCAGAGGCAACCAATAGGTAACCAGTCTAAAGAATAAAACAAAGGATAAAATATGACCAGGCACATCAGAGGTTGTACACTCTGGGAGAAATGGACTTCACAGAATTAGTTCATTCAGGTCACTATATAAGAAACCAAAAGAGTAAACAAACAGCAACATTCAAATAACCAAATCTGGGGATTGGAGTAGAATCAATGTCCAGCTTTAAAGCAATAAATTATCTAAAAAATCTAGTTTTCGATCAAAACTTATAAAATATGACAAGAAATAGGAGAGTAGAATCTATAGAGAGGAAAAAAGTAGGCAATGTAAAATACCTTTAAGGGAACCAGATGGTAGAAGACAAAGCATTCAAAGCCGGTGTTATAAATATGTTTCAAGAACTATAGGAAACCATACTTATAAAATTAAACAAATTTATAACAATATCTTATCAAATAGAAAATTGTAATAGTGAGTTAGTAATTATATAAAAGCAAAGTTAAAATTTTGGAGTTTAAAAGTATAGTAATGAATTGAAATATTCACGAGGAGAGCTCAATAATACCTTGGAACTGGCAGAAGATAGAATCAACAATCTTGATACATCAGTTGAAATTATGCAATATAAAAAAATGAAAAAAGGGAAGAATTCTGGGAAGATGGTGGCGTGAGCAGGGTGGTGGAAATCTCCTCCCAAAACCATATATATTTGTGAAAATACAACAACTAAAACTATTAACAAAAGAGAGACCAGAAGATACAGTACAACCAGGTTACAGCTACATCTATGAGAACTCAGTGCCCAACAAAGCAGGTAAGGTACAAAGCCACAACCTGGTGGGACCCGAACACTCCCCCACCCCAGAGCACTGGCAGGAGGAAAAGAATCAGAGTGGGGAGGGAGTGAAGGCACAGGCTGGCTAAATAACCAGCCCTGGTGACCCACACCGGGAGTACAGACACATATCGCATGGTGTATTGGAGATTAGAGAAACAGAAGAGCAGAAAGACAGAGACTGCAAGTGGGTCCCCTCAGCCAGCGCCCCTGGGACAAAAGAAAAGCAGGTGCTTTTTTAAAAGTCTTAAAGAGATAAGGGTCCAACAGTGGAACTAAATCATCCCAGCACACTCAGCCTGGCAGGCTGGGAATCTGGAGGAATTTCGGACCCCCTAACTGGCTGCCAGGTTCTCTCATGGGGATAAGCAGCCTGCCAGTCATTACCCCCTCCAGCCAGCACCACAAAGGGTCCGGTGGATCCGCCACAATTGTGGAAAAGCGGGAGAGCAGCCCCACCCACAGCAACCACACAGAGTCTCCTCCCGGCGAGTGAGCAGTTAAACAGGAAGGGCCACAGAATCTGGAGCAAGGTCTGAAAGGCACCAAGGGGAGCAGAACACACCGTGTGTGACTGCAAAGCCCTGAAGTGCCATAGGCTAGGTTGAGGGTGGCCCTGCACACAGGCATCTCAGGGGATTATTCCGGATACTACCTCCCAGTGTGTGGGTACCCAGCTCAGGCTCTGGAGAAGGTCAAGGAAAACAGAAATCAGGAAGGAACTTTGTTCTCCCAGCTGACACACTTGGCATCTGCCAGGGACCACCTCTATCACCATGAAAAAACAGAGGAATATGGTTCAGACAAGGATCACTCAGACAACCACAGAGAGAGGGCCTGATGGGATAGATTTAAACAATCTTCCTGAAAAACAATTCAGAATAAAAGTCATAACCATGCTGAAGGATCTACAGAGAGATATGCAAGAGCTAAGGGAGGAAGCGAGGAGAGACAATGCAGAAATGAGACAAGTGACTGATGGGCTGAAGAGCAGACTGGACGAGGTGCAAGAGACTGTTAATGGAATAGAAATCAGAGAACATGAGTGCAGAGAAGCTGAGGCAGGGAGAGATAAAAGGATCTCTAGGAATGAAAGAATATTAAGAGAACTGTGTGACCAATCCAAACAGAACAATATTTGCATTATAGGAGCACCAGAAGAAAAGACAGAGAAAAAGGGATAGAAAGTGTCTTTGAAGAAATAATAGCTGAAAACTTCCCCAAGCTGGGGGAGGAAATAGTTTTACAGACCATGGAAACACACAGATCTCCCAACACAAGGGAATCAAGGAGGACAACACAAAGAAACATAATAATTAAAATGGAAAAGATCAAAGACAAGGACAGAGTATTAAAGGCAGCCAGAGAAGGAAAAAATCACCTACAAAGGAAAACCCATGAGACTATCTTCAGACTTCTCATCAGAAACCTTACAGGCCAGAAGAGAATGGCATGATATATTTAATGTAATGAAACAGAAGGGCCTTGAACCAAGAATACTGTATCAAACACGATTATCATTTAAATTTGAAGGAGGGATTAAACAATTCCCAGATAAGCGAAAGGTGAGTGAATTTGCCTCCCACAAACCACCTCTACAGGATATCTTAAAGGGACTGCTCTAGATGGAAGCACTCCTAAGGCTAAAAAGATGTCACCAGAGAAAATGAAATAATAAAAAATAAAGCAGACAATCCAAATACTAGCTAAAGGCAAAAAGTAAAATCAACTATACGTAAAAACAGTCAAAGGAAACGTAAAAGAGTGCAGAATAAAACACCTAGCATATAAAGAATGAAGGAGGAAGAGTAAGAAGGGAGAGAAATAAGAATCATCAGACTGTGTTTATAATAGCTTAACAAGAGAGTTAAGTTAGACTGTTAGATAGTAAAGAAGCTACCCTTCAATCTTTGGTAACCATGAATCTAAAGCCGGCCACGGCAATAAGTACATATCTATCGATTATCACCCTAAATGTAAATGGACTGAATGCACCAATCAAAAGACACAGAGTAATAGAATGGATAAAAAAGCAAGACCCATATATATGCTGCCTACAAGAGACTCACTTTAAACCCAAGGTGTACACAGACTAAAAGTGAAGGTATGGAAAAAGATATTTCATGCAAACAGCAAGGAGAAAAAAGCAGGTGTTGCAGTATTGTATCAGACAAAATAGACTTCAAAGTGAAGAAAGTAGCAAGAGATATAGAAACACATTACATAATGATAAAGGGGTCAGTCCAACAAGAAGATATCACCATTATAAATATATATGCACCCAACACAGGAGCGCCGACATATGTGAAACAAATATTAACAGATTTAAAGGAGGAAATAGAAAGCAATACATTCATTTCAGGAAATTTCAACACACCATTCACTCCGAAGGACAGATCTACCAGACACAAAACAAGTAAAGTCACAAAGACACTGAACAACACACTAGAACAGATGGACCTAACAGACATTTACAGAACTCTACACCCAAAAGCAGTGGATACACATTCTTCTCAAGTGCACATGGACCATTTTCCAGAATAGACCACATACTAGGCCACCAAAAAAGCTCAATAAATTAAAAAATATTGAAATTCTAACAACCAACATCTCAGATCACAAAGGCATAAAACTAGAAATAAACTGTACAAAGAAAACAAAAAGGCTCACAAACACATGGAGGCTGAACAACATGCTCCTCAATAATCAATGGATCAGTGAATAAATTAAAACAGAAATCAAACAATATATGGAGACAAATGACAACAACAACACAAAGCCGCAACTTCTGTGTGGATGCAGCAAATGCAGTTCTAAGAGGAAAGTATATTGCAATCCAGGCCTACTTAAAGAAGGAAGAACAATCCCAAATGATTGGTCTAAAGTCACAGTTACTGAAATTGAAAAAAGAACAAATGAGGCCCAAAGTCACCAGAAGGAGGGATATAATAAATATCAGAGAAGAAATAAATAAAATTGAGGGAATAAAACAATAGAAATAATCAATGATATGAAGAGCTGGTTCTTCAAAAAAATAAAGAGGATAGATAAGCCCCTAGCTAGACTTATTAAGAGAAAAATAGAAGCTAAACACATAAACAGAATCAGAAATGATAAAAGAAAAATCGTGACACACCCCACAGAAATACAAAAAATTATTAGAGAATACTATGAAAATCTATATGCTAACAAGCTAGAAAACCTAGAAGAAATGGACAACTTCTTAAAAATACAACCATCCAAGAGAGACCAAGAAAGAAACAAACAACAACAAAAAAAAACTAAGCAGACCAATTACCAACAATGAAAATGAATTGGTAATCAGAAAACTACCCAAGAACAAAACTCCCGGTCCAGATGGATTCACCTCTGAGATTTATCAGACATATAGAGAAGAAATAATACCGATTCTCCCTAAAGTCTTCCAAAAAAAAAGAAGTGGAGAGAATACTTCCAAACTCATTCTATGAAGCCAGGTTCACGCTAATACCAAAACCAGGCAAAGACCCCACAAAATAAGAAAAATCTAGACCAATATCCCTGATGAAAATAGATGCAAAAATACACAACAAAATATTAGCAAACTGAATTAAAAAATACATCAAGAGGATCATACACCATGATCAAGTGGGATTCATCTCAGGGATGCAAAGATGGTACAACATTCGAAAATCCACCAACATTATCCACCACATCAACAAAAAGAAGAACAAAAACCACATGATCATCTCCATAGATGCTGAAAAAGCATTTGACAAAATTCAACATCGATCCATGATAAAAACTATCCACAAAATGGGTATAGAGGGCAAGTACCTCAACATAATAAAGGCCATATAGGAAAAACCCACAGCCAACATCATACTCAACAGTGAGAAGCTGAAAGCTTTTCATCTAAGATCGGGAACAAGACAGGGATACCCACTCTCCCCACTGTTTTTCAACATAGTACTGGAGATCTTAGCCATGACAATCAGACAAAACAAAGAAATACAAGGCATCCAGATTGATAAAGAAGAAGTCAAATTGTCACTATTTGCAGATAACATGATATTGTACATAAAAAACCCCAAGGACTCCACTCCAAAACTACTAGAACTAATATCTGAATTCAGAAAAGTTGCAGGATACAAAATTAGTACACAGAAATCTGTTGCTTTCCTATACACTAATGATGAGCTAACCGAAAGAGAAATCAGGAAAACAATTCCATTCACAATGCATCAAAAAGAATAAAATAACTAGGAATAAACCTAATGAAGGAAGTGAAAGACCTATACCCTGAAAACTACAAGACACTCCTAAGAGAAATTAAAGAGGACACTAGCAAATGGAAATTCACCCCATGCTCTTGGCGAGGAAGAATAAATATTGTCAAAATGGCTATACTACTTAAAGCAATCTACAGATTTAATGCAATCCTTATCAAAATACAAACAGCGTTCTTCAATGAACTGGAACAAATATTTCTAAAAATTCATATGGAATGACAAAATATCCCGAATAGCCAAACAATCCTGAGAAGGAAGAAAAAAACAGTGGCAATTATGTTCCCAGACTCCAAGCTCTACTACAAAGCTACAGTAATCAAAACAATTTGGTATTTGCCCAAAAACAGACCCACAGACCTGTGGAACGGAATAGAAATTCCAGACATTAACCCAAACATATATGGTCAATTAATATATGATAAAGGAGCATGGATATACAATGGGGAGATGACAGCCTCTTCATCAACTGGTGTTGGCATGACTGGACAGCTACATGTAAGAGAATGAAACTGGATTACTGTATAACCCCATACATAAAAGTAAACTCATAATGGATCAAAGACCTGAATGTAAGTCATGAAACCATAAAACTCTTAGAAAAAAACATAGGCAAAAATCTCTTAGACATAAACTTGAGCAACTTCTTCATGAACATATTGCCCCAGGCAAGAGAAACAAAAGAAAAAATGTACAAGCTTCTGTACAACAAAGGACACCATCAGTAGAACAAAAAGACGTCCTACAGTATGGGAGAATATATTCATAAATGATATATCTGATAAGAGGTTGTCATCCAAAATCTATAAAGAACTCATGCACCGTGACAAAGAGAACGCAAATAATCCAATTAAAAAACGGGCAGAGGATATGAACAGACACTTCTCCAAAGAATAAATTCAGATGGCCACAGGCACATGAAAAGATACTCCACATCACTAATCATCAGAGAAATGCAAATTAAAACCACAATGAGATATCACCTCACACCAGTGAGGATGGCCAAGATCCAAAACACTAACAACAACAAATATTAGTGAAGATGTGGAGAAAGGGGAACCTTCTACACTGCTAGTGGGAATGCAAACTACTTTAACCATTGTGGAAATCAGTATGGAGGTTCCTCAGAAAACTCAAAATAGAAATACCATTTGACCCAGAAATCCCACTCCTTGGAACTTACCCTAAGAATGCAGCAGCCAAGTTTCAAAAAGACATATGCACCCCTATGTTTATCACAGCACTATTTACAATAGACAAGAAATGAAAGCAACCTAAGTGTCTATCAGTAGACGAATGGATAAAGATGATGTGGTACATATACACAATGGAATATTATTCAACCATAAGAAGAAAACAAATCCTACCATTTGCAACAGCATGGATGAAACTAGATGGTATTATGCTCAGTGAAATAAGCCAGGTGGAAGAAGACAAGTATCAAATGATTTCACTCATATGTAGAGTATAAGAGCAAAGAAAAAAACTGAAGGAACCAAACAGCAGCAGACTCACATAATCCAAGAATGGACTAACAGTTACTAACAAAGGGAATGGGACTTGGGGAGGTGGGTGGGAAGGGAGGGAAAAGGGGGAGAAAGGGTCATTATGATTAGCATACATAATGTGGGGGGGCACGGGGAGGGCTGTGCAACTCAGAGAAGACAAGTAGTGATTCTATAGCATCTCAGTATGCTGATGGACAGTGACTGTAATGAGGTATGTGGGGGGGACTAGATGAAGTGGGGAGCTTAATATCCATAGTGTTACACATGTAATTGTAGATTAATGATACCAAAATAAAAAAATTAAAAAGAATGAATAAAGTTAACAGACATCAGAAATGTTGTACACAATCTTATCATCATATGTGTAATGGAAGTAAGAGCATAGAGAAAGAAAAGCAGAAAAATAATTTGAATAAATAATGGCCAAATTTCTCCAAATTTGATGAAAATGTTAATCCACAGATTTAAGATTAACAATGATTTCTAAGTAGAACATATACAAAGAGATCCTCACCCAGACACATTATAGGATAAATGCTGAAGTACAAAGACTATTTTAAAAATATCAAGAGAAAGAATGACATCATGATTAATGGGAATCTCAATTATATTAACTTCCAATTTCTCATCAGAAAGAATGGAAGCCAGGAAGCATAAAGAATGGTGGTAAAGGTAATTGTGCAGGCAATTACAAAAGACAATGTAATCACATATTTCTCCTCCTTTCTTTTCTTAGTTGATTTAAAAATCAATTATATAGAAAAGTAAATATGCAGCCCCATGTTTACTGCAGCATTATTTACAATAGCCAAGATACAGAAGCAACCTAAATAACCACCACAGATGAATGGATAAAGAAGATGTATATATATACATAATGGAATATTATTCAGCTATAAAAAGGAAAAACTTTCGTCATTTGTGTCAACATGGATGGACCTAGAGGGTATTATTCTAAGCAAAATAGGTCAAAGATAAATAGCATATTTTACTCATATGTGGAAACTAAAAAACAATAACAAACAAAAAAACAACAAAGCAAAACAAAAATAGACTCATAAATACAGAGAACAAACTGGTAGTTGCCACAGGAAAAGAAGGTGGAGGACAAGTGAAATAGGTGGAGGGTCTAAAGAGGTACAAGCTCCCAATTATAAAATAAATAAGTCACAGAGATGGAAAGTACAGCATAGGGAATATAGTCAACAATATTGCAATATCTTTGTATGATGACAGATGATAACTGCACTTACTATGGTGAGCATTTTGTAATGTATATGACTGTCGAATCACTATATTGTGTACCTGAAACCAGTATGATGTATATCAACTAAATTTTAATTAAAAATGAGAATAGGATAAAAGTAAATACGTATATTGTTGGGGCTTTAACATATGAAAATTTAGTACATTTGACATAGGAGTATAGCTATGTAGGAGTAATGAAATGATACACTCAAATCCACAAAAAGAAATGAAGAAGACAAGAAATAGTAAATAAGAAGGCAAATATAATAATCTATGTATTTATATATATATATATATATATACTTGCTCATTTTCCTTTTTCTTCTTTCAGTTTCTTAAAGGACATATTATGTAAAGGAATAATTATATAAACACATATATATTTATGCATATATATTTGGATTCTAAAATATATAGTTTTAATATGGATAACAATAACACTACAAAAGTAAGACAGAGAGACTGGAGCTATATGGAAGGAAAGTAGTAGCATTTTACTGGAACTGTAACATGAAACAATCTCTAGTATAGACCATTTGTTAAGCCATAAAACAAGTCTCACTAAATCTCAAGTATAAACAGGAAATTAACAGAGTGTAAACATGAATTAAATTCTAATAACTTAAGATTATATTATATGCCTTAGGAGAAAAACTAAGAAAACAACTTAAAATCATTAAATGAATTAAAATGTCATGCTAGAAAATACACTTTATAAAAATAGAAGGCAATGAAGAATGAATAGAAGGGTAAAGATGATATGAAACACAGAAAAAAGAAGGTAAAATGGCAGGTATAAATCCAAACACATCAATAAACATAAATTTGAATAGATTAAACAATCTAATCCAAAGGCAGAGACAAATTGGATAAAAACAAAACAAGATCCAAATATATACTGTCTACAGCAGACATAATTTCAATAAAATGATATAAATAATTTGGAAGTAAAACAATGACAAATATTATGCTATGTGAACAATAACTCGTAGAGAGCAGGATGGCTATACAGTATCTGAAAAAAATAATCTAAGGCAAAAAATATCAGTAAGAAAACTTTTCTAATAAGATGGTCAGGGTATTAGGAACAAAAAACTGTAATAAATATATATGTTCCTAACAGAGTTCCAAAATGCATGAAGCAAAACTAACAGAAATAAAAAGAGTAGGAGATAGCTCACCAATAGTAGTTTTGTACTTCAATACCCTACTTCCAAAAATATGGACAGAACTGTAAAGATCGAAAGGAAATGGAAAACTTGAACAACACATTCAAGAAATTGCACCTAACAGACATCTATTGAACACTCTACCCAATCAGTGCAGATAATACATTATTCTCAATTACACATAGAATATATTCTAGTATAGATTATATGTCAAGCCATAAAACAAGCCTCAGAAAATGTAAAAGGAATACAATAATGCAAATGAAAGGAAATTGGAAACTGATAAGAGAGAAAAAATGGGAAAACTACAAATACGTGGAAACTAAACAACACAGTAGCACTACTCATTTTTTTTTAATTTTTATTGTTAGGATTCTCCAGAGAAAGAACCCACCACTAGAGAATCCTGAATAATACAGCTTTCAATTCTATTCCATTGTTCCATGTATCTACCCATAGGCCAGTAACACAGAGTTAATATTGATGTAGTTTGTCAGTACTTTTTGAAATCGGGAGTCCTCTTACTTTATTCTTTTCAAGATATTTTGAATATTCTGGGTTCTTTGAAATACTGCATGAATTTCAGAATGTATTTTTTCCATTTCTGTGAAAAAGATTGTATTTTATTAGTTGTTGCATCAAATTTGTAGATCGCTTTAGAAATATTGACATGCTACTATTGTCTTCCAGTTCATGAACATAGAATGTCTCTCCATTTATGCATGTCTGCTTTATTTTTTAGTGCTTTTTTTCAGTTTCCAGTGTAAATGTATTGTCACTCCTTGATTAAATTTATGCCTGAGTATTTCATTCTGTTTAATGCTACTGTAAATGAAATTTCCTTAATTTCCTTTTCTGATTATTAACTGCCAGCACATAGACACCCAACTGATTTTGTATTCTGCAATGTCATTGAGTTCCTTTGTTTGGTATAGCAGCTTTTTGTGGATTCTTTAGGTTTTTCTAGATATAAAATCATGCCCTCTAAAATTAGAGATAGTTTACTACTTCCTTTGTAATTTGGATACTTTGTATTCCTTTCCTTGCCTAATTGCCCTGGTTAGAACTTCCAGTACTATGTTGTATAAAAGTGGCAAAAGTGGGCAGCCTTGTCTTTTTCCTGATCTTAGGGGGAAAGTTGCATGTCTTTCACCATTGAATATGATATTAAATGTATAATACTGACAAGCAAGTACTTACTTTACCATTAACTGTTATTTTTTGTATGGCTTATATGGCTACTTTTCTCTCTCAAGTTTAAAATTACTACTTTTTCTGTATTTAGTTTATTTTTGATGTTTTGATGTAGAGCACAATTCTGTAGTGCTGTGAATGATTTGAATTTCTATTTCCTTAATTTTCTATATATTGTTTGGTTATTTCCTTGGTGATTATCTTGAGTACTATAACATTCTAAACAAACCAGGTTGAATTATATCAACTTAATCAGGATTATAAGCAAGCACCCTTCTCCTGTACATCTCCATCCTTCCCTCTTTTCTTGTCAGAGATAATATTTTTATACATTGTGTGCCCATTAACATAGATGGTGGAATTATTGCCTTTTCAATGGCCTTTAAGTAATATATTTAAAAATATTTATGAATAAAATGTACAATAATACTGGATTTTGCATTTTTCTATGTAGTTACATTTATCAATATTCTTTATGTCCTCATATAACTTTTCAGTTACATTCCAGTGTTCTTTAATTTCAACCATAATATTTTTATAAGCATTTCTTGGCGGTCAGGTCTACTAGTAACAATGTTTCTTACATTGTGCTAAGCCTTAGATGTCTTAATTTCTCCTTTATTCTTGATGGATAATTTTGCTGAGCATAGAATTTTGTTATGGTCATTCAAGAAGATGCTGTACAAAGATTCTGAAATCACCTCTTTCCTTGAACACAGTGAATCTACAGCAAAATATGGAGCAATTACCTCTGAAAAAGCACTAACATCTAGCTGAACCTCTCCTTCATATCAAACAAGAAAAGGGCCACACTGCAGTGGGTAAGAGAGGCAGAGGTGTGATTACCAAAACCATATGCTGGGCACAGCAACTTAGGATCAGGAGATATCTCACAAATCAGGAGCTTCTCTCTGAGGAGCAAAGAGCTTTTACCCCAAATCAGGCACACAAACTCTGAGACCCCCGAAACTTCTGGCTTTGAAAACCAAAAGACCCATATACATGAAACCCAAGGGGCTATAACGAACCAAGAAAGTGCTCTTAAAGAACTCATGTGCAGATTCACTAGTCCTAGTACCAGAACAAAAGCTGAAGTCTGAAAAATGCCTAAATTGTATGTGAAGATTTCAGCTGTTTATCTTGAAACATCTACCAGAGGGACAGAGACCATTTGGGATTCTCTGCAGGGACAGAAGTGCTGGTGGGCACCATTTTGGTGCTTTCCCTCTGCTTTGCTAAAGCTGGTAGACCCACACTATCCTGTGTTCTCCCTCTGTGCCTCTAAATTTGGCAAGAGTTATCCCTGTGCTCCCACTCCACCTCACTAAAGCTGGCAGGTGTGTGTCATTTGTGCACTTTCCTTCTGTCTCATTAAAGCTAGGAAAGCCATCATTGCACTCTACCTCTGTCATACTAAAGCTGGATGTCATGCCCCATCCTTGTGTTTTCCCTCTCTAGTGCTTCACAGTGCCCGTACATCCAGATAGGAGGTTTTACACACCTCTGGTGTCCTGGTTCTTTTTTTTTGTGCCTGAGCTTTTGTGGTGTCAGCCCAGGGAACACCTTGAGAACCTGACTCTTGAGGCCAGAGGTGATTTTTTTTTCTTTCTATGATATGACGGCAACAATTCTAAAGACAGTTCTTGGCAGACATGGCAGACCCAAAGGTACTGCACAGATAGCAGGCAGAAACATACCACGAGTTTTTCTGAAAAGGAGGTCTATTTGCATTCCAGGTGCTTTGTATTGAAGGGTAGTTCCTCATCTGGCACACTCCTGCAGGCCTATAGAAGTTCTTTCAGAGAATGGAGGTTGGTGGATAAAACATCTCAGAAATGAGCTAGCACCCTTTTCTGTAGTAGCCTAATCCATACAGTTCTACCAGGGGACACATCTACAAGACCTAGCTGTGTAAATCAGCAAAAATTATGTGTACATATCCTACAGAACTAAAATTAATACAGAAACAGAAATTCAGTCATTCTTTGAAAGAGGCTTGTAAGCTTATAACCCTAGGTACAGCCTGAGGGGCAGGCTTCTAGTTAAGCACACATCTAAGGGCTGACTAGCCCTTCCAGAGTGGAAGGTGGGTGCTATGTTCACACTCTTCCTCTGCTGTTCACAAGAGCACCAGTATTTCTTGGAATGGAATTTTTACATTGGTCTGTTGCTCCTATTTTTACACCTGATGGCCTGGTTATTGTGGCTGCCATATAGAGAATATTCATTGATTGCCTTTATTCAGTAACCAGGTTGTTTGCATTACAGGGTCCCATGGGACTATAAAATCAAAGAGACAGTTCTTGGGAGGCCACCAACCCCATGTTACTGCACAGAGAGCAAATTGAAGCATTCCCAAGCTCTGTGAAATAGCCTATTTGCTTGTCCTTGAGTTTCAGCCTTAGGGCAGGCTTCAGGTTCACCACAAACAAAGAATCTTCGGAAGTGCTCTTAGAGAATTTTAGGCCAGGAAATGCTATTCTTCCTTCTTCTTATAGCTCATCAGAACCTCCAAAGAAAGAGCTTTTACTCTCCACCAGAGGCATTATTTTTGCAACTGTCACACAGGGGACACATTCAGGTCACCTGGTCTGGAGTTCAGCAAGATTTATAATTGTGGTCTCACAGGATTGCATATATTTGCATACTTCAAAAGCTGCTGCCTGAGGGTCTCACTTCCAAACAGCTTAAGACTAGGTGCTGATTGAGATCCCTCCCTTTGGAACAACAAGTGTTCTCACATTCACAACTGGAAGGTATTTTTTAAAATAAAGCTTCTCAAATAATGGCAAAAGTTCAATAGTCAACCAAGAGGAAAGGCAAGGTTGAGTATTAAGTTTCATTGTCTATACTAGGTTAATTTTATGTACTAGATCACTCCTTGAAGATTGGGAGATGTAGCTCTTTCATCTTACACATAGAAAAAAGAGTCAAGAAAAATGAGGAGAAGAAGGAAATATTGCAAAAGAAAATAAAAAATATAAAATGGAAGAAAATCCTTAATGAAATGGACATAAGTAATTTTACTGATAAAGAGTTCAAAGTAGTAATGGATGTAATGATGCTCACCATACAGAAACATAATTGATGAAAACAGTGAGAATTTTAACAAAAACATACATATTTATATGTATAGCATATATATGAAATTATATAAGAATGTACCAAAAATAACTCACAAAGCTGAAGAATACAATAACTAAACTGCAAAATACATAGACAGAAATGGGAAGAAAATTTATGTGAAGAAATAATGGTTGAAAACTTTCTTAAACTGCAGAAGGAAAGATATCCAGATCCAGGAAGCTCAGAGAATACCAAATAAGAGAAACCCAAAGAAATCCACACCATGACACACTGTAATTTAAAGGTCAACATTTAAAGATAAAGAGAATCTTAAAAGCAGCAAGAGAAAAACAATTTATTACATACAAGGGAAACCCCATAAGACAATAAGTGGATTTTTCAGCACAAAGTGCTAAAGGGGTAAAAATGAACTTTCAAACAAAGATACTTTACCTGGAGAATTTATCATTTAGAAGTGGAGGAGAGATAAGAGCTTTCCAGATAAGCAAAAGCTAAAGGTGTTGACCATCACTAAATTACCCTTACAAGAAATGTTTAAGGGAATTTTTTCAACTGAAAAGGACACTAATTAGCAACAACAACAAAAAACATATGAAAGCATAAATCTAACTGCAAAAGTAAATTTACAGTAAAGGTTGTGTATTAATTATGTATAAAGCTAGTATGAAGGTTAAAAGAGACTAGTAGGAAAAACAACTATAACTGCAATAATTAGTTAAGGAATACACACAAAAAAAATGTAAAATGTGATACCAAAAACAAAATGTGGAGAAGTGTAAAAATGTAAACTTGTAGAATGTGATTAAACTTGTTTTATTGACATAAAATAGACTGTGATAAATATAGTTTCTGTTATGATAGCCTCATGGTAACAACAAAGCAAAAACCTAAAGTAGATACACAAAAATATGAGAAAGGAATCGGAACATAACATTAGAGAAAGTCATGAAACCACAAAGGAAAAATAAACAAGAGAAGAAAAAACAGAAAGGAACTACAAAACTGCTATAAAACAATTAACAAAATAGAAATAAGTGCATGCCTATCAAAAATAACTTTAAAGGAAATGTATTAAATTCTTCAATCAAGCCAGAGCAGTTAATAGATAAAAAAGTTCCACTTAAATAGGAGACTAACTTCAGATAATAGTATACAAATAGACTGAAAGTGAAGGAATAGATAAAGTTGTCCTATGCAAATGGAACCAAAGGAAAGGTGGGGTAACTATACTTAGGTAAAGTAGACTTTAAAACAGAGTATATAATAAAAAACAAAAAGAAGCATTACAGAATGACAAAGTAGTCGATCCAAGAGGAAATAGCATTTATAAATATGTATACACCCAGTATAGGAGTACCTAAATATATAAAGCAAATAATAACAGACCTAAAATGAGAGAGAAAAATACAATAATAACAGGGAAATTTAATAGAGTACTTGCATCATTAGATAGACCTGTAAGAGAGGAAATTAATAAGAAAATATCAGCTTTAAACAACACATTAGACCAGATGGACTTAATTTAGACAGAACATTCCATTCAAAAGTAGCAAAGTAGAAGGATTATGGGAAGATGGTAATATAGAGAGAAGTTGAACCAACAGAAAAAATATCTATGCCTACACACAGAGCATTTCACCCTGAAGAAGAATGGAGACTGAAGTGAAAATTTCTATAAAATGAGTGACAGAAAGATATCATAAAAATGGCAGGAGATACAGTGACATAATATCCATGGGAACCCCAGCTCCAGTACAGCAGTGTGAGGAAGAGGGGGAGGAATATCAATGAGAGAGCCAGGTGTGAAATCTCTGCATGGAGGCTGAGAAGAAAGGCCTTGCAGTTTAAAGTGCAACCAGATCATAAGTGAAAGAACACAAGTTTCAAAACTAAACATCTGCAGTTTGACAAAGAGCCTTTGGAGGCAATCTAGAATCAGAGAAGGTGGCTAGTACCATTGTGTGATTTCCTTCTGTACATCTTAGTGCAGATGAGAGCATGATCTGGAAACACACACCACTCAGACTTGGTCTAGGCAACTCCCTGAGCCCCACCAATATGCAGAAGTGCCTGAAGGATATCCAACAGTACACCTTACTGGCCATTGTCATCCATCATCCCAGCCTCCATCAGTGGTATCAGAAAGTTGTCTGACCCATAGGGAGGCTGAACAAAATTCCAGACTGGTGCCATGGAGGCAACTTGCCAGAACAGTCCAGTACATGTATGCAGCTTCTGGGGAATGAATGGATGGGGGAACTCAGCCAGTGGAACCAGAGGGTGCTGATGCTGGAGTTCCCAAGGGAAGCTCAGAGCACATAGGAGCCATAGAGGAAATTGTGTGCATGGTGCCTTATCCCAGCCACGAGTGGGACTGGAAGGCCCTGATGCAGGAATTTCCAAGAGCAAACCAGAGCATGCCTGGGATGAGGGGAAACATTCCTGGAGCCTCATTCTATGCAGCCAGAAGGACTGGCAGGCACATGATGTGAGAATTCCATAGAGTTGTTCACCAGTGGCCCAGAGTGCACACGGGTGTACAGGTAAGGAGACACAGAGGAATTAGTTGTTGCAAAACCAGAAGTTGTTTGTAGTGTTCCTCTGAACAGCCTCTAGCCCAACACCCTGCCCCCACCACTGCAGAACCCACAGATATCCACCCAGGAGCCCCTCCAATGAAGCCCCAAGGTTATGCCACCACAACCATGCCATAGGAGTCCCAGAAAGAGGAAAAACCTGTCTCACCCTTACTCAGCCTCCAGCTTGCCAGAACAATGAGGTGCATGCAATCTGCACAGGAGACTCTTACACAAGGCCAATCCTTCAAGACTGGGAGAATGAGCCCTTTCAACTAATTCATAGGACCAAGTACAGCAAGTCATACACAATAAGGAGGCAGAGGAATATGTTCAGAATGACAGAACAAGAAAAAAACACAGATAAAAGACTAAATGAGACAGAGTTAATGTACCTACTTGATAAAGAGTTTATAGCAATGGTTATAAAGATACTGGACTTGGAAAAACAATAATAGAACTCATGGTGGACTTCAACAAAGAGATAAAAAGTCTAAAAAAGAACCAATTAGACATGAATAATTAAATAGATGAAATAAAAGATACACAGGAGGGAATGAACAGCAGACTAGAGGATGTAGGAGAATTGATTAGTGACTTGGAAAATAGAATAATGGAAAACAATAAAGCTGAACAGCAGAAGAAAGAAAAAAAGAAATGAAAATAGGGTAAGAGTGCTGGGAAAACATAAAATATCCTAACATCCACATTATAGGAATCTCAGAAGGAAAAGAGAGACAGAAAGGAGTAGAAAATTTATTTGAAAAGATAATAGCTGAAAACTTACCTAACCTGGGGAAAGAAACAGTCTACCACGTCCAGGAAGCACAGAGAGGTCCAAAGAAGAACCCAAGGAGGTTTACAACAAGGTACATCAGAATCAAAATGTCAAAGAACAAAGACAAAGAGGGAATCTGAAAATTAGCAAGAGAGAAGTGATTAATTACATATAAGGGAACACCCACAAGGTTTCAGCTGATTTTTCTGCAGAAGCTCTACAAGCCAGAAAGAGAAATGTTAAAGGGACTTCCTTAAGAGGAAAATAAAAGACCCTAATTGGAAGGAAGAAATTTAAGAAAGGGAGAAATATCCACTAGTAAACCAAAAATTTAGTAGAGGTAGTAGTTCAATTACTTGAAAGTTAATATGAAGGTAAAAAAAAAAATAGCAAAAGCAATTGCATTTAAAAATTAATTAAGGGAATCACTTAGTAAAAAGGTGAAAAGAAGTTATTATATACATAAAACATGGAAGAGGGGGAGTAAGAAATGAGGTCCTGTTAGACTGCATTCAAAATAAATAACCAAAAAAATTTAGATTACTATATTTATAGGATGTCAGATAAGAAGCCCATGGTAATTTCAAACCAAAAATAAATGCACAAAAAAAGGGAACCAAAACATAACATGAAAGAAAGTCATAAAGCACAAGAGAAAACAAAAAGAAACAAAGAAAATATCAGAGAAGAACAAAAGCAACAAGGAAAAGCATTTAACAAAATAGCAATAAGTACATACATATCAATAGTTAATTTAATTGTAAATGGCCTAAGTGCTCCAATAAAAAATAATGGAAAAAATATAACATGGAAAATGGAACAAAAAATACCTGGAGTTGCAATACTTAGACAAAATGAACTTCAAAACAAAGAGAGTAACAAGAGATAGGGACATTATATAATTTTAAAGACAGTACAACAAGAGAATATAACAGTCATAAAAATCTATTCACCCAATTTAGGATCCCCTAAATATATAAAGCAAATGCTAACAGGCCTAAAGGGAGAAATTGAAAGCAACATAATAGTAGGCGACTTTAACAACCCACTTACATCAGGTAATAGATCATCCAGACAAAATCTAAGACAGACATGCATAGCAATATAGGTCCACCTCAGGAAACAATCTAACCTTATAACTAAAGGAAGATGAGATGAAGCCCAAAATTAGAAGAAGGTTGGACATAATAAAGAACAGAGTACAAATAAATATAATAGAGACTAAAAAAACAATTGTAAAATCAATGAAACCAAGAAATGGTCCTTTTTATCTTCTCAGATAAAAAAAAAATAAAGAAACCCCTAGAAAGATGCATCAAGAAAATCAGAAAAAGGAAATAGATAAACAAAATCAGACAAGAAAAAGAGAAGTTACAACCAACACCACAGAAATTCAAAGAATTAAAAGAGAATTTTATGAAATATTATATGCCAATAAAAAACTAGAATAAAATGGGTAAATTCCTAGAAACGTACAGTCTTCTAAGACTGGCATGGGAAGAAACAGAAAATCTGAACAGACGCAATACTAGTAACAAAATTGAACTGGAAATCAAAATACTCTCAACAAAATTCCAGGTCCAGATGGCTTGATGGATAAATTCTCCCGAACATTTTAATATGAGTTAATACCTAAACCTTCTTAAAATATTACAGAATGTAGAAGAGGAAGGTATATCTCCAAACAAATTTAATGAGGCCAATATTATTCTAATACCAAAACCAAAGATACCACAGAAAGAAAATTACAAACCAATATTCCTGAAAATCCTCAACAAAATATACGCAGACTGAATTAAAAAATGTTAAAAGGATAATTCATCACAGCCAAGTGGGATTTATTCCAGGGATGCAAGGATGATACAATATTCATAAATCGATCAATGTGATACACACATTAACAAAAACAGATAAAAACATATGGTCATTTCAATAGATGCTGAAAACGTCTGACAAAAATTCAGCATAAAATCATGATAGAACCTCTCAACAAAGTGGGTATAAAGGGAATATACCTCAACATAATAAAATCCATATATAACAAACACACAGGTAACAACTGCAAAATCCTTAAACCTTTTCCTCTAAGATCAGGAACAAGACAAGGATGCCCACTTTCATCACTTTTATTCAACATAGTACTGGAAGTCCTAGCCATGGTAATCAAACAAGATAAAGAGATAAAATACATCCATATTGGTAAGGAAGAAATAAAACTGTCATTATTTGCAGATGATATGATACTATACATAGAAAATCCTAAAGACGCCACCAAAAGATTATGAGAACTAGTAACTGGATTCAGTACTTAAGAATCAAACTAACCAAAGGGGTGAAAGACCTGCATTCTGAAAACTATAAGACACTGATGAAATTGAAGCACAAATAAATGGAAATCTATCACATGATCATGGAAACAAAGAACTAATATTGTTAAAACAAAAGTAACATAACTTCAATGCAATCCTAACAAAATACCAATGGCATATTTCATGAACTAGAGAAAATAATTTTATTATTTTTATGGAACCAGAAAAGACTCTGCATAGACAAAGAAAACTTGAGAAAAAAAACATAGCTGGAAGTATCATTCTCCCTGATATCAGGCTATACTACAAAGCTTCAATGATTAACAGAGTATGGTACTGGTACAGGATATACCCACAGACCAGTGGAACAGAATGAGAAGCCAAAAATAAACTCCTGAATATATTGTCAATTAATATATGACAAAGAGACATGAATATACAATGGAGAAAAGACATTCTTTTCCTTAAGTGGTGTTGGGAAACCTGGAAACTACATGTAGGAGAGTAAAACTATATCACTGCCTTACACTTTACACAAATGGAAACGCCACATGGATTAAAGATATAAACATAAGATGTGAAACCATTAAACACTTAAAGGGAAATATAGGAAAGAATCTCATGAAAGATTTATTTCTGTATTCATCACCCTGGGCAAGGGAATTAAACAAGTGGGCCTATATCAAACTAAAAAGCTTCTCCACAGCAAAGGAAACCATCAACAGAACCAAAAGACAACCTACTGTATGGGAAAATATATTTCCAAATGATATATTGAATAAGAGACTAACAACCAAAATATATAAAGAACTCATATGCCACAATACCAAAAAACAAATAGCCCAATTAAAAAATGGGCAGAGAACCTGAACAATTTTTCCAAAGGAAACATACAGATGACCAAGAGACACATGAAAAGATATTCAATATCACTAATCCCCAGGGAAATGCAAATCAAAACTACTATAAGGTATCACTTCACACCAGTCAGAATGGCTGCTATCTAAAAGACAAGAAATATCAAGTGTTGGTGTGGATGTGGAGAAAAGGTAACCCTGTACACTCTTTTTAGGAATGTAAATTGGTGCAGCCACTATGGAAAATAATATGGAGGGTTCTCAAAAAAGCTATATGTAGAAATATCATATAACCCCCAATTCCACTTCTGGGAATTTACCAAAGAAAACAAAATCACTAATTCAAAAAGGTATGTTCACTGCAGCATTATATAGAGTAGTGAAGGTATAGAAATAACCCAAGTACCTATTGATAGATGAATGGATAGAGAAGGAGTGGTGCATAAACACAATGGAATAAATATTAGTCATAAAAAGAGGGAGTTTTGCTATTTGTGACAACATGGATGGACGTAAAGGGTATCATGCTAAGTGAAATAAGCCAGGCAGAGATAGACAAACAACATATGATTTCACTTACATATGGAATCTAAAAATGAAACAAACAAGCCAAAAAGAAATAGATCCAGTTATAGAAAATATATTGTTGGTTACCATAGGGAAGGGCCTGGGAGATGTGTGAAATAGGTTAAAGGGAAAAAGAGTCACAAGCTTCAAAATGCAAGCTAGACATAGGAATAGAAGTTTAACATAGATAATGTAAACATTAATATTGTAATATATTGATATGATAGTAAAATAACTTCACTCATTGTGGCAAGCCTGTAATGTATATAATTATTGGTTTACTATGTGGGACACCTGAAACCAATATAAAATTGTATATCTTTATTCCTATCAGAAAATTAATAAAGTAATAAAATTACTTTAAAAATCCAAGTAGAATTTCTGGAGTTGTGCAATAACTAAAATTAAAACTTCACTACACGAAATCAAAAAAATAATTGAGTAGGCAGAAAAACGATGAACAACTTAAATGTAGGTTAATTTAAATTACAATTTGAGGAGGGAGGGGAAAGAATGAAGATAAATTAACAGAGCCTAAGGCACTTGTGGGGCACCATCAAGTATGCCAAAATAGGAGTAACTGATGTAGAAGGAAAGAGGGTTGGATGAAATTTTTATGAAATAATTGACACAAACTCATAACCTTGATGAAATACATTAATGTACACATCCAAGAATGTTTACAAACTCCAAGAAGGATAAACACAAAGAGATCCACATCAAGATACATTATAATCAAGCTATCAATAGCCAAAGATTAAGACAGAACCTTGAAAGCAGTAATAAAGATGTGACTCAAGATGTAAATAGATCCTCAAACAGCTCAACATTTGACTTCTCATCAGAAAACATGAAAACATGAAGGCAGTGGGGTGACATTCAAAGTATTAAAATTTAAAAACATGTTAAGAATTCTAGTTATAGAAAAACTATTCTTCAAAGTAAAGTAGGATTTTAAAAAAATTGTTTAGTTCCTAGTTCCAAGATAAACAAAAACTGATCAAAGTTTTCACTAACAGACCTACGGAACAAGCAATATCAAAGGAGTCCATTAGAATGAAATGAAGGAATATACAGTAACTCAAATCCACATGTAGAAATATGGAGCATGAGTAAAGTTAACTTTAGATGTACATATAAGAGAACACACACGTATTTTTTTATGTGTAACTTTATTTTCCCATCTAATTTAAAATACAACTGCATAGATCTGTACTGATGGGCATACAGTATATAAGATGGAATTTGTGTAACAATGATAGCCAAAAGATGGAGGATGGAACAAAGAGATATAGGAGGAAAGTTGTATAATACTTAAACTAAATGTTCATATTAATATGATCTAGATTGTTAAAAAATAAATTATATTTGCAACCTCAAAGGCAATCAATAAGAAAACAAAATATGGTAAAATAAAATCCTAGAAAATTAAAATGGAACACTAGTAAATATTTAATACAAAGAATGCAATAATGGACATAAGGTATAACAAAATGACTTAAGACATACTGAAAATAAATACTAAAATGAATACGGATTGAAAACAAAGAATGTTATTGGAATAATTAATAAAAATTATACAATTATGTGCTATTTACAAAATTCAAAATAGATTCAAAGTCAAAAAGGTTTGAAAATGTAAGGATGTTAAAAGTTTTACCAAGAAAATAGTAGCAAAAAAGACTTGGAATGGCTATATTAGTATCACATATGACAGACTTTTTGATAAAAATTATGAGTAGATATGTGTAAAACATATATTGCTCAAACTATTAGTCCGTGTAGAAGACAACAGTGAAAAACATATATGGAACTTCTGGTCTAGCATGTAAGGAACTTGTTACTTGTCATTCCAACTTAGCAATAAGTAAAAAGCTAAAAAAATTGAAGAAACACCTCTTGTTAGAACTGTCAGAGAAGTGAAGACACAGGATAAATTACTGTCCATTATATTGGAGAGACAGGCAAGGGTATACAGAAGAACACAATTCACTGGAATAGAAATTCACAAGCAGGAGCCTCCATGGAAACTAATGTTGTGGTAAGAAAATCTAAACTTTAACTAATGAACTGATAGAGTTTCACTGTGAACAAATCAGGTTTAAGAAACTCCAGATAGACCAGGTCACAAGGAGGTCACCATATGTTTGTGACTTCTACCTCTAATTATTTGACCAAGTTCTCACAGTGAATATGAATAAAAATCCCCTCTTTCTTCTATCAGAAGGCAGGGAAGAATCATTTGGGAAAAGGCTTGACCATTCTGTGCTTTTTAAAAATGCATGATCTCAAAAGAAACTATTTTACAAAAGCCTAAAATTTTGGAGGGTTTACTGGAGGAAAATCAACCTTGGAGAATGGAAATTCTCAACTCCTGCCTTCTCTATCCTTTCACGTGGGGTAACAGAAATACATATTGCAACCCCCTCTAGCCATCTTATTGCAACTGGGAAAGGTTGTAAATAATAATGGAGAAGCAATATGAAGTTCACACTCCAGGGAATTAATAAACTGTGATCTAATCATAGAATTGTAGAGTTATTTCCCCCTATTAACAGCAGTTCCATTTTTCTAGTACCTTTCCAGCTATGAAAAAAAGATTACAAGGCATACTAAAAGGTAAAAAACAAAAATACAGTTTGAAGAGACAGAATAAGCAATAGAATTGGATATGGTAGAGATATTAAAATTATCACATCAGGAATTTAAAGCATGTATGATTAACAGCCTAAGAACTCCTATGGATCAAGTAGACAATATTCAAGAGCAGATGGGAAATATAAGCAAAGAAATGAAAATTCTAAGAACCAAAAAGTAATGCTAAAGATAAAAAATGTAACAAAAATAAAGAATGCCTTTGGTGGGCTTTTACTAGAGTTCCCATGGCTGCATAAATAATCTCTGAGCTTGAGACTATCTCAATAAGAACATTCAAAATTGAAAAGCAAATAGAAAACATATTGAACAAAATAAGAAAATACTCAAGAACTGTGTGGCAATGACAAAAGTGTAAATATACATAATTATAGTACCAGAAGGAAAAGAAGCTATATTTGAAACAAAAATGAGTAAGAATATCCCCAAAATTAATATCAGATAACAAACCACGTGTCCAAGAAATTCAGAGAATATCATCAAGATAAATGAAAATATAAAAACAAAACATATGGACATATCATAGTTAAACTATAAAAAAAGATTAAAAATCCTGAAGCAGCCAGAAAAAGAAACATATTACAAATAAAGGAGCAAAGACAAGAATTGTATGTGTCCTCACAACAACTATATAAGTAAGGAGAGAGTGGAGTGAATTATTTGAAGTGTTTGGAGAAAAATTGAAACTACCAAACTTGAATTCCATACTTTGTATAATACTCAATCAAAACTGAAGGACAAATATTACTCAAACAAATATTGATGAGGAATTTTTTTTTGCCAGTAGGCCTGACTTTCAGAAATATTAAAAGAGTTCTTTAGAGTGAAGGAAAATGATATAGGTCAGAAAATCAGATCTAAAAAATGAAAGCAAGAACAGCACAGAAGGACTAACTAAAGGTAATACAAACATAAGTGAATTATTATAAATATTCCTAAAAACAGAGCGCCATCCCCATCTGGGTTCACTGGTGTATGCAACTAAACATTTAAGAAATTTTACCCATTCCCTACAATCTCTTTTGGAAGACAGAAGCAGAGGGAATACTTTCTAATTTATTCTCTGAGGCCAGAATTATCCTAATACCAAAATGAAAGACATCACTGGGAAAGAAAGGTGCAAACATCTCTTATAAACATAGATGTAAAAATACTCAATAGAAGTATAAGCAAGTCAACTCCAACAATTTACAAAAATATATATTATGGCAAAGTGGAATTTTCCCTAGGTATAAACATTTGAAAATCAATTAATGTAATCCATTGTATCGACAGACAAGAAACAGAAGGGAAAGTCACATGATCATATCAATGGATGCCATGAAAAGATAAGTTTAGAAGATACTTAAATACGTATTGCTAAAGTGATATGAGCCAGTCTTAAATTGCTATGTACTCTATTATTCCCAAAACATGACATTCTATAAAAGTGTAAACTATGGAGAAAGTAAGATTAGTGATGGCAAGGGTTAAAGAGGAGGGAGAGAGAAATAAGAACAGGACTTTTAGGAGAGGAAAACTAATTTGTATAGTACTGTGACAGTGGATATACATCTTTACCCATTTACCCAAACCCATAAAATGTACAACACCAAGAGTGAACCTTCATGTAAACTATGGAATTTGGGTGATAATGATATGTCAATATATGTTCAATGATTGTAAAAGTTATACCACCCTGGAGGGGATGCTTGTAGTAGGGGATACCATTGGTAGGAGGTAGGAGTTATATGGAACTATTTGAGCTTTCAAGTCAGTTTGCTCTGAATCCAAAACTTCTATAAAAATTAAGTCTATTAAAAATATTTATGCACCTAACAATAGGACCTCAAAATATATGAAGCAAAAACTGACAGAAAAGAGAAATAAACAATTCAGTAAAAATATTTGGAGATTTTAATAATCCACTTCCATTAATGGATAGTATAACTAGACAGAAGACCAACAAATAGAAGATTTTACAACAGTATATACTAATAGACCTACCAGGCATTTGTATATCTGTATAGATATATGACATATGTCACTCTTAATAGCAGAACACTTAAAAATGTGAAAGATCTATATAGCCAATGATTCTGCAACATCTTCTTTGTTTATGGATAGTAACCACATTACTGGGGGTGAGGATTTAATAATATGGGTAACTGTTGAACCAGTGGGTTGTATACTTGAAACCAATACAACATTGTATATCAGACACACTTCAATAAAACATATGAAAGATCTCAAATCAATAACCTACCTTTCCACCTTAATGAACTAAAACAAAGGAAAACTAGACTCAAAGAGAATAATATGAAGGCAATGATAAAGATTTGCATGGCTATAAATAGAATCAAGTAAAGAAAAACAATAGAGAAAAATCTAAAATGTTAGTAGTTGGTTGTTTGATAATGTCAAACTGTCAAGGTTTTAGGTTGACCGAGTTAAAAAAATGTTAAAAAAAGACTCACTTAGTAATCTAATTACTAAAATCAGGAATGAAGGAGGAACATTACTAAATACCTTATAAAATTTTAAATAATTATAAGGAAACACTATGAAAAATTATATGCCAATGAACTAGATAATTTAGATAAAATGAACAAATTTTTAGAATGCCACAAACTAACAAAACTCACTAAAGATAAAACACAAAATTTTTATAGAACTTTAACAACTTAAGATATGGGTTAGTAACCACAAAACTTAACAGAAAAAATGAAAAATAATGAATACCAATAGCTTTATTGTGTATTCTACCAAACATTTAAAGAAATCATGAATCACTCACAAAATTTCCAATAAATGGAAAAAGAGGGATTGCTTTCTATTTCATTCTATGAGCCCTATATTACCTTGACATCAAAACCAAAGTATGACAAGAAGATAAAACTACAGAACAATGGTACTTATTAACATAAATGCAAATATGCACAAGAAAATGTTAGCAAAAGGAATTTAGCAGTATATATATGTAAAGATTGTGGGCCATAAGAAAGTAGGATTTCTCCTTGGAATGTAAGTGTGTTTTGACATGTAAAAATCAATGTGTGACATCATATTAATATGGTAAATAAGAACATATAACCTCAACAGATGAAACTACATACTCTTTCCTGTAAAAACCACTAAACCAACTAGGAATAGAAATAATCTTTCTTAACCTGATAAAGGGCATCTGTGCAAAACTCATACTAACTCCATACTTAATGGTAAATCACTAAAAGCTTTTCCCCTAATACCAAGTGTGAGTTAAAAATTTCTATTCTTACTACTTCTATTCAAATGTATACTAGAAGTTTTATCCAGGTTATTATTGAATGAAATAAATACTTCATGTTTGACAATGAAGAAATAAAATTACCTGTATCTGAAGATGACATGATATTATATATAAATAATCCACAAAAACTATTAGAGCTAAGAAGCAATATTGTGATGATTAAACTACCCCCTTCAAAGTTTCAGTGTATAAAATTAACTCTTAAAGTCAATTATATTTTCATACACTAATTATGAAAACTCTGAAAATTAAACCTAGAAAACAATTTCATATGTATCAGCACCTCTATAAGATATTTCATGGATGTCTCAGTGTAATCAAAAGGAAAAAATATACTGCAGATTCACAAAAGATGAAGGGGAATCAAAGCATACCATCATGGAAAAAATTCACAAGGAAGATAACAAAAGAAAAAATACAAGTACAAGGGGAATACAAAATAGCAAGCAAACAATTAATAAGATGAAATTAGTAATTCCTTACATACCAATAATTACTCTAAGTAATTATTGTAGTTACTAAGTAATCTAGTATTGAATTCTCCAATCAAAAGACACACTGTAACTGGATGGACATAAAATGAAAGATCCAACTAAATGCTGCCTATAAGAGGCTCTTTGGTTTCATTGACACACATAAATTCAAAGTAAAGGAATGGAAAAAATATCCCAATCAAGTGTAAACCAAAAGAGGGTGGGGGTAGATAGAGTTTTAGCAGATAAAATACATTTGAAGTCAAAAATGGTAAGAGACAAAGCAGGTCATTATATAATGATAAAAGACTCAACTCATCAAGAAGATATAATAATCATAAATATATATGTGACAAATGCTAGAGCCCCTAAATATATTAAGTAAATACTAAAAGATATGAAGGGAGAAATATACAATAGTACCATAATAGTCATAGTTTTCAATATACCACTATCAACAATAGATAGAATGTTTAGAGAGAAAATCCAAAGTAAACATTGGGCTTCAAATATACCTTAGATCAAATGGGCATAACAGACATAAATAACATATTCCAACCAATGACAGAATACATATTTTTTTCCAGCACACAGAGAATATCCGCAAGATAAATCATTTGACAGGACACAAAGCAAGTCTTAGTAAATGTAATAAGACTGAAACATACCACATATATTTTCTACCAGAGAGGCATGAAAGTGGAAATAAACAAAAGAAAAATTGGAAAATATTTGGATATTAAACAGTAAACTACTGAGCCACCAAAAGGTCAAAGAAGAAATCAAAGGGAAATCAAAATATATACTTATTTCCACCCACAAAAATTGAAATGGAAACAGAACAAATGAAACAAATAGATGCTGAAAAAATAGGTCTAAGAATTTTTGGCAACAAATGCCTATATTAAGAAAAAATAAAGTGTTCAAATAAACAACCTAACTTTATACTTCAAGGGAGTAGAAAAAGAAGAGCAAACTAAGCCCAAAATTTAGCAGAAGGAAGGAAAGAAGGAAGATCAGAGCAGCAATAAATGAAATAGAGAACAGGAAGACAATAGAAAAAATGAATAAACTGGGAGATGTTTTTTGAAAAGAAACAAAACTGAAAAATCATTATATAGAATAGGTAAGAAAGTAAAAGCAAAAACTCAAGTAAATAAAATCAGAAATGAAAGAGGAGACAGTATAACTGATTCTACAAAAATGAGTAAGATCCTAAGAGACTATTATGAACAATTATACACCAACAAATTGGGTAAGAGAAAATAAATAAATTTCTAGAGGCATACAATTCATCAACTGTTTTCAGGAAAAAATAGAAAACAGAAACAGACCAATAATGAGTAAGGAGACTGAGTCAATAATCAAAAACATCTCAACACAAATGCCAATGAACAGGTGGTTTCAGTGGTGCAAGTCTACCAAACACTTAAAGAAGAATTAATGCCAATCCTCAAACACTTCCAAAAAAATTGATGAGAGGGGAACACTCCAAAAATTATTTTATAAAGCCAGCATTATACTGATACCAAAGAAAGATAATGTGGAGCATCTTTGCATGTGCCTGTTGGCCATCTGAATTTCTTCTTTAGAGAAGTGTCTATTCAGATCCTCTGCCCACTTCTTAATTGGATTATTTGCTTTTTGTTTGTTAAGGTGCGTGAGTTCTTTATATATTTTGGATGTCAACCCCTTACCGGATATGTCATTTATGAATATATTTTCCCATACTGTAGGATCTCTTTTTGTTCTATTGATGGTGTCCTTTGCTGTACAGAAGCTTTTCACCTTGATATAGCCCCAGTTGTTCATTTTTGCTTTTGTTTCTCTTGCCAGGGGAGATATGTTCATGAAGAAGTCGCTCATGTTTATGTCCAAGAGATTTTTACCTATGTTTTTTTCTAAGAATTTTATGGTTTCATGACTTACATTCAGGTCTTTGATCCACCTTGAGTTTACCTTTGTGTATGGCGCTAGACAGTAATCCAGTTTCATTCTGCAGATTAAAACCACAATGCGATATCACCTCACACCAGTGAGGATGGCCAACATCCAAAACACAAGCAACAACAAATGTTGGTGAGGATGTGGAGAAAAGGGAACCCTCCTACACTGCTGGTGGCAATGCGAATTAGTTCAACCATTGTGGAGAGCAGTATGGAGGTTCCTCAAAAAACTCAAAATAGAAATACCCTTTGACCCAGGAATCCCACTCCTAGGAATTTACCCTAAGAATTCAGCAGTCCAGTTTCAAAAAGACATATGCACCCCTATGTTTATTGCAGCACTATTTACAATAGCCAAGAAATGGAAGCAACCTAAGTGTCCATCAGTAGACGAATGGATAAAGAAGATGTGGTACATATACACAATGGAATATTATTCAGCCATAAGAAGAAAATAAATCCTACCATTTGCAACAACATGAATGGAGCTAGAGGGTATTATGCTCAGTGAAATAAGCCAAGCCGAAAAAGACAAGTATCAAATGATTTCACTCATATGTGGAGTATAAGAACAAAGAAAAAAACTGAAGGAACAAAACATCAGCAGACTCACAGAACCCAAGGATGGATGAACAGTTACCAAAGGGAAAGGGACTGGGGAGGATGGATGGGATGGGAGAGATAAGGGGAAAAAGCGGGGCATATCAATTAGCAGACATAACATAGGAGGGGAGCTCAAGGAGGGCTGTACAACTCAGAGAAGAGAAGTAGTGATTCTATAGCATCTCACGACACTGATGAACAGTGACTGAAATGGGGTTGGTTGGGGGGACCTGATGAAGGGGGTATTTTAATAACCATAATATTGCACGCGTAATTGTATATTAATGGTACCAAAATAAGTTATATATATAAAGAAGACATGCAAAAAAAAAGAAAGATAATGTGACCACAAGAAGATAAAACTGCATACCAATATCCCTGATGAATACCACTGTAAAAATTCTGAACAAAATATTAACACAAATTCAACAGCAAATTAAAAGTATCATACACCAAAATTTAATGGGATTTATACGTGAGATACAAGAGTGGTTCAAAAAGAGCAAATCACCACATTAATAAAGTGAAAGATATAAGTCATATGACCTTTTCAGTTGATGCAGTGAAATCATTTGACAAAATTGAACACCTTTTCATGATAAAAACACACAATAAACTGGGTACAGAAGAAATATAGCTCAACACAGTAAAGGTCAAAAGTAGAGCTCACAGTTAACATCATACTCACTAGTGAAATGTCAAAAATTTTTCCTCTAGGATCAGGACTAAGACAAGGGTGTTCACATTCAACACTCTTATTGGACATAGTAATGGAAATCCTAACTAGGGCTCTCAGGTAAAATAATGAAATGAAAGACATCTAATACAGAAGAAGTAAAGTAGGTTTTATTTGCAGATGATAAGATCTTAAACATAAAAATTTCTAAAGACTCAATCAAAAAACTGTTAGAACTAGTAAAGGAATTCAGTAAATATGCATAATACAAAGTCAACATATGGAAATTATTTGTGTTTCTATATACCAAAAAATATGAAAAAGCAATAAACAATCACATTACATCAAATTAAAATATCATAAAAAATAAAATACGTAGTAATAAAACTGACCAAGGAGGTGAAAGATCTGTACACTGAAAACCACAAGAATATGATGAAAGAAATTGAAGGAGACACAAGCAAATGAAAAGATATCCCATGTTTATGGATGAGAAGAATTAGTACTGTAAAAATATGCATACTGCCCAAAGCCACTTGTAGATTCACTGTAATTTATAAACATGTAATCCCTATAAAAATTACAATTGCATTTTCACATAAATGGAAAAATATCCTAAAATTCCGATGTAACCCCTAAAGACCCCAAAAACAAAAGCACTTCTGAGAAAGAACAAAGTCAGAGGAGTCACACTTTATGATTTCAAATTATACTACAAAGCTATCAAAACACTATGTAAGTGGCATAAAAGTAAATATGGAACTAATGGAACAGAATCAAGAGCCCAGGAATAACCCCCTACCTATATTGTCAACTAGTAGTTGACAAGGGAAACAAGAATACTTAATGGTGAAATGATAGTCTCTTCCACAAATGGTGATGGGATAACCACATGCAAAAGAATGAAATAGGACCCCTATCTTATATCACTCACAAAAAATAACTTCAGATGGGTTAAAGACTTAAACATAGTATCTAATAACAAAACTTCTAGTAGAAAACCTATAAAAGAAGCCCCTTGACATTGGTCTTAGCAATAAATTTTTGGGTATGACATTAAAAAGACAAGTAAAAAAAACCCCAAATCAATAACTAGTACTACGTTAAACTTAAAAAAATTCTATAATGTAAACGAAGCAATCAAATAAAATGCAACTTACAGATAGGGAGAAAATACGTGCAAACTATATAACCGATAGGGTATTACCATACAAAACATATAAAGAACTCATGCAAATCAATTACATAAAGAGAAGTGATCTCATTCAAAAATGGGCAGATGATCAGAACAGACATTTTTCTAGATATACAGAAGGCCAACAGATACATGATAAGGAGCTCAACATCACTAATGATCAGGGAAATGCATATCAAAACCATATCACCTGATGCCTGTAAGAATGCTATTTTCAAAAATATGCAAGATAACAAGCAATGGAGAGGATGTGGAGAAAATGGAACACTTGTACATTTTTAGTAAAATTGCAGACTGGTTCAGTCACTATAGAAAATAGAATGGAGGTTCATCCAAAAATTAAAAAAAGCAGAACTAACATATGATCCAGTAATTCCACTCCTGGGTAAATATCCAAAGGAAATGAAAACAGGATATTTAACATTCATATGCACTCCCATGTTAATTGCAGTATACAATAGTCAAGATATGTAAACAACCTAATAGTCCATCACACATGAATGGAAAAGAAGATTTGATCTATCTATCCATATGAATATATATGCAATGGAATATTACTCAGCCATTAGAAATAAGGAAATTTTGCTGCCTGCAACATGTATGAACTTGAGGGCATTTTGCTACATGAAATAAATCAGATATGTCCACTTAAATTCTAGCTTCCTTGCTATTTCTACCACATCTTCCTCCACTGAAGTCTTGAACCCCTCAAAGTAATCCTTGTGAGTTGGAATCAACTTAATCTAAACTCCTGTTAATGTCAATATTTTGAATTCTCAGGAGCTACAAATAATCTTAATGGCATCTAGAATGGTGATTACTTTCCAGAAGGTTTTCAATTTACTTTACCCAGACCCATCAGAGGATTCACTATTTATGGCAGTTAGAGACATGAAATGTACTTCTTAAACAATAAGGCTTGAAATTTAAGAATACTCCTTGTTCCATGAGCTGCAGAATAGACATTCTACTAGCTGGTAACATCAATCTTACTGTACATCTCCATTAGAGCTTGTGAGGGACAAGGTGCTTAGTCAATGAGCCATCATATTGTAAAAGCAATCTTTTTTCTGAGCAGCAGGTATCAACAGTGGGCTTAAACTATTCAATAAACCATGTTGTGAACAATGTGCTGCCATCTAGACTTTGGTGTTCCATTGATAGTGCACAGGCAGAGTAGATTTAGTGTAATTCTTAAGGGTCATAGGAATTTCAATATGTTAAATGAGAATTATCTTCAACTTAAAGTAACAAGCTGCATTAGCTCCTAACAGGCGAGTCAGCCTGTCCTTTGAAGTTTTGAAGTTAGGCATTGATTTCTCCTCTCTGGTATGAAAATCTTCGATGGCATCTTCCAATGGAATGTTTTTTCATCTCCATTGAAAATCTTTTTAATGTAGCAATCTTTATTATTGAACTTAGCTAGATCCTTTGAATAGCTTGCTGAAGCTTCTATATCAACACTTGCTGCATCAACTTGTAATTTTATGAGACAGCTTCTTTCCTTAAACCTCATGATCTAATCTCTGCTAGCCTTAAACTTTACTTCTGCAGCTTATTCACCTTTTTTGGCCTCCAAAGAATTTAAGAGAGTTAGGGCCCTACTTTGGATTAGGCTTTGGCTTAAGTGAATATTATGTCTGGTTTGATCTGGTTTGGTCTGTATTCTGACCACTAAAACTTTACATGAGCAATAAGACTTTCATTTTCTTCTCCTTCATGTGTTCACTGGAGTAGCACTTTTCATTTCTTACAAGAAATTTTCCTTTGCACTTATAACTTGGATAACTATTTGTCACAAGAGGCCAAAATTTTAGCCTATCTTGGCTTTCAAGATGCCTTACTCACTAAGTTTAATCATTTATAACCCTTAATATAAAGGGAGAGACATGTGAGTCTTTAACTTGAGCATATAGATGCCAATGTAGGGTTATTAATTTGGCCTAATTTCAATATTTTTGTGTCTCAGAGAATAGGGAGTCACAAGGAGAGCAAGAGATACAGGGGAATGGCTGCCAGAACACACACATTTATTGATGAAATTATCCATCTTATATTGGTGTGATTCATGGTGTCCCAAAACAATTGCAATAGTAGCATCAAAGATCACTGATCATAGACCATCATACTAAATATAATAATAATGAAAAATTGAAATATTGGGATAATTTTCAAAATATGACAAATAAAAAAGTGAGCAAATATTAGAAAAATGGTACTTGCTCAATACAGGGCTGCCAATATTCAATCCTAAAATAATTGCAGTATCTGATAAGCACAATAAAGTGAAGCACAACAAAACAAGAGATGAATGTATATTAAAAACATTGAATTGTGGACATTAAATATGTGAAATTTTGTGAATTGTTATGTGAATGTATGTGAGTTGTTATCACTACTAATATTTTTTAAATAGGTGAAGGGAGAAAGCACAAAAATCTTAATCATAACATAAATTAATCATGGAATGAAAGAACGGTGTAGAGAAAATAGTCAGTAGTCCTGTAACATCTTTCTAGGTTGACAGATACTAACTACATTAGTTGGGGTGAGGATTGAATAACATATATAACTGTTGAATCGCTATGTTGTATACTTGAAACCAATATAATATCATATATCAACTATAATAAAAAATAAAATAAGAAAAGGAGACTCACAGAAAAAAAGATGGTTATGAGGTTTTATTTTCATTTAAAAAATATTTATCATTCAGTAATATAGTAATGTTGAGGTTTATCTAATAAGAGCTGCCATTTATGTAAAAGAGATGAACAAATATAATGTTTATATTTCCATTTTCAGTAGATAATTATTGTCTATAGGCTTATTAGTAGTACTTCATAACCTTCACCATAGTATCCATGCCATATGGGGATAATTTATACTAACTGAAAATGTGCTTTCTTAGTTGAATTATCCTTTATGAAGTATTGATATCTTTCAACCACAATCCTATAAACTAACAGTTAAAAATATTAAAAATAAAAATATATAAAAAGTTCCAAGCATTCCTTATGTTCTTTAGAGCAGAAAACAGTATCTTGGGGGTATAAATAAAAAAAAATACACATAAGTTTAAAAAGTACCTATAGGCACCTAGTTTTGTCCCCTTATAGCTACATGATTAAATTTTCTTTAAAGAGAATATAAAGAAAAGCTATTTGTATTCTGAGTAGTATCTGTGGCCTCCTGAAATAATTCACTTCATTTACTTCAGTCTTTGGGTTGTTTCTGATTCAAAACTGGTAGAAAGACCATCTGCAATGTTTTGTATTACATGTAGTCAGTTTCAATGTATTTTTTGAATTATCAACGAGTTCATATGGTCATTTCCAAAACATCTAGTAGACATCTGTTTGCAAAGAGGTACTTACAAAGTGAAGTAAATCAAAAGGCAGAGAGCAAGTAGATTTACTATTTAGTTGGACAGTGTTTGTGGCATTAATATACTGCTAGAAGAATGAAATCTTTTGAAGAAATTGATAATTTATTCAAAGGTAATAGACTAGGCTTTGTTAGCCCAAGTTTTGAAGCAGTTTGTCCAGTGTTTCTGAATGTGACTTTTTTCTCGTTGTAAAGTTAGTTTAACATTTTTATTTATCTTTAAAAAAATCTTTCAAATTTTGTCTGTAATTGTAAAAGAAACATGAACAAGTAAGTATATACAGAAAATAGGAAAAAGTCAAAAGAAGAAAACTGTACAGATATAGTATTATCACCCCAAAGTAATGATTGTTAAGATTATGACTGTCTGTAAAAACAGACACATCATAGTAGATACGTTAAATAAATGTTAGCCCAGCTTGTGCATAAGGATTTTTTTATTTGAATTCTAGTTCTACTTACCTCCCCAGTAGTCAAAATAGGGATTCTTATTTATTTCCTTATTGCTTTTAAATATCTGCACTATTCTTATTTAGTTAATTCTTACATTGACTTATAATTCAAAATTTTAGCCACAAATAGCTGAAAAGTGAAAAATTCAATCCGTTTTGGTCTGTTCAGCACTAAGTAAACTGATTTTTAAAATTATTTTGACAGGGAATCCAGATTAAAGATAGCCTCGTGAGAGGTGAGACAGTGGCTTCCCCCTAAAACCACATATAATATGAAAATATAACTACTACAACAACTCTTGAAAGGGCAATGGGAAAGAGGAAGGCAACAAACTGCATACACCTGGAGACAAGAGCAGCCCTCATGGAAAAGGGTAACATACTAAAGTTGTGGTCCTGCGATCCAAGCCTTTCCCCCACCCAGCTCACTGGCAGAAGGAACAGGAATGGAGCATGGAGGGAGTGGAGAACTGGGACTGCTGAATACCTAACTCTGGAGATCTGCTCTGGGAGCACAAACCAACATTTCATGGTGCTTGCATGATACTCTTGTAATTAGGGGGTTGGAAAGCTAAGAGAGGCAAAATTCCTGGAGAGACTAAGATTCCAGCTGCTTGTGAAAGCAGGGAACCATACCCAGCTGCCCTGGGACAAAAGAAAGGTGGGCAGTCTGAGAGACTTCCTAACAAAGAAGCCCTTAGCAAGAGGGCTGCTAAAGGGGCAAGGACTGCACAGAGCTTACTGCTCAGGAAAAAGGACAGGTAGACAAAATTGTCCAGGTGCACTCTGCCTAGCAGATTGGGAGTTTTCATGATCTTCAGGTGCGCCAGCTCCCTGGCTGCCTACACAGCTCCAAGAACCCCTTCTGTGACAGGAAGACAAGTGTGCCTTTCTCCTGGCCAGCCACACTGGGATTGCAAACTGGGAAACCCTTCCCTGGTGTTAGGCCAGCCAGAGGGAAGATCTGTCTAAAGCAACTACAAATGCAAAGCACAAAGGCTTATACCTGTGTGATCGGCCCACTGGTTCAGGCAGTGGAGACAGGCATAGCAGCCAGGAACCAGGAAACAGCCCTTTCCTGCCCCGAGTCACCAATACCACTCCCCTACAAACCCCAACATTGCATCAGGGGCTGAGCAGCTCCAGAGAGTAGAGCTCCTGGGCACTAGAGGGTGCCATACACAAATATGAAACACCAAAGGAACTTGGTACAGAGTAAAATTATGAATACAACTCTTGAGAAAGATTTAAATGTAATGGACCTTATGACTCTGCCTGAAAGGGAGTTCGAAGTAAAAATCATTAACATGATCATGGAGGTACAGAAAGATTTTCAAGAACTCAGAAATGAATTCCAATCATTGAAGAACACAGTGGACAGTATTAAAAGCAGATTGGATATGGTGGAGGAGACGATAAATGAAATAGAAACTAGAGAAGAGAAATACAAAGAAGCTGAGGCACAGAGAGAAAAAAGGATCTCTAAGAATGAAAGAATATTGAGAGAACTGTGTGACCAATCCAAACGGAACAATATTCACATTATAGAGGTACCAGAAGAAGAAGAGAGAGAAAAAGGGATAGAAAGTGTCTTTGAAGAGGTGATTGCTGAAAAATTCCCCAATCTGGGGAAGGAGATAGTCTCTCAGGCCATGGAGGTGCACAGATCTCCCAACACATGGGACCTAAGGAAGACAACATCAAGACATATAGTAATTAAAATGGCAAATATCAAGGATAAGGACACACTATTAAAAGCAGTCAGAGAGCGAAATAATATCACATAAAAAGGAAAACCCATCAGGCTATCATCAGCCTGCTCAGCAGAAACCTTACAAGCCAGAAGGGAGTGATATGATATATTTAATGCAATGAAGCAGAAGGGCCTTGAACCAAGATTATTTTATCCAGAAAGATTATCATTTAAATTTGAAGGAGGGATTAAACAATTCCCAGATAAGCAAAAGCTGAAAGAATTGACCTCCCACAAAACATATCTATAGTGTATTTTGCAGGGACTACTATAGATGGAAGTGTTCCTATGGTTTAATAGCTGTCACCAGAGGTAATAAAATCACAGTTAAGAAAATAGAACAGCTAAATACTAAGAAAATGCAAAATTAAATTAACTATCGCCAAAGTCACTCAAGGGATAGACGAAATGTACAGAATATGATACCTAATATATAAAGAATGGAGGAGGAAGAAAAAGGAGGAAGGAAACAAACAAAAAAACAAAGAACCTTTAGATTGTGTTTGTAATAGCATATTAAGTGAGTTGTTAGACATTTAGATAGTAGGGAAGTTAATCTTGAACCTTTGGTAACCATGAGTCTGAAGCTTCCAATGGCAATAAGTACATACCTATCCATAATCACACTAAATGTAAAAGGACTTAATGCACCAGTCAAAAGACATAGAGTCACTGAACTGACAAAAAAACAAGACCCATCTATATGCTGCCTTCAAGAGACTCACTTTAAACCCAAAGTCATACACAGACTAAAAGTTAAGGGATGGAAAAAGATATTTCATGTAAACAAAAAGGAGAAAAAAGCAGGGGTTGCAGTACTTGTATGTCAGGGGCCGTTGTCATCTGTGACACCATGTTGTGAGAGCTCCTC
>JAQQAC010016209.1:61744990-61857729 GCA_029783875.1 Phataginus tricuspis | reverse complement strand
TCCCCCGGGGTCTCCCACGTCTTAAGAGGTCCTCGCTGGCGAGGACACTTGTATCAGACAAAATAGACTTCAAAACAAAGAAAGCAGCAAGAGATAAAGAAGGACATTACATAATGATAAAGGGGTCAGTCCAACAAGAGGATATAACCATTATAAATATATATGGACCCACAACAGGAGTGACAGCATATGTGAAACAAATACTAACAGAATTAACGTAGGAAATAGAAAGCAATGCATTCATTTTAGGAGACTTAAACACACCACTCACTCCAAAGGACAGATCAACCAGACAGAAAATGAGTAAAGACACAGAGGCACTGAACAACACACTAGAACAGATGGACCTAACAGACATCTACAGAACTCTACACCCAAAAGCAACAGGATACACATCCTTCTCAAGTGCACATGAAACATTCTCCAGAATAGGCCACATACAAGGCCACAAAAAGAACCTCAATAAATTCAAAAATATTGAAATTCTACCAAGCAACTTCTCAGATCACAAAGGTATATAACAAGAAATAAATTTTAGAAAGAAATCAAAAAGGTTCACAAATACATAGAGACTAAACAATATTCTCCTAATTAATCAATGGGTTAATGACCAAATCAAAACAGAAATCAAAGAATATATGGAGACTAATGACAACAACAACAGAAAGCAACAACTTCTGTGGGACGCAGCACAGCAAGTCCTAAGAGGAAAGTTATTCAACACTAACAAAGAAATTCTTTTCACAGATTTAAACTAAGTTTATTGAATCAGTCAAGTGTTTTTACATCTCACTTAGTACTGGAGGTCCTAGCCACGGCAATCAGACAAAGTCATACCAGGCATCCAGATTGGTAAAGAAGAAGTCAAATTGTCACTATTTGCAGATGACATGATATTGTACATAAAAAACACTAAAGACTCCACTCCAAAACTACTAGAACTAATATCTGAATTCAGCAAAGTTGCAGGATAGAAGATTAACACACAGAAATCTGTTGTTTCCCTATACACTAACAATGAACTAACAGAAAGAGAAATCAGAAAAACAATTCCATTCACAATTGCATCAAAAAGAATAAAATACCTAGGAATAAACCTAACCAAGGAAGTGAAAGACCTGTACTCTGAGAACTACAAGACACTCCTAGGAGAAATTAAAGAGGACACTAATAAATGGAAATGCATCCATGCTCTTGGCTAGGAAGAATAAATATTGTCAAAATGGCTACACTACTTAAAGGTATCTACAGATCAATGCAATCCCTATCAAAATACCAACAGCTTTCTTCAATGAACTGGAACAAATAATTCTAAAATTCGTATGGAACCATAAAAGACCCCGAATAGCCAAAGCAATCCTGAGAAGGAGGAATCAAACAGGGGGAATTACGCTCCCTGACTTCAAGCTCTACTACAAAGCCACAGTAATCAAGACAATTTGGTACTGGCACAAAACAGACCCACACACCAGTGGAACAGAATAGAAAATACAAACATTAACCCAAACATGTACAGTCAATTAATATTTGATATAGGAGCCTTGGATGTACAATGGGGAGGTGACAGCCTCTTCAGCAGCTGGTGTTGGAAAAACTGGACAGCTACATGTAAGAGAATGAAATTGGATTACTGTCTAACCCGATACACAAAGATCAACTCAAGGTGGATCCAAAACCTAAATGTAGGTCATGAAACCATAAAACTCTTAGAAAATACATAGGCAAAAATCTCTTGGATAAAAACATGAGAGACTTCTTTATGAACATATCTCCCCAGGCAAGGGAAACAAAAGCAAAAATGAACAAGTGGGACTATATCAAGCTGAAAAGCTTCTGTACAGCAAAGGACACCATCAGTACAACAAAAAGAGATCCTACAGTATGAGAGAATGTATTCATAAATGACGTAACTGATAAGGGCTTGACATACAAAATATATAAAGAACTCAGGCACCTTAACAACAAAAAGCAAATAATTCAATTAAGAAATTGGCAGAGTAGAAATACCATATGACCCAGGAATCCCACTCCTAGGAATTTACCCCAAGAATGCAGCAGCCCAGTTTCAAAAAGACAGATGCACCCCTATGTTTATTGCAGCACTATTTACAATAGCCAAGAAATGGAAGCAACCTAAGTGCCCATCAGTAGATGAATGGTTTAAGAAGATGTGGTACATATACACAATGGAATATTACGCAGCCATAAGAAAAAAACAAATCCTACCATTTGCAACAACATGGATGGAGCTGGAGGGTATTATGCTCAATGAAATAAGCCAGGCCGAAAAAGACAAGTACCAAATGATCTCACTCATATGTGGAGTATAAGAACAAAGAAAAAAAAAACCAAAAAAAAACTGAAGGAACAAAACAGCAGCAGACTCACAGAACCCAAGAACGGACTAATAGTTACCAAAGGGAAAGGGACTGGGGAAGAAAGGCGGGAAGGGAGGGATAAGAGGGTAAAAGGGGCATTACAATTGGCAGACATAGGGTGGGGGGGCACGGGGGGGACTGTACAGCTCAGAGAAGACAGTGATTCTCATCTCACTACTCTGATGGACAGTGACTGTAATAGGGTTGGTGGGGGGGACCTGATGAGGGTGGTAGTTTAATCATCACAATATTGCTCATGTAATTGTAGGTTAATGATACTAAAATAAAATAAATTGTAAAAAAAAAAAGAAATTGGCAGAGGACATGAATAGACAGTTCTCCAAAGAAGAAATTCAGTTGGCCCACAGGCCCATTAAAAGATGCTCCACATCGCTGATCATCAGAGAAATAAGATTAGAACCACAATGAGATATCACCTCACACCAGTGAGGATGGCCAACATCCAAAACACAAACAACAACAAATGTTGGCGAGGATGTGGAGAAAAGGGAACCCTCCTACACTGCTGGTGGGAATGCAAATTAGTTCAACTATTGTGGAAAGCAGTATGGAGGTTCCTCAAAAATCTCAAAATAGAAATACCATTTGACCCAGGAATTCCACTACTAGGAATTTACCCTAAGCATGCAGCAGCCCAGTTTGTAAAAGACAGATGCACCCCTATGTTTATCGCAGCACCATTTACAATAGCCAGGAAATGGAAGCAACCTAAATGTCCATGAGTAGATGAATGGATAAAGAAGAAGTGGTACATATGCACAATGAAATATTATTCAGCCATAAGAGGAAAACAAATCCTACCATTTGCAACAACATGGATGGGGCTAGAGAGTATTATGCTCAGTGAAGTAAGCCAAGCCAAAAAAGGCAAATATTAAATTATTTCACTCATATGTGGAGTATAAGAACAAAGAAAAAAACTGAAGGAACAAAACATCAGCAGACTCACAGAACCCAACAACGGACTAATAGTTATCAAAGGGAAAGGGACTGGGGAAGATGGGTGGGAAGGGAGGGATAAGGGGAAAAAGGGGGCATTACGATTAGCAGATTTAATGTTGGGGGGGCACGGGGAGGGCTGTACAACTCAGAGAAGACAAGTAGTGATTCTATAGCATCTTACTACGCTGATGGACAGTGACTGTAATGGGGCTGGTTGGAGGGAACTGATGAAGGGTGTAGTTTAATAACCATAATATTGCACATGTAATTGTAGATTAATGATACCAAAATAAATTATATAAAAAGAAACAGGTATTCAAATAAATACATGTACATGACTGTTTATGGCAGCACTATTCACATTATCCAAAGGTGGAGGCAACCCAAATGTCCATCAGCTAATGAATGGCTTAAAAATGTGGTATAGACTTAACAAGGACTGAAATACTGAAGTGTGTTGTCTCATAAACTTCTAAAGTATTATGCTAAGTAAATAAGCCAGTCACAAAAAATCACATACCTTATTCCATTTACACAAATGTCCAAAATGAGAAACTCTATGTGTACAAGTAGTTGACTATGGCTGGGAGTGGAGTGGAATAATAGTGGGGGTGAGGGATAATGGCTAAAGTATACAGAGTTGTGTTTTTTTTTTCGAGATAATAAAAATGCTTTAAAATCAACTTTGGTGATCACTGCACATATCAGTGATTATAATAAAAACCATTGAACTGTACATTTTTAAATGGGTGGTTTCTATGTGTGTGGATTGTATCTCAATAAAACTAAAAAAATAAAAACAAGAAAAGAAATTCTTTTCACAGATTTAAACTAAGTTTATTGAATCAGTCAAGTGTTTTTACATCTCACTTAGGCTATTTTATTCAAAGATTTTAGAAGATTGAATTATTGGAAACAAATTTCATGCAATCCTCAGTAAGTTATTTGCACTTACTATGTATGAGCAGTATAATATACATTTTTTAATCTGGTAGATACTGTTATGAGATGATATTCCAGCTGTATAATATTGGAAAAGTTTCTTTTATTTTAATTCAAAAAAATTTTTTCATAGTGTATATTGCTTGCTCTTATTAAACTGATTTTTAAAAATCCCAGAGCAGAACAATTCAACAGCACCATCATTAAGTTACAAATCTATCCTTTGTCACAGAGCAAGAGTATATTTCAGATCAACTCATGAAAATAACTTTAAGTGTTCACAGGAGTACTCACATCTGTTTGTCATGCATTTCAGTGCATCACAGACCCCTTTTCAATTGTCTTACTCCTAATCAGTTGCTATTTATAGTCTGTAGATGAAGAATTACCCAAGTGAGATATGCATTTGGAACACTGTTGAAAATATATTAAACATACCCCAAAACCTTGTTCTAAATTTGAACAACATACTAGTGCATAGAGAAAATATCTGTAGATATTTTCTATTATGTAATAATGAGTTTTTATTTCTCAATTTTTGATAATGTCTTCAATTTCTTCTGCGACTTCTCCTTTGTAGTCATTTGGTTCTATTGCATTTAACTTCTTTTGATACTCCAGTGGCAAACAATTTTCTTTTGTGCCCAAGCAGAGGACCTTTTTATACTAGGGTGAAGGGGGTGCACTGTCATAATTTTTCATCTGATAATCAACAGGTTATTTCTTTTCCTTCTTGAGTGTAAACATAACTTATTGGAATATATGTTCCATTTTAACCCCTTCTTGCTTATCCAGAAAGCTTAAATTGCCTTTGTTCATTTTCCATACTATTCCCCATACTTTATTGTCAGGACTTTGAAAAATGATGCCTATACCTCAATGTCCAGTTTCACTTGTTTTACCTTGGGAATCGTCAAAGTCAAGCTTAAAATCTTGCAGGCAATAGATACAGCTGAACTCAGCCAAGGGGTGTGGAGGTGAATCAGCTCCCTGAGCAGGATGCTTCCATAAGCAATGTACAAAAAGCTCCCCTCCTTCTGACTCTGGAGGTCCTGGCACCCGAGTTCACCATGTCCTGCCACATGCCTGCACAGCTGAAAGGTAGGAAAAGCGGTGTGAGCAGAGGAGGACCAGCGACCTCAGTCCAGTGACTGCTGCCTCACCACTTCCAAGTTAGGGATGGGAAAGATTCTTGAACACTCTTAACTTTATCTGAAAAATGTAGATAATTGTAATTCCTTCTTTCATGTCTTTTTTAGAATTAAATTGGATAATACATGTAAAACACATACACAATTCCTGGCACATAGTAAGTGTTCAATAAAGGCTTTCTAATATTATGACTATAGGTCTAACACTGTGAAGGATACAGAAATATATGACCTGATTCCTACATTAAAACCTTTTTAAAAATATTTTTTATTGAAGTATAGTTGATATACATATACAGATTTCAAGTTTACAACATAGTGATTTGACAGTTTTCTACATTAAATGCTTACTCCAGTAAGTATAGTTACTATCTGTCAAGAAATATATTACAATATTATTGACTATATTCTTTACTGTTATACTTTCATCCCTGTGACTGGAAATTTTTTCCAAAGAAGACATACAGATGCCCAACAAGCACCTGAAAAGATGATCAACATCACTAATAATCAGTGAAATGCAAATCAAAACTACAATGAAATATCACCTCAGACCAGTCAGAATGGCTAACATCAATACAATAAGAAATAACAAGTGTTAGTGAGGATGCAGAGAAAAGGAAACACTCATGCACTGCTGGTGGGAATGTAAATTGGTGCAACTACCGTGGAAAGCAGTATGGAGGTTATTCAAAAAACTAAAAGTAGATATACCATATGACCTGGCAATTGTACTTCTGAGAATTTACCTGAGGAAAACCAAAATCCCTCATTTGAAAAGGTATACGCACTCCTATGTTCATTGCTGCATAATTTACAATAGCCAAATATGGAAGCAGCCAAAGTGTCCATCAATAGGTGAATGAATAAAGAAGATGTGGCAAATATATATACAATGGAATGTTTTTCAGCCATTAAAAATAAGGAAATCTTGCTTTTTGCAATAAAAACTTATTTTTTGATTGAAGAAGTAATACTTGCACATCAAGATACCAAACTATTTTGATAGAAAATAATACAAAACAATACAAGAGATGTCAGAATGTAGTATGTAAGTGCCAAATTAGGAGATACATTGAGTTTGAGTGATAAGTGAAGGCTCATGAAATAGAAAAATTTTGAGATTTAGAAATAGAAAAATTAACAACTGAGTTGGAAATCCCCAACAAATCTAACATGTTGACATAACGATGGTATCAATGTATTAGTCACCCAGTCTGTCCTGACTCAATTTAAGGTGTAAAATCTTAGCCAAGGTGAGGAGATTTAAGATGGTGTCATGAGAGGTGAGACAGAGAGCTCCTCCCAAAACCACAGAGAGTGTGAAAATATAGTTAATACAACTAACTCTAAAACAGCATCAGGAAAGAAGGCTGCACCAGACTGCATCCAGACCTCATGAAACAGGTAATGTATGAAAGCCTTGATCCAGTGGGATCACCAGCGGGAGGAAGAGAAATGGAGAGGGGGAGGGGGTGGAAGCCTGGGACTGATAACACCTAGCCCTGGAGATCTGCTTTGCAAGCAGAAGTCTACATTGTGTGGTGCTCTGGAGGATGGGGAGCTGGGATAGGAAGAGTGCTTGAGAGACAGAATCTGGCTGTTTTTGGAGGACAGGATCCACACCTGGCTGTTCTGAGACAAGGGAAAGGCAGGCAGTCTGAGAGGCTTCCTAGCAGCGAGAGGGCTGCTGAAGGTGTGGTGTTTACATGGAACTTGCTGTGCAAGAGAAGGGATAGGGAGACAAGGTTGTCTGGGTGTGCTCTTCCCAGCAGATTGGGAACTTTGGAGAGCTTCAGGGGCTCCATCCCCCTGGCTGGCTATGCAGCTCCGAGGCCCCTCTGTGATATGCAGCCTGCTGTGCCTTCCTCCTGTCCTGAAGGCACCGGATTGCAAAATGGCAGTCACTGCTCTGGCATCAGGCCAGCCAGAGAGAGGCCACATGTACAAAAGCTAGAGATGCCAAGAACAGAGGCTTACACCAGTATGCTCGGTTCACTGGCTGTGATACTGGAGACAGGCAGAGCAGATGAGAGTCAGGAAACATATTTTCCACCCCCAAGGCACCAGCTCTGCCCCCCTATGACCCCCTAACCTCACTCTAGGGGCTGAGCAGCTCCAGAGACTGGAGTTTCTGGGCAATAGAGGGCACCACACAGAAATATGAAACGTCAAAAGAACATGGTTCAGACCAAAGTCTCACAAACCCCAGAAAAATGGTCAAATGAAACTGAACTCACCAATCTTCCTGAAAGAGAGTTCAAAATAAAAATCATAAACATGCTTATGGAGGTACAGAAAAATATTCAAGAACTCTGGAACAAATTTAAGATGAAGATTCAATCATTAGAAATTCCATATCTGAAATGAAACATACATTGGATGGATTTAAAAGCAGATTAGATGTACTAGAAAAGATGGTAAATGGAATATAAATTAGAGAAGAGGAGTACAAAGAAGCTGAGGCACAGAGAGAAAAATGAACATCTAAGAATGAAAGAATATTGAGAGAATTGTGTGACCAATCCAAACGGAACAATGTTCACATAATAGGGGAACCAGAAAAAGAAGAGAGAGAAAAAGGGATAGAAAGTGGCATAGAGCAGGTAATTGCTGAAAACTTCCCCAATCTGGGGAAGGAGATAATCTCTCAAGCCATGGAGATGCACAGATCTCCCAACACAAGGGACCCAAGGAAGACAACATCAAGACACATAATAATTAAAAAAGCAAAGATCAAGGATAAAGACAGACTTTTAAAAGCAGCTAGAGAGAGAAAATAGAATGCATAAAAAGGAAAACCCATCAGGGTATCATGAGATTTCTCAACATAAACCTTACAGGCCAGAAGGGAGTGGAATGATATATTTAATGCAATGAAGCAGAAGGGCCTTGAACCAAGAATACTCTACCCAGCAAGATTATCATTTAAATTTGAAGAAGGGATTAAACAATTTTCATATAAGCAAAAACTGAGAGAATTTACCTCCCACAAATCACTTCTACAGTGTATTTTGGAGGGACTCCTATAGATGGAAGTATTCCTAAGACTAAATAGATGTCACCCAATGAATAAAGAGTACAGAATATGATTAATAACATACAAAGAATGGAGGAGGAAGAAAAAGGAGGAAAAAAAAGAACCTTCAGGTTGTGTTTGTAATATCATGCAAAGTGAGTTAATTTAGACTGTTAGATAGTAACGGAATTACCCATGAACCTCTGGTAGCCAGGAATCTGAAGCCTGCAATGGCAATCGGTACATACCTATTGATAATCACCCTAAATGTAAATGGTCAGAATGCACCAATCAAAAGACGTAGAGTCACTGAATGGATAAAAAAACAGGACCCGCCTACAAAAGACACACTTCTAACCCAAAGACCTACACAGACTTAAAGTAAAGGGATGGACAAAGATATTTCATGCAACTACTAGGGAGAAAAAAGCAGGAGTTGCTGTAATTGTATCAGACAAAATAGATTTCAAAACAAAGAAATTCACAAGAGATGATGAAGGACATTATATAATTATAAAGGGGTGAGTCCACCAAGAGGATATAACTATTATAAACATCTATGCACCCAACACAGGATCACCTACATGTGTGAAACAAATACTAACAGAATTAATGGGGGAAATAGAAGGCAATGCATTCATTTTAGGATACTTCAACACACCACTCACTCCAAAGGACACAGATCAACCAGACAGAAAATAAATAAAGAAACAGAGGCACTGAACAATGTATTAGAACATATGGACCTAATGGGCATTTACAGAACACTCCACCAAAAAGAAACAGGATACACATTCTTCTCAAGTGCACATGGAACATTTTCAAGCATAGATCATATACAAGGCCACAAAAAGAGCCTCAGTAATTTAAAAAAGATTGAAATTGCACCAACCAGGTTTTCAGATCACAAAGGTATGAAACTAGAAATAAATTACTCAAATAAAATGAAAAAGTCCACAAACACATGGAGGCTTAATAACATGCTCCTAAGTAATCAATGGATCAATGACCAAATAAAAACAGAGATCAAGCAATATATGGAGACAAATGACAACAATAATTCAACACCACAAAATCTGTGGGATGCAGTGAAGGCTATGCTAAGAGGAAAATATACAGCAATACAGGGCTACCTCAGGAAAGAAGAACAATCCTGAATGAATAGTCTAAACTCATAATTAATGAACTAGAAAAGGAAGAACAAATGAGGCCCAAAGTCCCTACAAGAAGGGACATAATAAAGATTAAAACAGAAATAAATAAAATTGAGACTGATAAAACAATAGAAAGAATCAATGAAAGCTGAAGCTGGTTCTTCGAGAAAATAACAGAACAAATAAACCCCTAGTCAGACTTATCAAGAAAAAAGTGTCTACACACATAAACAGAATCATAAATGAGAAAAGAAAAATCACTACAGACACCACAGAAATACAAAGAATTATGAGAGAATACTATGAAAATTTATATGCTAACAAATTGGATAACCTAGAAGAAATGGACAACTTTCTAGAAAAATACAATAATCCAGGAACAGAAAAACGGAATAGACCATCTACCAGCAAAGAAATTGAATTGGCAATCAAAAAACTATCTAAGAACAAAACTCCTGGACCAGATGGTATCACTGCTGAATTTTAGCAAACATTTAGTGAAGACCTAATACCCATCCTCCAACCTTTAGGAGTTGGGAATACTCCCAAACTCATTCTATGAGGCCAACATCACTCTAACACCAAAACCAGGCAAAGACACCACAAAAAAAGAAAATTACAGACCAATATCCCTGATGAACATAGATGCAAAAATACTCAACAAAATATTAGCAAACAGAATTCAAAAATGCATCAAAAAGATCATCAATTATGACCAAGTAGGATTTATTCCAAGGATGAAAAGATGGTAAAACATTCCAAAATCCATCAACATCACCCACTACATCAACAAAAAGAAGGAAAAAAAAACATGATCATCTCCATAGATGCTGAAAAAGCATTTGACAAAATTCAACATTCATTCATGATAAAAACTCAAAAAAATGGATATAGAAGTCAAGTACCTCAACATAATAAAGGCCATATATGACAAAACCACAACCAACATTACACTTAACAGTGAAAATCTGAAAGCTTTTCCTTTAACATCAGAAAAAGACAAGGATGACAACTCACCCCACTTTTATTCAACATAATTCTAGAGATCCTGGCCATGGCAATCAGACAACAAAGAAATAAAAGGCATCCAGATTGCTAAGGAAGAAGTCAAACTCTCCCTCTTTGCAGATGACATGAAATTGTACATAAAAAAACCCTAAAGAATCCACTACAAAACTACTAAATCTAATATCTGAATTCAGTAAAGTTGCGGGATGCAAAATTAATACCCAGAAATCTGTTGCATTTCTATACACTCACAGTGAACTTGCAGAAAGAGAAATCAGGAAAACAATTTCATTCACAATTGCATCAAAAAGAATAAAATACCTAGGAATAAACCTCACTAAGGAAGTGAAAGATCTATACTCTAAAACTACAAGACACTCATGAGAGAAATTAAAGAAGATACCAATTAATGGAAATACATCCCATGCTCATGGATAGGAAGAATTAATATTGTCACAATGGCCATCCTGCCTAAAGCAATATACAGATTCAATGCAATCCCTATTAAAATACCAACAGCATTCTTCAATGAACTAGAGCAAATATTTCTAAAATTCATATGGAACCACAAAAGACCCCGAATAGCCAAAGCAATCATGAGAAAGAAGAATAAAGTGGGGGAAATTATGCTCCCTGACGTTGAGCTCTACTACAAAGCCACAGTAATCAAGAGAATTTGGTATTGGCACAAGAAAAGGCCCATAGACCAATGGAACAGACTAGAGAACCCGGATATAAACCCAAGCATATATGGTCAATTAATATATGATAAAGGAGCCATTGACATACAATGGGAAAATGACAGCTTCTTCAACAGCTGGTGTTGGAAAAACTGGACAGCTACAAGTGAGAGAATTAAACTGGATCATTGTTTAACCCCATACACAAAAGTAAGTTCAAAATGGATCAAAGACCTGAATGAAACCATAAAACTCTTAGAAAAAAACATAGGCAAAAATCTCTTGGATATAAATATGAGCAACTTCTTCATGAACATATCTCCCTGGGCAAGGGTAACAAAAGCAAAAATTAAGAAGTGGGACTATATAAAACTGAAAACTTTTGTACAGCAAAGGACATGATCAGTAGAAAAAGAGATCCTACAGTATGGGAGAATATATTCATAAATGACATATCTGATAAAGGGTTGACATCAAAACTATAAAGAGCTCACACACCTCAACAAACAAAAAGCAAATAATTCAATTAAGAAATGGGCAGAGGACATGAATAGACACTTCCCCAAAGAAGAAATTCAGATGGCCACCAGGCACATGAAAAGATGCTCCACATTGATAATCATCAGAGAAATGCAGATTAAAACCACAATGAGATGTCACCTCACACCAGTGAGGATGGCCAACATCCAAAACAGAAACAACAACAATTGTTGGCCAGGATGTGGAGAAAGTGGAACCCTCCTACACTGCTGGTGGGAATGTAAATTAGTTCAACCATTGTGGAAAGCAGTATGGAGGTTCCTCAAAAAACTCAAAATAGAAATACCATTTGACCCAGGAATTCCACTACTAGGAATTTACCCTAAGAATGCAGCAGCCCAGTTTGAAAAAGACATATGCACCCCTATGTTTATCGTAGCACTATTTACAATAGCCAAGAAATGGAAGCAACCTAAGTGTCCATCAGTAAATGAATGGATAAAGAAGATTTGGTATATATACACAATGGAATATTATTCAACCATAAGAAGAAAACAAATCCTACCATTTGCCACAACATGGATGGAGCTAGAGGATATTATGCTCAGGGAAATAAGCCAGGTGGAGAAAGACAAGTATCAAATGATTTCACTCATCTGTGGAGTATAAGAACAAAAATACCTGAAGGAACAAAACAGCAGCCGACTCACAGAACCCAAGAATGGCCTAACAGTTACCAAAGGGAAAGGGACTTGGGAAGATGGGTGGGAAGGGAGGGATAAGGGGGAAGTGGGCTATTACAATTAGCACACATTATGTAGCCAGGGCTGGGGGGGCTACTGGGAAGGCAGTATAACACAGAGAAAAGTAGTGATTCTATAACTTCTTACTATGCTGATGGACAGTGACTGCAATGGGATATGCGGTGGTGACTTGATAATAAGTGGAGTCTAGTATCCATAGTGTTGCTCATATAATTGTACATTAATAATAGAAAAAAGAATCTTAGCCAAACTTTAAAATAGACACTTGTAATAGAACAATACCAAATTTTTTAACTTGTAACTCCTTTCTATTGGAAGTCAATAAGCTCCCATCTATGTTTCCTTTATAGTGTTTGTATTCTTTATATAATTCATTTTTATTCTAGATCCCCTCAGCATTTGTAGGAGAGAAATAAATATTTATGTTTTATAAAATGCTCAGCAAACAAGTGCAAGAATATAGCTCTTTTTTTATTTTCTTGCTTGGTATTGATTAATAAATACTCATTTCTTGTTTTATCACTTAATAGCATTTATGATTAAATTTCTGAAAAACCACAGCATGTATTTAACAAGTGATGTATGTTACCAAAGGTCACAAGATATTATTGTAAAATTATTGTAAAATAATTACCGATCTGTACCACCTGGGTTGTGATTCATTTTTGTATTTTCATTAATCTATTCTGAGATTATGCTGCTTTGTAATCTAAGAAAAACTTCAGTCTTTCAAAGCTAAAAAAATTCCAAAATATTTATTTTAAAGAATTTTTATTTTAGTTTACTTTTTATTTCTATTGTATAGCATATTCCTATAATACAATATGATATGCATGATAGTGATAGAATTTAATATATATCTACATAACATCTATCTTCTAGATTCTTACTACATCCCCACATGGTAGTCTCAGTGGTATCCATCAAGAAGCTCAGCCTCCACAACAAACCAGCACCAAGACATAAGGAAGTGTGGCAGGCTAGTTGGAACTCTGCTTCTTCACTTCCTCCAGTGTCAGCAGGGTACCAGAGAAAAGTCGCCGCCCACATTCAGCAATAATGAAAGTGAAGGAAGTAGTACTAAGAGGGATTAGTTGGTATTTTATTTCATGTCCCCCACTCTGTCAGCACAGCCTAGCTGTGAGTTGAGTCTCCATTATAATGAAGCATCAGCCAGGTGGAACAGGCTGTGGTAGGTGCCGTAGGTGATATACTGCTAGTCCCTGGTTTATATCAGGGGACTGAGCTTAAAAATCACATGTCTTCAATTAGGTAGTGTGAGTCAGCATTTATAATTTTTTATGGGGCTGTATAGTGGAGTCCAATGGGAGGTAATTTCTACCCGACTCCACAGAACTGTGTACTATCACTAAATAGGATACGTACACTCATTTTATTAAGAACCAGGAGAATCACAACTTGAAAAAGAAAAAGTTGAGATGCCAATATTTTCATGAAAGATGTTGGAATTATCTGGCAAGGATTTTAATCCATCTGTCAAGAAAAAGGTTTACATGAGTAATCATGGACACATTTGAAACAAATGAAAAATAGAGAATTTCAGGAAAGAAATAGAAGGCATAAAAATACCAAAGATAGATTTTAAAAGTGAAAGTATGAGTTAACTGCATTAAAAAAAACTGGATGAGATTAATAGTAGAGTGAAAATGACAGAGGGTAAATTCAGTGAACTTGAGGACAAATTAACAAAATGTATTCGATGTGAACAACAGAGAGAAAATAAAGTGGGGAATAAAAACAGTCTAGGGGACCTATGGGAATACAATGAAGGGTAACATTCATATTATCAGAATCAGAGGAAAGAGAATAGGATTGAAAAATATTGAAAGAAACAATGGCCGAAAACTAATTTAGCAAAAATCATAAACATAGAGACTCAAGAATGTGAGAAAACCCAATAAGGATTAAACAAAATAAACCTATGCCAAGGCAAATCAGAAGTAAACTTCTTAAAGTCAAAGATAAAAAAAATATTTGGAAACAGCCTGAGAGAAATAATGCATTACCTATTTGGAAACACATTCAATTGACAGAAGATTTATCATGTGAAATTATGAAGGTTAGGGTGAAGTGGCATACTTTTCAAGTGCTAAAATAAAAGAACTGCCAACTGTAAACTATTCAGCAAAATGTAAAAATCCAGCAAAAATGACCTTCTGGAATGAAAGGGAACTTTTAAAAAAATACACAGCAAAATAAACAATCACAAAAAAACAAATCCTACAACCACTATATTACCCAGTTATTGCACCCATGAACATTTATCCCGTGTAATAAACATGTGTTCACACAAAAACCTTACACAAATGTTCATATATATATAATGTGGTATATCCATACTCAACAATAAAAAAGGAAAGAAAAGGTATAGATTTTTTATAATTAGTCATTTATCCTCTGCCAGTTTCTTCTTCCCTTAGAGTTTTAATAGTCACTTCTGACAGCTTATCTTCACTTCTAAATTGTTACCTGATATAATTTAGTTTGTATGAAATTTTATTAGTAAAAATTAGACCAGTAATCTTATTAAATCACTTTACTTTTTGCACAAACCTAAGTTAATATCCTCCTACTTGAGTATTATTTCACACTTTTTTTGAGTGTGAAATAAAATGCAGTGGTCTTGTGCCCATTCATTCCTTCTCCTCTTAGAGACCATTTTAAATATATTTTCGGTTTTTGACACTGTTGTGTTAGTTTAGGTACTTAGAAACATAAGTGTAGTAGAGAAATGTACATGTTAAAATATATCTCAGGATCAACACAGTCATCATTATCTGTTTTAGAAGTATGACTGAGAATCCTGGTATGTACCCAAGGGAGCCTGTATGCAAAATGTCTTTTAAATTTCTAACTATATCTATTGCTTGCAGAGTCTTGCCTGTTCTTGTGTGAGCACCAGTAAGTCCACATGATTTGATTTGTATTTCAGTGTCTCTTTTAACTTGGTATATTTTCCTTGAATGTACACTTACCTCAACAACCCCACTGAGTAAAAAAAAAAAATCTGCTTTCCTTTCACTTCTAGTAAACTGCCCAAATTATTTAGTGATATTAATAACATATATGTACATTTTTTAAAAGTCACATCCTTACTTTCCTTTAAAACAGTGGCCCTTGTAAATATAGCCTTCCATAAATGGTTGGCGTTAAGATCAGTAAGTGAAAATAGAGCCTATACATTCTTACTGCTCCTGGCAATATACGACATTTTAAGTTAAGTTAGTCAATATGTATTAAAGCATTTGATGAGTTATAAAACACTCCATAAATATTATTTAGATTTAATTTAAATTTTTGGCATCTTATATCATCATGTTTCAGGTGGAAATGGAACATAGGATTATTTTAGGAATCTGTCTAAGGTCATTTTCAGAAACGTGCCAGAATTCAGTGTCTGTTTTACCCAACATTATTTAATATTTGACCAGTTTTCAGTAATTTTTATTTTAGTCTTTGTTTTGGTAACTTACTCTCAGAATAACTTCTTTAGAAAATAACTACAGTACTCTCTTCCGCTTGTAAATATATATTATGGTATTTAGAAAAATTTGAACTTGCTGAAAATATAAAAATGTTTACCATACTCATAAATAATTATACAAATAAAAATAAATAATATAATTTCTACCGTAAATGTGTTTTAAATGATTATAAATATTCATTCCATATCAATATTAAAATTAAATCTAAGCTAATAATACTGTGACCTTGAAACTACTTCTCTGGTGGAGACAGTCATACTGTTCTTCCTCAGCACCTGTTATATGCAGTTATATAGGGATTACTATAACAAAGGAGGATAAAAAATGTCATGTTTGTGGCTTGTAACAGAATGGTTCTTTTTGTCATTGGGATGATTATTTTTATTTTTGGTCTTTCATCTCCTTGTTTTTCCTCCTTTTTCGCTGACATGCATCCACCCTGTACCCCATTCCTCAAAGATCTTGTTCTCAGTAAGCAGTCACAGGGTCTCTGGAGGTTAAAAAACTTTAAGACAAAATGGAATGCACTTTCTCTGGATAAAATTTTAAAACATTGTAAGAGATGTAGAGGATATTTTAGTAATGAGGCCTGGCCAGTGCCTTTCCATTTGCCCTCTTTCTCTCTAAGTATGCCAGGTATGCCTATGAACCCAGATAATCATTACCACAAAACATATTTTCCTCAAACAAAATCTATCCAAATTTTTCCCTAAACTCACATGTAATGTCTATAAGCATGAATTTACATACAGGCATATCTTGTTTTATTATGCTTTGCTTTATTGTGCTTCATATATATTGTATTTTAATTAATTGATGGTTCAAGATTTCAGTGGAGGAAGTAACTGCAGATGTGGTGGAAATATCAGAGAACTAGAATTCTAAGTGGAGCTTGCAAATGTGATTGAACTGCTTCAAGCTCATGATAAAATTTGAATGGATGAGGAGTTACTTCTTATGGATAAGCAAAAAAAGCGGTTTCGTGAGGTGGATTCTACTTCTAATGGAGATGCTATGAAGATTATTGAAATGATAACAAAGAACTTAGAATTTCACATAAACTTAGTTGATAAAGCATCAGCAGGGTTTGAGAGGATTGGCTCCAATTTGGAAAGAAGTTCTTCTATGAGAAAATGCAATCAAATGCACTGTATGCTACAGAAAAATCATTCATGAAAGGAAGAGTCAGTCAATGTAGCAAAGTTCATTGTTGTCTTATTTTAAGAAATTTCCAGTCACCACAATCCTCAGCATCCACTACCCTAATCAGTCAGTAGCCATCAACATCAAGGCAAGACCCTTCACGAATACAACTTGCTGAAAGCTCAGAAGTATTTGTAAAATATGATATGCACATTTTTAGATATAATGCTATTGCACATTTAATAGACTATGGTATAGGATAAAAATAATTTTTATATGTGCTGGGAAACCAATCCAAAAAATTCATTTGACTCGCTTTATTGTGATATTCACTTTACTGCAGTGGTCTGGAACCAAGCCCACCATATCTCAAATATATGCCTGTATTTATTGATTTATCAGACAAGTGTGAGCACCTACTTTGTGCCTGGCATCATATTATTCACAGATATACAGATGTGAATAAATAAAAGGTCCTGAGCTCATGTAGCTTACATCCTTGAAGGAAAGACTGAAAATAAATATAAAAATACATACATGTAATTATAATATTTTGTATTATATTTTTGAGAAGTACTAGGAAGGAATCAAATAATGGTTCCTTTGACAGTACATAAGATGGGTACCTAATCAAAACTGATATGTTAAGGAAGACCTCATTGTAAAAGTGACATTTGTGCTGAGCCCTGAACGATAAGTAGAGTTTTGTGGTGAGAAATCTAGGAGAAAAATTATTCTGAAGTGTAAACATTATGTCCAGAGACCCTGAATTGATAAAGCATTTGACTGAGCAACAGACAGAAGGCTTGAGTGTCCAAGATATATAGAGTGTGGAAGAATAGCAAAAGGAAAAATATATAGTGGTTGACATCACAGTCTAGAGTCAAACTCCATGGGTCAAATTCCAGTTCTGCCATACTTACTATTTGTGGTGCCTCTGGCAAGTTATATAACCTGTCTGTACTTCAGTTTTCTCATCTGTAAAATGAGGATGATTGTAATAATAATGATATCATAGGATTTTATGTATTCAGGTAACATATTTTATGTAAATTACTTAGAAAAATGCTTAACACATAGTAAGTGTTAGGTACTATTATTGAAAATATTTTGAATACCTCTCCCAGCAAGAATTTGCATCTACGTGTCATCTTTCTGGTAGGTATTAATACATACAATTTGACTCATAAAAGATTAATGTAGGAAAACAATGATTTTGGTCTAGTACCCTCATTTCATAAGAGGAGACTAAGGCTCAGAGAAATAGTTGGTAATAAACCATGTTTATTTCACAAGTCTATAGATCATCATATCATATCAATGACCTTCTGAAATCATTACCCCAATTCTTCAGTTAATGTACATTTTAGTATCGGGTTCTATTGCAATCTGGACCTGGAAGGTACATTCTTTCCTGAATGTGAAATGAAGTAATCTTCCATTATACAAGACATAATATACAAGATTCTACTGAGTCAGAATCTACTTTGCCCATGCTCCATAAGATAACCCATATATTTTCACATGTCCCATAAAACAGGAGTAATGCTTAGTTGGGATAACTCTAGGACTCATACTTTGACTCATCCCATTTTAGCAGAGTGGCAGACAGACAGTACTTCCCAGAAGTCCCAAAGGAACAGAAGGATTATTCCTTATTGACTAATATTATACTGGGATCTATTTACTACTCCATTCCTCAAAGATCTACTCTCAGAAACACTTGTATTTCAAGGTTAGACACTATATTTTATACTGGTTTAGAACATAACATCATATTACATTTGGTGCAAAGACAATGAAGCCCCAGGAGATATTAAGCACCATCTCTATGTATTTCAATAAACATTAAGTATTTCAATAAACACTAAGTCCAAGGAATTTGGTTAGGTCCATGTAGAATATAAAGATAAAGAAGGCATATCTCTTGACCTTAAGAATCTTACTATCTAAAAAGCAGTTTAAAGTAAGGGCACAAATAACTATCTATTCATAATGTGAAGGATGTACTTAGGGAATTCAGACTAGTTTATTTAGTTTAGAACATTAGGTATGTGTACAAAAGCCAAGAAATGAAGATGGAAAGGGTCACTGAGTCCAGATTATTGAACAACCTGATTGTCAAGCTGAGTATTTTGAGCTTAATTATGAAGGTAGTGGTAATGTCTGTCAACTGTCATAATTAAAACTGCACACTAACATGTCTCTGGTAGTCGTATGAGGCATAGTTTGGTCTGGGAAATAATTGGACACAGAAAGAAGCAGAAATAGCCTAGGGGTGATAGATTAGGGCTTGAACTAGCATGGTAGCAGAGAAAATGGAATTAGTCATTGTAGAGGTAGAATTCATGGATCTTGACAAATGATTCCATTTGAGTGAGTGAGAGGAGTGTGAGATGACTTTATTGTTTTGTGCTAGGGAGAGTGAGGCAATGGTGGTGCCATTTTTAAGGATAAAAAGATGAATGGACTGTTTTATTTGTATGGTTTTTATCATACCTTCATGCTCTACTAGTTTCTCAATAAATAAATAAACACTGTAGGGTAATGGTTAAGAGCATAGATTCTGAAGCCAGATTGCCTGGGTTCAAATTCTGGTTCCACTGCTTACTACTTTTGTAATTGTGGGAAGTTGTGCAAACCCACCAAGCTTCAGGTTCCTCAGTCTTAAAATTTAGAGTGTTAGTAACAATAGTATCTACCTCAGAATGTTGCTGTGAGGATAAATTTAATACCTGTAAAGATGCTTAACATAATAACTGACATTTAAACAATTATTTTAAGAAAATGATAAATGTTTTATTAAGAATTATGCTTATGTGCTGCATTTAGAACAACATATAACTATGTATTCATATAGCAAAGTACTTTGGAGAGATTAACAATCAGCTCTTGCCCATATAAGAGGGACTAGCAAACATAATATGCATATTAAAATCATTTTGATGAAAAACACAAAAAAGAATAAAAAAGAATGAATAAGTGTTAAATTATAAGCTACTAACATTGTCTTTGAAATTCTTCTAAAACTCAGACTCTTTCCTCCTGGTACAGAATGTTATAAGCATTTACTGGCCATTTGGCATATTAAAAACTCACAAACAAATTGTTTCTACCCTACCACTGGACTTCAAAAAAAGTGAAATGCAAGGGTTAACAAATTTAAACCTTTAAAGAGTCATGAAATGGACTGTTTCCACTTTACATCTGGCTTTTATCAATTGTAAGTCAGTTTCAGAAGGACTGCTACACAATCAAAACATACAGTCTCCCTAGTCATATAATTCAATTTTATAAATGAATTACTTATGTGCCTATAAGTAAATACATTCCTATGCATGAGGCTATCGACCGCTGTCAATGAGATAATCAAATCCAGGGGAAAATGCTATCCTTGTAAACACTTTAAACTCAGAAAGGCCCCAAATATCTGGACTATGATAAATCCAATCAGAAACATTTCAGTCTTATGAAAAGAGCAAGTTAGAAAAAACATTTTCAGCACAGAGCAACAGACAGATGTTAGAAGAGAATCACTTATTTTGTTAGAGAAAACAAGGGAGTTAAAAAAAACAGCAATTTTATACCACTTCAATATGTGGAAAACATGTATGAATGCCACAAGTTAGTGAACATCACCCCAGCAGGTGACTATGATCTCAGAAAGACAGAACAAAATAAAGGTCTTTGGAGTCTGCAAAACCTTATTATGAATACTGACTCTGCTACTTAACAGCTTTGTGACCTTGAGCAATTAATTCACTTACCCACCCTGGGCTTTGACATATACATATATAAATTAAAACCTACCTCACAGGATTAGACCAAGGATGACAGAATAACATATATGTAAAGTACTTTGTATAGTGGTGCCTGGCACATAGACACATAGAAGGTACCAAAAAATAATTATTCTTAGTCTGTCATTTGTTATAGAATTTAGCACAAGTAATCTAACTTCTTGGCCTTTGTTTCTGTGATGTGAACAAAACAGCAAGTTATTCAGTAGGGCAAATGTTGGTATAAGTATACTAGTGCATATGAAGGGAATATTACCTTATGTATGTTAACACACACAGAACAATACCTTAAATTTAAGAATCAATTTTTATTTTCCCAAGACATTTCATATACATTAAATTATATAATCCACACAACAGGTACTTTTATCCCTATTTGAGAGATGAAAAAAATGTTAGAGTGATTTCTTCCTGCTTGCTAAATTCACAGAGCTAAGAAAATGAATCAGGTCTTCTGCTGTTATAGCAAAGTGACACCTAATAAATGCCTGATGCTTTTTTTCCCTTTATTTATTTTTTATTGAAGTAAGTTATTATACACTATTATATTTGTTTCAAGTATACAACACAGTGATTCGACAGTTACACCCATTATTAGTCACCACAACTATTGTAATTACTGTCAAAATAGAAAGATGTTACAGAACCATTGACTATATTCTCCACGCTGCACTTCCATCCCCGTGACCAACTTAAATTATGATTGAGATTTTGTGCCTCTTCGTCCCCCTCACCCACCCTGCTGACCCACCTCAACCCCTCCCCCACAGTAACCACAAGTCACTTCTCAGTTTGTATGATTCTAGTGCAGTTTTGTGTCCTTATATGTGGAATCTAAAAAGAAAACAAAACAAAATGGGCCTGGTGCTTTTTCTAAAACCCCACACAGCCTCTTGTCTTTTCATTTCATGAAATTACTCTGTCTTTGCGAGTCAGGAAAGTACATTGAGATCACCAGGCTGAATATTTTAAACAAATAGAAACTTACAAACTACTACTGAGTTTTAAAATCTTGTGAACTTTTTAAATGATAAAAACAACCCATGCTCACTGTATTTCAAATGGTATGAAGATATATTTAAAAATTGCCATGTAAACATATGTTACTAAATAATGATGCAAATATTCTAATCATTTTTCTTTATCTAATGTCTTTCTATACTGTTTTGAATCGATTCTTAACTATTTCCTATTATCATTTATAATAAAAGACGAATTTCCAATGTAATTTTACTAGGCTATGTGTTTTAAGTACGTTAATGTGTTACCCAATAAAAACATTTACAGTGTTTTAAGTGAGTTTTATTTTAACTTTCCAGAAGCAAGATTTTATAAATATGGCTATTATTACAATTAGCCTAGACTGAGAATCTGAGGAGGCCCAGGTTCTTACCTTTGTATTGCGTCTGTTTGAGTTATTGTGAATAAATAACTTAGACACAGTTCATCATTGGTAAAATGAGAGATGTCACTTTCAGCCCCCAAATTAAATGAGTCTATGGGACACTAGTCAGATATTATTTAGTGAAATGTGCCGATTAAGGCAATATTTTCCACATTAGCAAGAGATTCATAAGTGTTTTAACCTCAATTCATAAAATATATCTACATTGTTCAAGAATGATATGTAAATTTCTGAGTAATTGAGTTTTGGGGTAACAGGCTTATCAAAAAACTTCCAGTTTAATTTTTTATGTAAAAAATGATACACATCTGAGCTGACCTTTAATTCCAAGTATAGTTTGGGGATTTTAGTTATAAATAGCTACAAAAGGTAGTATTTTATGACAGGCATATTCTTCATTATTAAGACTATTATTGTGCCCTTCTTACAAAGAAGATACAAGTAGATAATAGGCATTGTTTTATATTTAAGGAAGGACCAATAAGAGCAATGACCAGTATGTACTGGAGCAATAGTAAGCAGGCTCAAGCAATAAAATACCCTTACTGGGCAGCTACTAGAGCCTCCTATAGAAGATACGGTACTACTGTGGGAAGGGAGGAAAATACAACAAAAGGAGTTTCTTTGTTATCCATTCATTTGGCTTTTTACACTCATCATACTTCATATATTTAAAATGAAAATAAAAGTGGAAAGAGGAGTTCACTGTAGAAGGAAGTAAATAAAAATGATAGCTCACTTAAAGAATCTCAAGAAGACTAAAGGGAAGACATGAAATGGATTTAGACTTGAGTAAATTAACGTGCAGTTGGCTCTATAATCAGAATTATGTGTTAATATCTGAATTCAGCAAAGTTGCAGGATACAAAATTAATACACAGAAATCTTTGCATTTCTATACACTAATGGTGATCTAGCAGAAAGAGAAATAAGGAAAATAATTCAATTCACAATTGCATCAAAAAGAATAAAATACCTAGGAATAAATCTAACCAAGGAAGTGAGAAACCTATACCTGGAAAATTACAAGACACTCCTAAGAGAAATTAAAAAGGATACTAATAAATGGAAATACATCCCATGCTCTTGGGTACGAAGAATTAATATTGTTAAAAGAGCCCTACTGCCTAAAGTAATCTACAGATTCAATGCAATCCCTATAAAAATACAGACAGCATTCTTCAACGAACTGGAACAAATAGTTCTAAAATTCATTTGGAACCACAAAAGACCCCGGATAACAAAAGCAGTCCTGAGAAGGAAGATTAAAGCAGGGAGATCTTGCTTCCCAACTTCAAGCTCTACTACAAAGCCACAGTAATCAAGACAATTTGGTACTGGCACAAGAACAGACCCATAGACCAATGGAACAGAATAGAGAGATCCAGATATTAATTCAAGCATATAAGGTCAATTAATATACAATAAAGAAGCCATGGATATGACAGCTACATGTAAGAGAATGAAACTGGATTAGTCTAACTCCATATACAAAAGTAAACTAGAAATATATCAAAGACCTGAATGTAAGTCATGAAACTATTAAACTCTTAGAAGAAAACAGGCAAAACTCTCTTGAATATAAACATAAGCAACTATTTCATGAACATATCTCCCCAGGCAAGGGAAACAAAAGCAAAAATGAACAAGTGGGACTACATAAAGTTAAAAAGCTTCTGTACAGCAAAGGATACCATAAGTAGAACAAAAAGTCATCCTACAGTATGGGAGAATATATTCATAAATGACATATACGATAAGGGGTTGACATCAAAAATATATAAATAGCTCACATGCCTCAACAAATAAAAAGCAAACAATCCAATTAAAAAATGGGCAGAGGATCTGAACAGACACTTCTCCAAAGAAGCAATTCAGATGGCCACCAGGCACATGAAAAGATGTTACACATCACTAATCATCAGAGAAATGCAAATTAAAATCACAATGAGATATCATCTCACACCAGTTAGGATGGCCAACACCCAAAACACAAACAACAACAAATGTTGGCGAGGATGTGGAGAAAGGTGAACCTTCCTACACTGCTGGTGGGAATGTAAATTAGTTCAACCACTGTGGAAAGCAGTAAGGAGGTTCCTGAAAAACTCAAAATAGAAATACCATTTGATCCAGGAATTCCACTTCTAGGAATTTACCCTAAGAATGCAGGATCCCAGTTTCAAAAAGACATATGCACCCCTATGTTTATCGCAGTACTATTTACAATAGCCAAGAAATGGAAGCAACCTAAGTGTCCATCAGTAGATGAATCAATAAAGAAGATGTGGTACATATACACAATGGTATATTGTTCAGCCATAAGAAGAAAACTAATCCTACCAATTGCAACAACATGGATGGAGCTAGAGGGTATTATGCTCAGTGAAATAAGCCAAGCAGAGAAAGACAAGTATCAAATGATTTCACTCATCTGTGGAGTATAAGAACAAAGAAAAAACAGAAGGAACAAATAGCATCCGACTCACAAACCCCAAGAATGGACCAACATTTACCAAAGGGAGAAGGACTGGGGAGGATGGGTGGGAAGGAAAAGGGGGAAAAAGCGGCATTACTATTAGCACACCTAATGTAGCTGGGGGGGGGGGGGATACCGGCAAGGCAGTACAGCACAGAGAAGACAAGCAGTGACTCTATAGCATCTTACTGTGCTGATGGACAGTGACTGTAATGGGGTATGTGGTGGGGACTTTATAATGGGGGGAATCTAGTAACCAGAATGTTGCTCATGTGATTGTATATTAATAATACCATAATAAAAAAAGAAGAAAGAAAAAAAGAGAAAGAATTATGTGGGATTGAATCCTAGGTCTGCCATTTACCATCTGTGAAACCTTGTGTAGATTGTCACCCTCAAACTTAGTCCTCTCATCAGTATAATGGTTATATTTTTAGTACAGTAGTAGAGTAAGGAGCAAACAAGTTCATGTCATGTCCGTAGCACTGTGCCTGGTACATTAAGAACTCAATAAATGTTAGCTAACATGGTAGAGACCTTTCCAAATATCCATGCACTGGTCCACATTTTCCAGTCCTTTTGTAGCTAGGTGAGGCTGTGTTGTATTACAAGTTTTGGCCCATAGGCTGTAAGTTAAAATAATGTGTGTCACTTCTGAATCAAAACCTAGGAAGGTAGAGCTGAATTATTCATGTTCCTCTGCTCCTGTGCCCTGTTGACCAAGGAAGGCATGTGTATCAGATAGTATAGTTACAAGATGGAAGAGCCTTTGCCAGTTTGGTCACTAAGTGAACTAAATAAAATGTGGAGGTTTTGCCAATTCATGTTAGATATGTAACATGAGTGAAAAATAAGTTGTGTTGTTTTAAGCCACTGAGATTTGGGGATTGTTGTTGGGCAATACAGCATAGCCTATCTTGACTGATTTAGTTATTAGCAGAATCCAAAACATTATCAATAGTCAAGGCTGGGTAATGATGTAGTGGAAAGCACAAAGAGATGGAAATGAACAGACAAGTGTTCCATATTTTTATTCTCATCAACTATGTTGCTGGAGAAAAATAATTAAATTATTCTATGCTTTTATTCAAACATCTGCAATTGGAGGTAATATTATTAGTCCTTACTCACAAGATTAATTGTGAGGATAATATATAGGTAAATAAATGTCCTTTGAAAAATTCAAATCATGTGGAAATACCAAGGACTTGTATTTCTGTCTTCCTTGAAGAGAGAAATTGTTTATGAGCACTTTTATAAGGAGATAAAGGGGAATAGCTCTACAGTATTAAGTGTATATATTAATTTTTATCCTATTCTGCTTCAAGGTGAATATTATGTTCATGATCAGGGAGAAATTCTACTTTCCTACAAGATACAAATGAATTATTTAGACCATAATGGGAGGATCATGGCATGAGCTGACTTGCCAGATAGTACTAAGAGAAATACAATCTTGTATAAGACTTAATTTACATACTCGTTTTTAGTGTCATAGATATTACAACTGGGAATGACTTTAGATATTTTCTAATCTAGTGCAATAACCTCAGTTTTATAGATGACTGAATTTTGGCCACATGACAAATGGTAGTTCTTTAATAACTACTATGTAATACTGCTTTTGCCTCAATACCATTATCATTTAAGTTCATCAATCTTTTAAATTTATTACTTATTTTTACATTATCATTTGTCCTTTATTTCAGATAAGTTCACTAGTTCTTGAAGATGCTGCAACATACAAGTCATTTTCATAAGAATTAATTTATTGATGAAAACTATTGAGTGTTTATAAAGATAAAATCCAGATGATGAGAAATTTGATTGATAAGTTTTCTTTATGAGTAATAATTCACTTTTTTACTTGGCAAATAACATCAAGTACAATTAGAATGCATGCCTTTATGTTTAAAATGTCTGTGTACTACATGTGGCAGCATGCTGGTAAAATATCCTTTAAAATTAATTAATTTTTTTTATAAGTGGAGGCCAGTTTTGAATAAATTCCATGTAAAGTGGAGTTTAATTGAGAGTTTGAGCAGATAACACGTCTTTGAAATACCAAGTATCTATCTCCTGCAAACTAATGAGACCACTGTCTTTGTCCTGGATAACTTCCATTCAGTGAAAGGGATAGGGTAATGGAAATAAATTGATCAGTGTGACAAAAATATGTTTATCTTACAGCATAGTGTCACCGTTGTTCCAAATACTTAACATAGCCTCTAAAAATGTTTGATTTTCTGCAGCTTCTTTTAATACTAAGTTGTTTATGTTGAAAACTATGGAACAATAAGTAGAAAAAATCCCAGTACTGTCTCTGCCTTGACAAACAAATATGCTGATATTGACTTTAATACAATGGCCATCCAGGGTCAACTTAAACAGACATAAGAGACTGAGTTGCAATTAAGCATAGTTTAATCACTTGTTATTTCTATTTGCCAAAAACTATGTTCATATCTCTCTTTAAAACTTATCTACAAAGCAATGAAGGTACATATGTTCTGTTCCAGTTGTCCATAGTGATTCAAAATGGCAGTAGTCCATGATATCTGATTCCATCACACCTGTGTAATTTTGTTTAATATAGTGTGTGATTATTGGTTATTATCTTCAGTCCCACCACATATGTTTCAGATTAGCATATCAAGAAGGAAGAGATAAAGAAAATAGTGAGAATTTTTTTCTACTTTGAGCATATTTTTGTCATATCTGAATGTCTGCATCAAGAGGAGTCAGCTTTATGTAGTTCGAAGAATGCTGAGCCCAGACATTTCCCTGCTTTAGTTATCCATTGTTGCAACTGTGTAATTTGAGCAAGTCACCAACAACTCTTGGCATTGCTTTTTTCCTCTGTTCTATTTCTATGTTCTTCTCCTGTTCTATAAGTCAGTTATTTTTGTAATATATGTAAATTAACTTATCAAGTAAATGTGATCCACCCAACTTCTCTTGACATTTGAATTTGACCATATTTTCATCAGACAGTGCAAAGCTGATCTTAGATTGCTGTCTGAAAGCTGTGGCAAAGAAGAGAGAAAGTTCTCATGTTTGTCAGGTCCATGAGGGACTTGGCTGAAGAGAAAAGGAAGGAACCATTTGATAGGTAGCATATATACTTGCTATTATTTCCCCTAACAGTCAGATTTTTCATGAGTTAGATTTAAGAAAGTTGTTGGTTTCTTTAAAGTACAGGTAATTGTCCAAAATCTTTAGGCTGGCATATGTCCTACAATCTGTTTAAACCTCTTCCTGATCATGTTACCCATGACTTTCCCACTTTGGCTTTTCCTCCAGCCAGTCTGGATCTTCAATGCTCATTCTTTACTCATTAGCATTGCTCTTCCTATTCCCACAATTAAGGTGTTTTCCTATCCAAATATAACTTATTCTTCCTAAATCCTAGTGGCTAAGGAACATTTAAGAGAAATCAATTTCTATTTTTATATGAGCTGAAATATGGATCTCTGGTTCTCAGAAACCCTGCCTGAAGTTGGCCTTCTTCCCTTAATTGCTGTTTTCTGTATATACACACTGCACTGAAATGAGAAGACCAGAAGTTGTCTGCTTTTCTGATATCCTCTTTGACTTCAGCTCTTTTCTTTGTGAAGACAGGAGGTCTGAATTAGTTGTTTTTTAAAACTAAGTTAACATTATTTCATGTCATGTAAGTATCATAACAATGTCATATAATAGCTGGCCATATGGAATAGAATAAAATGATAGCTTGACAATCTAGTTTGACATTGAAACCTATTTACTGAAAAATCCATCATGTAGTGCCCATACCCAGAGACAAGTATTCAGTTATAAGGCCATGTTTTAAAAGGGGTATTGCAAAAAATACATCTTAGAAGATGATCCGGATCATTAGTTTCTGTAATTAAACTCATGTAAGGAAAGTTTAAAGGAATCTGGGATATATATATTGGAAAATAATTTTTAGGGACACAATAATTGTCTGCAAACACTTAAAGAACTATCATACTGGAAGAGGGTTGCTCTGGGTCTGTACATTACGTTCAATTGGGTGCAAGTTATGGGTAACAAAAGTAGTTCGGTTCGAGGACTTCTGAATAAAGATGCCATTCAATTAAATGGACTGCTTTAAGTAATGCACCTACTCACTGGCATAATGTTCAAGTAGAGCTATGATCATCAGTTAGAGATGTCATAAAAAAGGGAGGTAGATTCTACTTCAAGAATCCCTTCTAAATCTAAGGTTCTCTGAAGATAAACTTTTTTGTTGTTGTTGTCCTGAAGAAACACAGACTTTCTGATATTAGATGGTATAAGAAAACATTTCTTAATACTTCTTAAATTCTCTTTTCCAATAGGATCATGGTTGGTTCAAATACTTCATAGCTCAGTTAGCTCTACAAGAATTGTGTATATTGCTAGTTGCATGTTCCAAAGTAACTTTCAAAATCTTCTTGAAAACTTCCATGGTAAGTGGCAATGTCAAAGAACACCCTGGGTTGTACTGCCATTCCTGCACCTGCATTTCCCACCAAGAATAGGTTTACACAATACTTTCACCTTATTGAGGATCTGAAGTCAATAACAGCTACAATATATTCAAGCATATTATATTATCCACACTCTGTACACCAAATGTTTACAATATAAAAAGTTAATATTTACATTTATTAATTAAGCTTGATGAGGGTGGTATAGAACTTCCAGTTTTCTGGGAATAACATGGCAGAAATTAATATAATTGGTATTGACATATAAATTTTCCTGTCACTCATGCCAGACGCTGAAATTAAAAATGCAATACAAATATGTTTGAACCATGCAGTATCATTTAAAATAACTCTAGACATTATAAATATTTATTTCCTGTATTTTTATTCCCCTATAAAACAAAGATGAGACATTTATAATTGAATGAAATTAGTTCAGGTTATTTCAGCATTGGGAACTGCCAAAAATTAACATTTTTTGTGACACACGAAAAGCAGTAAATTTATAATACTGGGTTAACATGGTAAGACATTTGAAGCTACATTTACTGAATTATGTAGTAAAGATGATTAGTCATGAAAACAAGAGAAATTGCAAGTAATATAATCTCTGAAAATTCTTCCATTATTTTCTTATGTTTGATATTATTAATTAGAGCAAAAATTCCCACGAGATTCCTAACAATGAATATATGGTATGCCTTTTTCTAAGTGAACAATAAATCTTCTGTGATCCTCCAGGTTGATTTTTTTGCACATGGAAAGACTTATTGGTGATGATAGCTGACAGGCATTCCTTGCAACCATTATGGTTTTGGAACGTAGTTTGCATATTTTGGCACTTTATTTTAGGGAGGAACTGAAGTAAGTTGCTGCCAACATTCCACTAAATTATACCTTTAAAGGCCTTTTTGATGTCTCCACTATTTCAATTTAATATCCCTTGAAAATCCTAGAATAACTACAGCTATGCATTCCCTAAAGAAAAGCCTCCCATAATCAGACCTTTACAAAGTTCAGGAGGTCCTATTTTCATGGGGGAAGTGCTTTAATCAAGATTAATTTTTTCCAGTTTTCAGTAATTGGAGCTCTTCCTGAGTTTTCCTCAACTCTCCGTTAGGATGAAATTATCAAATTTCCATGGCAATTAAATGAAAAATGTTTGAGTGCATGAATCATTCTGTACAATAATCATCAAGGTACAAGTTAAATTAAGTAAGGGGAGAAAGTGAAGGATTTAGCATGAAGACCATAAGCTCAGAAAATGCAGGTCTGTGGCTGAGATCCTCTGCTGTGAGAGTCCTGCTTTCATGCTAGATGTATTTCTGAGCCTGTTTTTCTGTAGCTCCAACTAGACAAAGTTGCCTCTGGTCAAAAGGAAACAAATAACAGCATAAAATTAATTTTTCTATTATACAGAAAACACATTTAGACCACAGAGTCACAGTTGCTAACTGGAAGATTTTTTAATGATTTTTTTTTAAATAATTTATTTTATTTTAGTATCATTAACCTACAATTACATGAGCAATACCGTGATGATTGAACTCCCCCCATCACCAGGTCCCCCCCACCCACCCCACCACAGTCACTGTCCATCAGCGTAGTGAGATGAGAATCACTACTTGTCTTCTCTGAGCTGTACAGTACCCCCCGTGCCCTCCCACCCTATGTCTGCCAATCGTAATGCCCCTTTTACCCTCTTATCCCTCCCTTCCCACCCATCTCCCCAGTCCCTTTCCCTTTGGTAACTGTTAGTCCATTCGTGGGTTCTGTGAGTCTGCTGCTGTTTTGATGATTTTTTAAGTTGCATCCCTTACATATTGTTTTTCAATTATTGTTTGAACAAATACTAACAGAATTTATATAATAACTCTATACCGACCTGCATGCCTCTTCCAGAATATTTATTTTTTTATTAAGGTATTATTGATATACACTCTTATGAAGGTTTCACATGAAAAAACAATGTAGTCACTACATTTACCTATATTATCAAGTCCCCACTCATACCCCAATGCAGTCACTGTCCATCAGTTTAGTAAGATGCCACAGATTCACTATTTCCCTTCTCTGTGCTACACTATTTTTCCCATGATCCCCCACACCATGTTTATTAAACAAAATATCCCTCAATCCCCTTCTCCCACCCTCCCCACCTGCCCTCCCCTTTGGTAACCACTAGTTCCTTTTTGGAGTCTCTCAGTGTGCTGCTATTATGTACCTTCAGTTTTGCTTCATTGTTGTACTGAACAAATGAGGGATATCATTTGGCAAATGTCTTTCGATGCCTGGCGTATTTTACTGAGCATAATATCCTCCAGCTCCATCCATGTTGTTGCAAATGGTAGGATTTGTTTCCTTCTTATGGTTGAATAGTATTCCATAGTGTATATGTACCATTTCTTTATCCATTCATCCACTGATGGACAGTTAGGTTGCTTACATATCTTGGCTATTGTAAAAAGTGCTGCAATAAACATAGGGGTGCATATGTCTTTTTGATTTTGAGAAGTTGTATTCTTTGAGTAAATTCCAAGGACTGGGATTCCAGGGTAAAATGGTATTTTTATTTTTAGTTTTTTGAGGAACCTCCATATTGCTTTCCACTATTGCTGAACTAGCTTACATTCCCACCAGCAGTGTAGGAGGGTTTCCCTTTCTCTGTATCCTCACCAGCATTTGTTGTTCTTAGTCTTTGGATGCTGGCCATCCTTACTGGTGTGAGGTGATATCTCATTGTGGTTTTAATTTGAATTTCTATGATGATTAGTGATGTGGAGCATCTTTTCATGTGTCTGTTGGCCATCTGAATTTCTTCTTTGGAGAACTGTCTGTTCATATCCTCTGCCCATTTTTTAATTGGGTTATTTGCTTTTTGGGTGTTGAGTCATGTAAGTTCTTTATATATTTTGGATATTAACCCCTTGTCGGATATGTCATTTACAAATATATTCTCCCATACTGTAGGATGTCTTTTTGTTCTGTTAATGGTATCCTTTGCTGTACAGAAACTTTTTAGTTTGATGTAGTCCCATGAGTTCATTTTTGCTTTTGTTTCCCTTGCTCAAGGAGATGCATTCAGGAAGAAGTTGCTCATGCCTATATTCAGGAGATTTTGCCAATATTGTCTTCTAAGACTTTTATGGTTTCATGATTTACATTCAGATCCTTGATCCATTTCTAGTTTACTTTTGTGTATGGGGTTAAACAATAATTCAGTTTCATTCCTTGCATTCAGCTGTCCAGTTTTGCCAACATCAGCTGTTGAAGAGGATGTCATTTCCCCATTGTATGTCCATGGCTCCTTAATCATATATTAATTGACCATATATGTTTGGGTTTATATCAGGGCTCTCTAGTCTGATCCATTGGTCTATGGGTTTGTTCTTGTGCCAATACCAAATTGTCTTGAGTACTGTGGCTTTGTAGTAAAGCTTGAAGCTGGGTAACATAATCCCCCCAGCATTATTCTTTCTTCTCAGGATTGATTTGGCTTTTTGGGGTCTTTTGTGTTTCCATATGAATTTTAGAATGATTTTCTCTAGTTTGTCGAAGAATTCTGTTGGTATTTTTATAGGAATTTCATTGAATCTGTAGATTGCTTTAGGGAGGATGGCCATTTTGACAATATTAATTCTTCATATCTATGAACACGGGATGTGTTTCCATTTATTGGTATCTTCTTTAATTTCTCTCATGATTGTCTGAGTATAGGTCTTTCATTACCATGGTTAGGTTTATTCCTAGGTATTTTATCCTTTTTGATGCAACTGTGAATGAAATTGTTTTCCTGATTTCTCTCTCTCCTAGTTCATTGTTAGTGTATAGGAATGCCACAGATTTCTGTGTACTAATTTTGTATCTGGAAACTTCTCTGAATTCAGATATTAGATGTACTAGTTTTGGACTGGATTCTTTAGGGTTTTTTATGTACAATATAATGTCATCTGCAAACAGGGACAGTTTACCTGCTTCCTTGCCAATGTGGATACCTTTTATTTATTTCTGTTGTCTGATTGCCATGGCAAGGACCTCCAGTACTATGTTGAATAAAAGTGGGGAGAGTGGGCATCCTTGTCTTGTTCCCGATCTTAAAGGAAAAGCTTTCAGCTTCTCACTGTTAAGTATGTTGGCTATGGGTTTGTCATATATGGCCTTTATTATGTTGAGGTACTTGCCCTCTATAACCATTTTGTTGAGAGTTTTTATCATTAATGGATGTTGAATTTTGTCATATGCTTTTTCAGAATCTATGGAGATTATCATGTGGTTTTTGTCCTTCTTTTTATTGATGTGGTATATGATGTCGATTGATTTTTGAATGTTGTACCATCCTTGCATCCCTGGAATAAATCCCACTTGGTCATGATGGATGATCTTTTTGATGCATTTTTGAATTCAGTTTGGTAATATTTTGTTGAGTAATATTTGTTGAGTATTTTTGCATCTATGTTCATCAGCGATATTGGTCTCTAATTTTCTTTCTTTCTGGTGTCTTTGCCTGGCTTTGGTATTAGAGTGATACCGGCCTCATCGAATGAGTTTGGAAGTATTCTCTCCTCTTCTACTCTTTGCAACACTTTAAGGAGGAAGGGTATTACATCTTCACTTAATGTTTGATAAAATTCAGTGGTGAAGCCATCTTGCCCAGGCATGTTGTCCTTAGGTAGGTTTTTCATTACCAGTTCAATTTCATTGCTGGTATTTGGTCTGTTCAGATTTTCTGTTCCTTTCTGGGTCAGCCTTGGAAGGTTGTATTTTTCTAGAAATTGTTCATTTCTTCTAGGTTATCCAGTTTGTTAGCATATAATTTTTCATAGTGTTCTCTAATAATTCTTTGTATTTCTGTGGTGTCCCTAGTGACTTTTCCTTTCTAATTTCTGATTCTGTTTATATGTGCAGACTCTCTTTTTATTTTCATAAATCTGGTTAGGGGTTTATTTGTTTTGTTTGTTTTCTCAAAGAACGAGCTCCTGATTTCATTGATTCTATTGTTTTATTCTTCTCGATTTTATTTATTTATGCTCTAATCTTTATTATGTCCCTCCTTCTACTGACTTTGGGTCTCATTTGTTCTTCATTTTCTAGTTTCATTAATTGTGAGTTTAGACTGCTCATTTGGGATTGTTCTTCTTTCATGAGGTAGGCCTGTCTTGCAATATACTTTCCTCTTAAGATATCCTTCACTGTGTCCCACAGATTTTGTGGTGTTGAATTATTGTTGTCATTTGTCTCCATATATTGCTTGATCTCTGTTTTTATTTGGTCATTGATCCATTGGTTATATAGTACCATGTTTTGAAGCCTCCATGTGTTTGTGGGATTTTTCATTTTCTTTGCATAATTTGTTTCTAGTTTCATACCTTTGTGATCTGAAAAGTTGTTTGGTACAATTTCATTCCTTTTGAATTTACTGAGGCTCTTTTTGTGGCCTAGGATATTATCAATTCTTTAAAATGTTCCATGTGCACTTGAGAAGGATGTGTATTGTGCTGCTTTTGGGTGTAGAGTTCTGTAGATGTCTGTTAGGTCCATCATTTCTATTGTGTTGTTCAGAGCCTCTGTCTCCTTACTTATTTTATGTCTGGTTGATCTGTCCTTCAGAGTGAGTGGACTGTTGAATTCTCCTAAAATGAATGCATTGCATTCTATTTCTCCTTTTAATTCTATTAGTATTTGTTTCACATACGTGGGTGCTCCTGTGTTGGGTGCATAGATAGTTATAATGGTTATATCTTCTTGTTGGATTGACCCTTCTATCATTATGTAATTTCCTTCTTTGTCTCTTGTGACTTTCTTTGTTTTGAAATCTATTTTGTCTGATACAAGTACTGAAACTCCCGATATTTTCACCCTACTAGTGGCATGAAATATCTTTTTCCATCCCTTCACTTTTAGTCTGTGTATGTCTTTGTGTTTGAAGTGAGTCTCTTGTAGGCACCATATGGATGGGTCTTGTTTTTTTGTCCATTCAATGACTCTATGTCTGTTGATTGGTGCATTCAGTACATTTACATTTAGGGTGATTATCGGTAGGTATGTACTTATTGGCATTGCAGGTTTAGATTCGTGGTTATAAAAGATTCAAGGTTAACTTCCTTACTTTCTAAGAGTCTAACTTAACTCACTTAATATGCTATTACAAATACAATATAAAGGTTATTTTATTCCCCCTCCTTTTTCATCCACCTCCATCCTTTATATATTAGTTATCATATTCTGTACTGTTTGTCTATCCCTTGATTGACTTTGAGGATAGTTAATTTAATTTTGCATTTGCTTAGTAATTAGCTGTTGTACTTTCTTACTGTGGTTTTCTTATCTCTGATGACAGCTATTAAACTTTAGGAACACTTCCATCTATAGCAGTCCCTCCAAATAAACTGTAGAGATGGTTTGTGGGAGGTAAATTCTCTCAGCTTTTGCTTATCTGGAAATTGTTTAATTCCTCCTTCAAATTTAAATGATAACCTTGCTGGATAAAGTATTCTTGGTTCAAGGCCCTTCTGCTTCATTGCATTAAATGTATTATCCCACTCTCTTCTGGCCTGTAAAGATTCTGTTGAGAAATCTGATGATAGCCTGATGGGTTTTCCTTTGTGTATGATATTTTTTCTCTCACTAGCTGCTTTTAAATGTCTATCCTTATCCTTGATCTTTGCCATTTTAATTATTATATGTCTTGGTGTTTTCTTCCTTGGGTACCTTGTGTTGGGAGATCTGTGCATCTCCATGGCCTGAGAGAATATCTCCTTCCACAGACTGGGAAGTTTTCAACAATTTCCTCCTCAAAGACACTCTCTATCCCTTTTTCTCTCTCTTCTTCTTCTGATACCCCTATAATGCGAATATTTTTCCGTTTGGATTTGTCACACAGTTCTCTCAATATTATTTAATTCTTAGAGATCCTTTTTTACCTCTGTGCCTCAGCTTCTTTGTATTCCTCTTCTCTAGTTTATATTTCATTTATCCTCTCCTCCACCATATCCTATCTGCTTTTAATACCCTCCATTGTGCTCTTCAACGATTGGATATCCAACTAGAATTCATTCCTGATTTCTTGAATATCTTTCAGTACCATCATAAGCATGTTAATGATTTTTATTTTGAACTCCCTTTCAGGAAGTCATGAGGTCCATGTCATTTAAATCTTTCTCCGGAGTGGTATTAATAATTTTACTCTGAATCAGAATCCTTTTGCATTTCATATTTGTATATGGTACCCTCTAATGCCCAGAAGCTCTACTCCATGGAGCTCCTCAGCCCCTGAATTAATGTTGGGGGTCGCAGGGAAGTGGTATTGGTGCCTTGGGGGAGGAAAGATGTGTTTCCTGCTTCCTGGATGTTATGCCTTTCTCCACTGTGTGAACCAGAGGGCTAAGTACACAGGTATAAATCTCTATGCTTTGTGTTTACAGTTGCTGTAGACAGATCTTCCCTCTGGCTGGCCTAACACCAAGGTAGGGTTTGCCAGATTGTGAGCCAGGTGGGGCTGGCTGAAAGAAAGGCACAGTAGCTGTGTATCATAGAGGGGGTCCTTGGAGCTGTGTAGACAGCCAGGGAGCTGGAGCACCTGAAGATCATCTAAGGAGGAAGATTTCTTTTTCCTCCTTAAATATGAGAGTCTATATGGCAAAGCTCCAAACTTGCTGGGCAGAGTACACCCGGACAATTTTGTCTACCTGTCCTCTCTCCTTAGAAATAAGCTCTGTACAATTCTTGCCCCTTTAGCAGCCCTCTTTCTAAGGGATTCCTTGTTAGGAAGTCTCTCTGACTGCCCACCTTTCTTTTTTCCCAGAGCAGCCAGATACAGATCCCTGCTTTTCACAAGTGGCTGGAATCTCATTGTCTCCAGGAATTCTGCCTGTCTTAGCTTTCCAACCCTGTAATCATGAGAATATCATGGAAGCACCATGCATTGTAGGTTTGTGCTCCAGAGCAGATCTCGAGTTAGGTATTCAGCAGTCCCAGGCCTCCACTCCCTCCCTGATCAGTTTCTCTTCCTCCTGCCTGTGAAATGGGGTTGGGGGAAAGGCTTGGGTCCTGCTGGGCCACAGCTTTGGTACATTACCCTCTTCTGTGAGGTCTGCTATTTTCTCCAGGTGTATTCTGTCTGGCACAGTCCTTTTTTCTGTTTTTCTTTCAGGATTAGTTGTATTAATTATATTTTCATAATATATGTGGTTTTAGGAGGAAACCTGTGTCTCACCTCTCATGCCACCATTTTTAATCCTAAACCCAGGATATTTCTTGAGAATGAAAAGAACCTACAGCCTATAAGTACCATTTACTTTTCTCCTCTTGAACAACTGAGTACTCCTAAAAGCTAAAAAAATGTCCCTGACATTCATCAAATAGTATTCCCCCTGCCCCCAGTTGTGTTGGCATCTGGTAACTACTTTAAGAATTAATGGGACTACTCAGGAGAGTATTATACAAATGAAGGATGGAGAAGACACTGAACCTGTGATTCTATATTATGCCTCTATCAGAATCACCTATGGAGCTTAAACAAATCCCAGATCTCACTTCCATTTCAATTCAATTATTGTATAGTGTGGGTCAGTATGTGTCCTTTTGTCCCCTATCACTTGAGGTGCATGCAGACATATAGCAAAATATGTCTTTAACATGCAGACAAACTCAGATGATACAAAGACTCTCAATTTGGCCCCTTCCTACTTCTCTAACTTAATTTCTCACCACTTTCCTCCTCAATTTACAAAGTTCCACCCATGCTGGGTTTCTTTAATTGCCTCAGTCATGCCAAGTCCTGACTGCCTTAGGGTATGGACATCACTTATTTAATATACACACCATTTAAAAGTTTTTCTAAATGATTTATAATTTAAAAAACAATTAATAAATCCATAAAATCATTACAGTAAAATATAGAGATGTATTTAAGCCTTATAAAAGGGAAGGCATTTGAGCATGTTGAAATATCAAATATATTAAGGTAAATCTTGATAACTTTGGGTATATCAAAAATTTTAAAAACGTGTATAACAAAGTAAAACATCAAAAATTAAAATACAGAGACAGATCAGAAAAAATGATATGGAATGTGTATAACAAAATTTTACTCTCCAGAATTTAAAACAATAAAAATGGAAATCAATCAACCCTTTACCCAAGGATATGGAGAAACAATTCACATAGAAGGAACTAAAAGTAGCCATTGAAAATATAAAGATCATCAATATCACAAGAAATTTATAATAAGGTAAAAGTTAGTTACATTTTTTTCATTCATCAGTTAGGCCTAATTGTGTGGTATTAATGTGATCAAGTGTTGGCATTCCACAAGACTATCCAGGAACCTAGGTTTGATTTTGAATTTCTACTCTCCTTTCAAGGATTGTCTCTTTTGAATGTTAAATCCAGTTCACTACTATAACCATGTAACAACTTGTAAAATAAAGATAACCTAATAGTGACCAACTCTATTTTTTGTTTTGAAATAAACATTTATTTTAAGAATAGCTTTAGATTTACAAAATTTTTACAAAGATAATACCAAAAGTTCCCATATATCCCAGACACAGTTTTCCCTAATATTAATATCTTACATTAGTCCATTTTTTTACAACTAGGGAGCCAATATTAATATTGATGCATTAACTAAATTCAATCATTTATTTATACTAATTTTTAGCTAATGTTGTTATGTTCTGGGATCGCACTCAGGATGTTACACCACAATGGATTTAGACATCATGCTTCCATAGGCTGTGCTTGGCTGTGACACTTTCTCAGACTTTCCTTGTTTTTGATGACCTGAGCAGTTTCAAAGAGAACTGGTCAGATATTCTGTAGAATGTTTCTCAACTGAGATTTGTCTAAAGCTTTCCTCATGAAAAATAGTGTACCAGAGGTAAAGACCGATTCTCATTATATCATATCAAAGGTACATGCTATCAACATATCAATGATGATGTTAAACTTGACCACTTGGCTGAGTGTTCCAACTATTATTTCCCTCCCTTCCTCTGTCCTTTCATCCTTCCTTCCTTCTTCCTTTTTACATACTTTTTATCATTAAGTCAATAAGTGCAGCCCATACATAAGGAGTTCAGTGTTATGCTTTACCTCCCTGAAGGGAGAATATACATAAATTGTTTGGAATTATGTATCATTACATTTTTTATTTTGCTACTCAAATTATTCCAGCTTTGGCTATTATGAGCTCTTTTGGTTGACCCCTTGGTCTCTTTAACATACCCTTATCATTTTGGCATATTTTAGCTTTTTCTCACTTCCTAGTTCTACAAGTTTCTCCCGGATAATCTTGTGCATTTCTTAACTCAGTATGCATATATACATATGCATGCATGGATATTTATGCATATATATGCACGTGTGTGTATGTTTATATATATATTTATCTATATGTATAGTAAGTTAAACATCAGTTCATATTCGTTTATCTCATGATATCTTCAACTCCAATCCAATACCACATGGTTCATTCTAGCTTTTGCTTCTTACCTATCTATAACCTCCCACTCCGAAAGTGAGAAACTTTTCTCTTACTGTCTTCCATCCCTTTACATATCTGCTCAATTCCAGTGACATGTACCATAGTTTCAAAATTGACTTTTACATCCATGAGAAACAATTTTATCAACTGCCTATGTACAGCTCCTTTTGTTTTCAGACTTCCAAAATCTAGTCATTTCCAAAGTTATTTAGATCAGCATTTCCTTCGCCCCACCCACTTCAGAGAGGTTATGCTTTACATTTGCAACACAGATGCATAGTTTTGTCAAATTCTACATTCCATTTTGGGTACCCCTGATCTCTGAGCTGATGTTTTAAAATTTTAATCCATTTATGTTCATTCAATTTTCTATAAAGTTCTATGTATTTAAAAAATGTATAGTGTAATTAAGTGCTATATAAAATAGTTTCACAGCCCTAAAATATTCTCTATGTTTCACTTAGTCAAACCCCATTCTCTTTCCAAATCCCTGGCAACTACTAATCTTTTGTTTTCCTATTCCATTTTTGACAATTCCACAATGTCAAAAAAATGTAATGGATAGCATGTAGTCTTCTCAGACTGGCTTCTTTCACTTACCAATATACATTTAAGAGTCACCCGTGTTGTGTTTATTAATAACTCATTTCTTTCTTTGTTGAATAGTTGTTCATTCCTGGTTTATCCTTTAATCTGTTAAAGGACCACCTTTGTTGTTTCCAGTTTTCAGTGATCATGAATCAACTTTGCATAAACTTTTTCATGCACGTATTTGTGTGTGGATATATGTCTCCAGATCAGTTTGGTAAGTAACTATGAGCATGATTGTGGCACCTGTGTCAAGTCTGGGTTTAGTTTATAAGAAACTGCCAAAATGTTTTCCAAAGTGTTTGATTTTTAATTCCCATCAAGAATTAATGAGCATTCATTGTGTTCGGCATCCTCACAGAACTTTGTATAAGCAATTTTTTTAAATTTCAACCATTTGAATTAGTGTGTAGTATTATCTTCATTTTAAAAATTCTAATATATATATAGTAACATCTACCTTAGCTATGATTTGCATTTCTCTAATGACATATAATGTAAGCATCCCTCATATGCTTAATCACTAGTGTATTTTTTGGTGTGAAGTATCTCATCATATATTTTGTCATTTTTAACTGGGTTGTTTTTAATTTTATTGTTGAGTTTAAATTTTCTTTATACATATTGGAAGAGTCCTTCATGAGATTTGTGATTTGCAGGTATTTTTACCCAGTCTGTGCCTTATCTTTTCATTTTTGAAAGAGTTTCAGTTTCTTTTAAACATGAAACTTTACTTAAAAAAGTTCAAATTAACAATTAATTTTCTTTTGTGGATTATGCTTTAAATGTTGTATCTAAAAACTCATCACCAAAGCCATGAACATGTAGATTTCTCCTGTGTTATTTTATAGAAGTCTTATATTTATATATTGTGTTTTATATTCAGGATTTTGATCCACTTTGAATAGTTTTATGTAAGATGTGAGGTTTATGTTAAAGTCAATTTTTCTTGCCTCTGAGTGTACATTTTTCCAAAATACTTGTTGAAAGATGGCAATTTCCCCTTTGAGATTTCTTGATTTAATTCTAAAAAATCAAGTTACTGTACGTGTGAGTCTGTTAGTAGACTATTTGGTACACCATATGTTTTTGTCTATTCTTGTGTCAGTACTACATTGTGTTGAATATTGGAGTTTTAAAGTCAATATTTCAATCAATGAGCAATTCACTGGTCCCCTGAATTGTGTCCTGGCAATGGTGGACATAGGAGCTGAGTGATCTCTGATCCATGGCAACCCTGAGCATTTTCCTGGGACCCCTGCTGTGATAGATGTCTATAGGGTAAGGCAATTAGAGTGAAGAAAGCCCAAATCTCACTGGAGATAGGACGTTTACCCCTAAAGGAATATACCATGTATATTTCTCCCATCACTGAATATATTTTGGGGGTAGATATCCCGCAGGGCCTGTGGTTACAGACCACTGCAGATTAGTTAGACTGAGGGTACCTGTGGTAAAGGCAGTTCTGAGGGAACATGCTAAGCACTCACCTGTAGTTCTGTCTGTACCTCGGTGGGTGACAAATATTAAGCAGTATAAATTGCTGGGGGGCACAAGGAAATTGGAGAAACTCTAAAGGAGTTGGAGAGGGTGGGCATCATAAAGCCCACTCATAGTCCTTTAATTCCCCTGTGTGGCCAGTGAGAAACCCAGACAGCTCCTGGCATAAGACTGTAGACAACAGGGAATTGAATAAAGTCACACCCCCTTTACAAGATGCTGTCCCCTCTATAGCAGACATTATGGACACCCTCAGCCACTAACTAGGAACGTATCATTATGCAGTAGACCTTGCTAATGCTTTCTTCTCTATTGACATAGCACAAGAAAGCCAGGAGCAGCTTGCCTTCATATGGGAAGGCCAGCAGTGAACATTCACTGTCCTTTCACAGGGATATCTCCACAGTCCCAACATCTGTCATGGACCTGTAGCCCAGGACTTGGCCACATGGAAAAAACCACAAACAGTGTGGTTGTATCAAAACACTTATGATATTAGGCTCACATCTGATTCTCTTTCAGATTTAAAAGAGCAGTTCCTAGACTGTTGCAACATCTACAGGAAAAAGGATGGGCTGTGAACAGCACTATGGTTCAGGGACCTGGTTTGTCCGTGAAATTCTTGGAGGTTATCTGGACAGGTAAAACTAAGGTTGTTCCCAAAGCAGTTATAGGCAAGGTCCAGGATTTCCCCACCCCTACCACTGTGGCAGTATTACAAGAGTTTTGGGGTCTTTTGGGCTACTGGAGAGTGTTTATCCCACACTTGGAACAAATTCTGAAGCCCTTATAATGGTTGTTATGAAAGGGTATCAGGTGGGACTGCGATGTAACATGTGCAGCTGCTTTTACTGCTGCCAATCGGGCAGTCAAGGCTATACAGGCCTTGAATGTAATGGACACATCAAGGCCCTGTGAATTAGATGTTCATGTAACTGAAAATGGTTATGGATGGAATATTTGGCAGTAACTTGAATGGACATGCCAACTATTGGATTCTGGTCACAGCTATGGAAAGGAGCAGAGGTCTGGTACACCTTGACAGAGAAGCAACTGGCTGCTGTGTACCATGCCTTGCTGGCTATGGAGCCCATCACAGGAACAGCTATGACCAAGGTAATAACCACCTATGCCATCGCAGGGTGGATGAAAGACTGGACCCAAAGGCCACAGAGTGGCATGGCACAGACACATACACTGGCCAAATGGGGTGCATATTTACAGCAGTGCAGCCCTCTCTCTACTAGCCACTTAAGTGGAGAACTCCAATGCTTATTGGGGCCAGTGACCTATACCAGTGGAAAGCAGGAAGAACTTGCTTTACAGCCCTTGGTAGCAGAGACTCCTTATCCGGAGGAAAAAGACCGTCTACCTGAACATGATTGGTACATAGACAGCTCTAGTCGTGGGCAGCCCCCAAAGTGGTGGGCTGTGGCTTTCTATCCTAAGACTGAGAAAATACGGATGGAAGATGGAGAGTAGAAGAGCAGTCAATAGGCTGATATGAAGGCAGTATGGCTTGTGATCACCCAGGAGCCTTCTCCCATAGTTGCCTGTTCTGACAGCTGGGCCACCTATGGGGCTTGACCCTGTGGCTACCAACATGGTATAATATCAACTGGATGGTTGGTCACCAGCCCCTATGGGGCAAGAGTTGTGGCAAGACCTATGGGCCGATGGTCAGCCTAAGACTGTTACTGTATATCATGTGACTGACCATTTCCCTTTGGCATCCCCAGCGAATGATGAAGCAGACATATTGGCCCAAGTGAGCTGGCTGGAAGGAAAGCCTGCCTTTGATGTGGCCCAATGGCTATACTGGCGTTTGTTGCACATGGGGCAAAAGACAATGTGGGCTGTAGCCTGTAGGTGGGGCTTGCCATTGACCTTTGAAGAAGTCATCACAGCCCAGAAGGAGTGCCTTGTATGCTCTAAGAGGGACTTACACTGAGTCCCACAGCAACATGAGAAAATAGTGCGGAGGCCAATACCCCTTGTCAGGAGACAAATAGACTATATTAGGCCTCTGTCCATTCAGAAGGATATTGGTATACTATGACTTGTGTGAACATGGCTACTAGACTATTGGTTGCTTTTTCTGCATGTTGTGCAGATCAGCAAATCACCAAGAGGATCCTGGAGCATCTCTTTGCAGCCTATGGCCAGGCACATGTGATTGAGAGTGATCAAGGCACCCACTTGACTGGACATGCATTACAAGAATGGGTGAAGCAATTAGGAATAAAGTGAAAATTTAATATACCATATAATCCTACCGGGCAGGCATGATAGAGACGTACAATGGTTTGCTGAAATTTTGCCTGAAGTCGGACACCAATAGTCTATGGGGTTGCTGAGTTTACCTATGGACAGTGCTGCGGCGTTTGAATGAGAAGCCATGTAAAGGAGCTTTGAGCCCTGTGGATATGCTCACACACCTTGCTGCCTCTTCCATACAATTGTAAATCCAAACCAAAGAATTATTGAAGCCAGGATATGGTCAGCAGAGCAACATCCTGCTGCCAGCCCCTACTGCATTAAGCTCTGGAGACACTGTTGAATGGACCTGGACATTTTGACACATGGACCAGTGATGGCTGGCCCTTCTGGTACCTTGGGGGAAAGGCCTGGAAGCTGGCTTCCTATATATTCCTGAAATAACAGATGAATGGCCCCCAAAGGTCACAGTAGTGTACCTAAAACATCCAGAAGGTAAGAGCATTTTGCGGGGAAGTTTTGTTTTATCTTTATGGCCAGTGCATGTACCTCCCATATCCCTGTATATTAACCCATCTGTAACTCCCATAGGGAGGGGTCTGAAAGTCTGGTATACTAGACCAGGACAAGATCCCATTTATGCCACTGTTTTATCATAAGACCACTTTCTTGCATGTATCCTACCTGATGGACAAGATTTGCTATGCTGGTGTCATTAAAACATGTATCTTATCAACCTTAAGGTTATTTTCTCCTACAGTCCTTGTGGCCTGAATGTGCCCCATGGCTGCAGCTGCATTATGATTTCTCTGAGCCCTCATCTATTGCCTGCCAATGGAATGGATGAGCTATGGATTTAATCTGCATAATATTTTGAACCTAGCTGAATCCTTCGGCCTGAGGATTGTCATAATTTTATTGCTGTTGCTATTGTTATGTCATTAGTCTGGTCACAATGCTCCAGTTTTCTCACCAAGGGACCATTGCAGAAGAAAGAGAATGAGTAGATTGTAAGGTGAGATTTCTGGAGGTGTGGCCTGTAGGTAAAATTGTAACATTTCCAGAGTATCTTTCCTGGCTTTGGTGCATATGCATATACTCAGGGGTGGACCGAAGTTCATCTCCATGTCACTGGTTAATTACCTGGGCAACCAAGGGCGTGTCTGAACCTGAAAATTTAAGGGGAGGGGCTGGCTTGCTTCTTCTGGAGCAGTGGAGGGAGAGACTGCACTGGACTGTAGTTTGTAAGCAATAAACTTGTTTTAAACTTTATTTCTCCCTTTGACTGATTTTGGTTTTTAGAGGTATTTTGCCCTGGGATTTCCTCTCCCCAGATTTACAATTATACAGAATAATGGTGATGCTCCTCAATACCCCCTCCTGCAACCCTTTTTGCTTCTACTCTTACATCTACATTCAATTCCCAGCTAGCCCCTAAAGGTTAGTTACAAACTGTGATACATAAGGTGTGTTACACTTCAAAATAATTACTTGTATTTTCTCATTTATACAAGCATAAGTGTGGGAACATGTGTGGGAATGGAACCTAAAGGTATTAGATAATGGTAGAAATAATGCAAAGTTGCATCAGACTGAATTTATATGGACTCACTAAGCAGATTCTGCATTTAATGTTGCGGCTTGGGAAGTTAGAAAGGGCTCTAACTCTTTGGTTGGCTGAAAATGGACCAAAAGTCGGCCCACTATGAGTGAATTAGAAATGGCAGAACTGCCTTGGTTTCATGTAGAGATAGGGATTCAGAGGCTTAGGAAGAATGGGTGGGTGAGTGGGTTGGGTGAGGGGAATAAAGATGCACAAAATCTCAATTATAACATAAGCTGGTCAGGGGGATGAAAGTGCAACATGGAGGATATAGTCATTGGCTCTGTAACATCTTTCTACATTGACAGTAATGACACTAATTAGGGTGAGGATTTAATCATTTGTATAATTGTTGAATCAATGTGTTGTATACTTGAAACTAATATAGTATTATGTATCAACTATATTTCATTACACAGAAGGAATGTTAGAGTCCATTTTTCATTAAAGACCTACTAACCCACACTGGGTGGGCCCAGAGGACATACTGCTCAGCAAAACTGAGAAATAAATTTGTGGGAGGAACCCTTTCATCCTTGAAAAGCTACATGATCACTACTCTCTGTATGACAGACTATTACAGTGGGAACGGCAGCCATTGTTGGTTAAACTAACTGCAATGGGAGTAATTATATCCTGGTGTGGCAGGGAACAAACAGTACCTCTTAAACGCCACAAGCAGGGTGGGAGTGGTTATTGTGGTAGACATCAGAGTCAGCTGTAATTGGATTAGTCAGATTCACATAGACATATGGCATTTGCTAGAAATAGATTGTCTACTAAATTCTTACTTTATCTGCATAAGCAGAAGTTAGTCAAGCAAACAAAAATCTAACATAATTCATAAAAAGAGTCATGGTCAATCAATTTGAGACTTGGACCAGTTTATAGACACAGAACCCCTTGAATTAAGGGGAATCTGGGTCCCATAGAGGATGCACCCCTGTACACTATCAAAAATTAATACTGCTAATATTTCAGTTTACACCAAAAGAACCTATGACCTTTTATCAGGATAACTGTGTGCTGGGGAAAAGGAAATAATCAGAACTTTCAGGGATCACTATACACTGACTTTGAACTGGCTTTAATTCATAGTTGCCAATTTGTAAGAGGAAATGCTATCTTGCTCTTTTAAGTTTCATTTAATGTAATATCATTTTGGTTAAATATTTCCACATACCTATCAACTGTTTTTTTCCTGTACCTCTCTTTCCTATTTAGCAGTTAAAATTTTTTCTGATTTTTTGAGAATTCTATGTATTAAGGATATCAACCATCTTTCTGTGCTGTGTGGTGGAAAGTTTCCATGCTTATAATTACATCTTAATTTGATTCAATGCATGTGTGTTTTAAGACATTGAGAGAATTTTCATAGTGGTATTTTTAAGACTACTAATTATGTAGTATTTTTCTGCCTTTAATATCATTCATAAATGTAAATACTTTATCAATATTGTAAAAAGATTTTATATATAGTTTATATATAAGAATATATTTTATCTATGTTATTATATTCATATAAAAATAATGACATACTAATAGCAATCATAGTCATTATTACTGCAAGTGGTCATTATTTCAGCTGATATTCATATAGTTTTTTTCACCATTTCATATTCCTTTTATTGTTTGTAAGCATCATGATTGGTTGCATGGATTTAATTTTCCATTTAATTTAATGAAAGGACATGGGAATACTAAGAACCTATTCTGGATATTTCCTGTATTTCAGACATAGTATTCCCATACCTCCACTATATAGTAACAACCCAATTTTCTCTTCATCATCAAGATCAGTCAGCCCAGCCAATAGAGCAACCCCCTTCTTTTGCATCTTGATTCACTGATAGGAGAATTGAAAAGTGGCCAAGTGGCACCTTCAAATTTCAGTTTAGATAAAAACTTTGCTGTCATCCCCGGTGGATGTCTTATTCTCTTTGTATTATCTTGGTAACTAAGACCTCTACACAGAAGAGCTGTAGTTGCAGGGATAGAAAATGAATATTTTGCTAGTGGATCACTAAAGCTAATAGTGCGGAAAGACACTTCTGATTCCTACCCCTATTACCAGACTGAATCCTGGTTATGGGAGAAATATCACTATATATTGTTTGTTGATTTAGAGTATATACCACATCCAAGAGGGTCTTACTGCAGTTCTCTGAGACTTGTTGCCTCATAGATGGCATTGTATATAAACTTTAAAAAGGCCATACTACTAATCTATCAGGCCAATTACTTTAAGGCTATCAGAAACATGGTAAAACTAACGAACTTCTTGAGCATGTGTCTATTGCTGCACTTTGTTTGGTGTTACATGTGTTTATAGATATGAAGTACTATTGTATCAAGCAGCATGACTATGTGGAATGATGTGATGATATACAAGACATTGTATAAATCCAAGGAAGGTGGTTTTCCAAAAATATTTCAGTCATGAAAGTCAAATCCACATCCACACTAGATATCTTTTCTACATAGCATTGCACATTCCTTGATGGAATAGTGTAATCGAATCAACTAGCAATTAATAAGCTAGCTGAACTTCATAGGAAATATTACCATACTGAAGGTAAGCGGGTTTTTTTCTTCTGTTGGCAAATAAGTCACTCATCATTAGCTGTAACCAGATTGAGTTGTATAGAGTGTGGCATCCATGTTGTTTAGCCCATGCATAACTTCCATTCCTGCCACCATACCCAGCCATGACTGTTCACATGACCTAGAGATTTTCCTCTTTTACAAATCAAGTAAGTCTTTAGTAGGTGATTTATCCATTTTAATTTAGGGATTTTTCAATCTGTTAGCCAATGCCAAAGTTGTCTATGAATCAAACATTCTGATAACACCTTTGATTTTGCAAACAATTAACTATAACTATCTTTTCTTCACCAGTTAAATGCTGCTAATTAGACCCTACTATACCACAATCCCATCATGTCCAGTGAATTCAAGAAGACTAGTTAAATAGCAGCAGTTCTCATTGCCATTCAGAATTTTCATAGAATAATCACTATAGAGCTTTAGGAGGAGGCTGGAGATTTCTATAGAAAATTCATTGCAATTTTGGTAAAGGAAGTGACCTATGGAACAGACCAATTACCAGCAACAAAACTGAATCAGTAATCAAAAAATATTCAGGAACAAAACCCCTGGACTAGATGGATTCACTGCTGAATTTTATCAGACATTCAGAGAAGACATAATACCCATTCTCCATAAATTGTCCAAAAAATAGAAGAGGAGGGAATACTTCCAAACTCATTCTTTGAAGCCAGCATCACCCTAATACCAATACTGGCAAAGACCTCACACATAAAAAATTACAGACCAATTTCATTGATGAACATTCAAATATACTCAACAAAATATTAGCAAACTGAATTAAAAAATACATCAAGAGGATCGATCATACACTATGATCAAGTGGGATTCATCTCAGGGATGCAAGGATGGTACAACATTTGAAAATCCATCAACATCATTCACCACAACAACAAAAAGGAGGACAAAAATCACATGATCATCTCCATAGATGTTGAAAAAGTATTCAACAAAATTCAACACTCATTCATGATTAAAACTCAACAAAATGTGTATAGAGGGCAAGGACCTCAACAAAGTAAAGGCCATATATGAAAAACCCACAGCCAACATCATACTTAACAGTGAGATAATAAAGTTTTTCTTCTAAGATAGGGAACAAGACAAGGATGCCCACTCTCCCCACTTTTATTCAACATAGCAATGGAGGTCCTAGCCATGACAATCAGAAAACACAAAGAAATAAAAGGCATTCAGATTGGTAAGGAAGAAGTCAATCTGTCACTGTTTGCAGATGACATGATATTGTATGAAAAAAAACCTAAGTAATCCACTCCAAAACTACTCGAACTAATATCTGAATTCAGCAAAGTTGTAGGATACAAATTAATACGCAGAAATCTGTTGCATTCCTACACACTAACGATGAACTATCAGGAAGGGAAATCAGGAAAACAATTCCATTCACAATTGCATCAAAAACAATAAAATACCTAGGAATAAACCTAACAAAGGAAGTGAAAGACCTATACTCTGAAAACTACAAGACACTCCTAAGATAAATTAAAGAGGATACTAATGGAAATTCATCCCACGCTCTTGGGTAGGAAGAAATAGTATTAAAATGGCCATCATGCCTAAACCAATCTAGAGATTCTGTGCAATCCCTATCAAAATACAGACAACATTCTTCAATAAACTGGAACAAATAGTTCTAAAATTCATATGGAACTACAAAAGACCCCGAGTAGCCAAAGCAAACCTGGGAGGGAATAATAAAGCAGGGGGAATCTCACTTCCCAACTTCAAGCTCTATTACAAAGCCACAGTAATCAAGACAATTTGTTATTGGCACAAGAATAGACCCATAGACCGGTGGAACAGAATAGAGAGTTCACATATTAACCCAAGCATATATGGTCAATTAATATATGATAAAGGAGTCATGGATATACAATGGGGAAATGACAGCCTGTTCAACACCTGGTGTTGTCAAAACTGGACAGCTACATGTAAGAGAATGAAACTGGATTACTGTCTAACTGTATACACAAAAGTAAAATCGAAATGGGTCAAAGATCTGAATGTAAGTCATGAAGCCATAAAACTCTTAGAAGAAAATATAGGCAAAACTCTCTTGAATATAAACATAATCAACTTCTTCATGATCATACCTCCACGGGCAAGGGAAACAAAACAGAAATGAACAAGTGAGACTATATCAAACTAAAAAGCTTCTATACAGAAAAGGACAACAACAGTAGAACAAAAAGACATCCTAAAGTATGGGAGAATATAGTCATGAATGACATATCTGATAAGGGGTTGAAATCCAAAATATACGAAGAGCTCATGTACCTGAACAAGCAAAAAATCAAATAACCCAAGAAAAATAGGCAGAGGATCTGAACAGACAGTTCTCTAAAGAAGAGGTTCAGATGGCCAACAGGCACATTAAAAGATGCTCCACATCTCTAATCATCAGAAAAATGCAAACTAAAACCACAATGAGATATCATCTCACACCAGTTCAGATGGCTAACATCCAAAACACAAACAACAACAAATGTTGGCGAGGATGTGGAGAAAAGGGAACCCTCCTACACTGCTGGTGGGAATGCAAATTAGTTCAACCATTGTGGAAAGCAGTGTGGAGGTTCCTCAAAAAACTCATAATAGAAATACCATTTGACCCAGTAATCCCACTCCTAGGAATTTACCCTAAGAATGCAGCAGCCCAGTTTGTAAGACATGTGCAACCCCTATGTTTATCGCAGCACTATTTACAATAGCCAAGAAATGGAAGCAACCTAAGTGTCCATCAGTGTATGAATGGATAAAGAAGATGTGGTACATATACACAATTGAATATTATTCAGCCATAAGAAGAAACAAATCCTACCATTTGCAACAACATGGATGGAGCTAGAGGGTATTATGCTCAGTGAAATAAGCCAGGCAGAGAAAGACAAGTATCAAATGATTTCACTTATCTGTGGAGTATAAGAACAAAGAAAAAATTAAAGGAACAAAGCAGCAGCAGACTCACAGAACCCAAGAATGGACGAACAGTTTCCAAAGGGAAAGGGACTGGAGAGGAGGTGAGAAGGGAGGGTTAAGTGGAAAATGGGGCATTATGATTAGTACCCATAGTGTGTGTGGGGGGTCACAGGGAAGGCAGTATAGCACAGAGAAGACAAGTAGTGATACTATAGCATCTTACTAGGCTGATGGACAGTGACTGTAATGGGGTATGTCGTGGGGACTTGATAGTGCAGGAGTCTAGTAAGCACAATGTTGTTCATGTAAGTGTATATTAATGATACCAAAAAAATTAATAAAAAATAAATTAAAAAAAACAGAAAGCCTTATAGGTGATTCTGGCACATGCTAAAGTTTGATAACTACTACTCTAAAATATACAAAAGGTGTTCTGGAATTTCAACTTACAATTACGTTTTTATATGTTGTACATCTTCATGGTTCACACTTTGGAAATCACCCTCTGGGATATGCCATGAATTAAGTTTGATTATAGGTCTAGAGGTAATGAGAGTTGGAGGGATTATGGCCTTAGGAGGATAAGTAGTCCTTTACGGTACAGCTATCTAAAGGATGGTATTTGCTTATTTTTCAGGCAATAGGAGATAAACTTCAAACAAGGAAGAAAGGTTTGTTTCAACAGGCAAAGAAGATTCAACAGAATTTACAGTTTCAACAATCTTACATTAATAAGTATTAGCCCATATGTATCCTTCACTATTTTCAATGGCCACTTCTTTCCAAAGAATGCCTCTAATTTTAACAAAGAAGAATCTAAAATCTAAAGATTCGTTAATTCAGCTCTCAGGATTAGACCTTCAGTTTGATTTTCAAAATTCTTGGTTCTGCAGTTACATTAGATAATGGTTAATTATAGAGCACATTAAATTTTTTTGATCCTTAAACAGAGCTGAGCCTGGAAATTTAAATCCTGAGCTCACAACCTTCTTAACTAAATTTTCCAATATGATCAAAAGCAAGCAATCAATATTCCACATTTTCTCCCTTATTTTCAGTGTAATGTTTTATGGTGGCAACTATCTGCTCTACCATAGCCTTGGCTTCTCTATGCATATGATTGTAGGTGCCAAAAGATAATATATTTTTTAATTTATTGAGGAATATTTTACAAATAAAGCTATATATTTAAAGCTCAGAGAATGATGATTTGATATACCTATACAATGAGGAATGATTAAGAAGAAGAAGATATTACATCCAACAACTTAACATAATTAATTAACTTTTTTGGAGTGTGAGGAGGGTTAAGATCTACTCTCAGCAACTTTAGAATATACTTTCTATTTTTAATAATATACTATATAATTAACTATAGTCACCATGCTGTATATTAAATATTTAGAATTTCTCACAACTGAAAATTTCTACCCTTTGACCTATATCATCCCATTTCTCCCTCACTCAAGCTGTTGGCAACTAGCATTTATTCTTTCTATGAAATTGGTTATATTTTTTCTATTCCACATATAAATGATGCTATATAGCATTTGTCATTCTGTGTCTTGTTTCACTTAGCATAAAGCCCTCTAGTTTAATCCATTTTGCCCTAAATGGTAGGGTTTCCTTCTTTTTCACTGAATAACACTCCTATCCTATATATGTAACATTTCATTTATACACAGATGGAGACTTTAGGTTGTTTCCTGAGTTTGTTATAATGAATAATGCTGCAATGATAACGTGTGTGTATATAATCTCTTTGAGATCAATTCATTCAGATATATACACACAAGTAAGATTGCTAGATCATATGATGATTCAATTTTTAATTTTTGAGGTACCACCATACTGTTTTCCATAATAGCTGTGCCAATTTATGTTCCACTAAGAGGGTATAAGGGTTCCCTTTTCTTCATACCTACACTGATATTTATCTCTTTTCTTTTTTGTAATATCTCACTCATATGTGGAGTAAAGAACAAAGAAAAAAAACTGAAGGGACAAAACAGCAGCAGACTCACAGAACCCAAGAACGGACTAATAGTTACCAAAGGGAAAGGGACTGGGGAAGAAGGGTGGGAAGGGAGGGATAAGAGGGTAAAAGGGGTATTACGATTAGCAGACATAAGGTGGGGGGGCACGGGGAGGACTGTACAACTCAGAGAAGACAAGTAGTGATTCTCATCTCACTACACTGATGGACAGTGACTGTAGTAGGGTTGGTGGGGGGGACCTGATGAAGGGGGTAGTTTAATCATCACAATATTGCTCATGTAATTGTAGGTTAATGATACTAAAATAAAATAAATTGTTAAAAATATACCTATTCTAATAGGAGAGAAGTGATATCTCATTGTAGTTTTGGTTTGTATTTACATGATGATTACTGGTATTCAGCAAGTGTGACATATCTACTGGACATTTGTTTATCTTCTTTTGAAGAACATTTATTCAGGCCATTTGTCCATTTTTTATTTTTATTTGCATTTTTTTCTATTGAGTTATATGCATTCTTTACGTATTTTGAACATTAAACCCTTCTCAGATATATGACTTGTAAATATTTTCTCTCATTTTAAAAGTTTACCTTCTTAATTTATTGTTTCCTTTGCTGTACAGAGCTTCTTAGTATAAAGTATTCCCACTCTTTACCTGAGCTTCTTTTGATTTTGTTTTAGCTTGTTAATAACAAATATTTAATGTTTAATAGACCCTCTTTCATTTTATTTTCCTACTAAAAATTTACTTACATATTTATATTTAGCTTTGGAAAATGATTTTTAAAATAATGTTCAAACAAAAAAATGCAAAAATCTTAATATACAGGTCAACAAATGTTTACATGTGTATACACGAGTGTAACCATCTATCAGATCATTATATCAAACATTTCACAAACATTTTTCTCCCTTCACCTATTCCCACATCCACCTAATCTATGGCAACCACCAGTATATTTCTTTATGTGTTTATTCTGTTTTGTTTGTATGTTTGTTTAGTTTTTGACATTCCACATATAAGTGAAATCATATGTTAATTGTCTTTCTCTGACTTATTCAACTTACAATAATACCCTCTAGGTCCATCCATGTTGTCACAAATGGGAAGGATTCCTTTTTTGATATTTTGGCTATTATAAGTAATGCTGGGATAAACATAGGAGTGAGTATACACTTTGAATTATTTATTTTGTTTTCTTTGGGTAAATTCCTTGAAGTGGAACTGCTGGGTCATATGACACTTCTACTTTTAGTTTTCTAAGAAACCTCCACAAATTCCAGCAGATTAAAAGATGGCAGAGTAGGAATGCAAGGCAGAAACCTCCTCCCCCCCAGAAAAGAAGAAAATAAAGCAAATAAAACTAAACCTGAAAATGACCTGAAGACTGCAGAACAGACTACCTAACCCTGGATAAGAAGAGATCTCACAGAAAGGGTAAAGTAGCAGAGCCATGGCTGAAGAGGACTCAAGCCATTCCCCTACACCAGCCTATGGGTGAGAGAAAGAGGAAAGGATAAAGGAGGGCATGGAAGCTCAGGATCACTGAACACCAGGCCCTAGAGATCTGTTCTGTGAGCATGAGCCCTCATTACATTGGATTCTGGTCATTAGGAGGGCTGAACACCAAGGACAGGTGGAACACTTGTGGATGCTGAGATTCCAGTCACTTGTGGAGAACAGGCAAGCTCCATTGATCCCCATGATACAGAAGAAGAGCAGGTAATTTGAAAGACTTTCCAGCAAAGGGGATACCACAGGGGTGAGGTTTGGATGGAATTCTCTTCTCAGGAGAAAGTAGAGGCAGACAATACCTTCCCAGCCTTCCCTCAGTCCAATAGATCAAGAACTCTTGGAAGGCCTTGACAATGTCCCTCACAGACAATGCAGACCCAAATCTCCTCCATGCACACACTGCTGGCCAACTCATCTGGCACAGCAGCAGCATTAGTCTTTGCTGCCTGGCAGGCAGAGGGAGACTCTCTCAGATCCACTTCAGCCCAAATAAGTAGGTGCCTGCAAAAGCCAGCCCTGATGGCTCCTTCCTCCCCATGGTTGTCCAATCCCAGTGCTGTGCATTTGGCTTTGCAGAACCACACATCAGCCCACCCACCCCACTAACACTCCAACACTACCTTTAATGCCAGGCAAACAGGGTGGCCCAACCCACAGTGATTTCAGCAGAGACTTCTGCTCTGATCACAAAGGTACAGGTGAAGGCAACCTGACAGCCAAGACTCATAACAATACAGAAGATAGACAGAAAGGTGGCCTGCCCACTGCATGCTAATAGCTGGGGATCCCGCACTGGAGAGTAGGGAGTCTTGAACTTCTGAGCACCACAGGATGCCCCCTTTATAAAGTTATTACCCCATAGACCAAGAAGCATAGCAGAGCCATCTGATACAAAGGAAGAAACACAGAAACTCTGACAAAATGAGGAAGCAGAGGAATATGTTTCAAATGAAACTACAGGACAATACACCAGAAAGAGGGCTAAATGAAACTGATATCACCAGTCTTCTTGATAAAGGTTTCAAAGTTAACATCATAAATATGCACATGGATCCACAGAAAAAAATTCAGGATCTCAGGGAAGACTTCAAAAAAGAGATGGAATACCTGAAAAAGAGCCACTCAAGGCTAGGGAATACAGCATCTGAAATGAAACATACAATGAAGGGATTTAAGACTAAATTTTTGCAGGTAGAATAAATTGTGAATGAGATGAAAATTAGGGAACAGGAACACAGTGAAGCCACAGAAAAGAGAGAAAAAAGGATCTCTAGGAATGAAAGAATAAGAGATCTATGTTACCAATCCAAATGGAACAAAATGCACATAATAGAGGTAACAGAAATAGAAGAGGGATGCAAAGGCATAGAAAGTCTCTTTGAGGAAATAATTGTTGAAAACTTCCCCAATCTGGAGAAATAACTAGACACACAGGTCATGGAAGCACAGAGATCCCCTAACAAAAGGAACCTCAGGAAGACAACATGAAGACATATAATAATTTGCAAATATCATGGATAAGGACAGAGTATTAAAAGCAGCTAGAGAGAGAAAAAGGATTACTTATAAAGGAAACCCCATTAGGCTGTCAGCAGACTTCTCAGCAGAAAATGTACATTCCAGAAGGGAGTGGCATGATATATTTAATGTAATGAAACATAAGGACTTCCAACCAAGAACCTTCTACAATGAAATGTTATCATCTAAATTTGAAGCAAGGATTAAACAATTTCCAGATAAAAGTTGAAGGAATACACCATCACAATAAAAACAAGTATAAAATTAAAACAAAACATAAGAAGCAAAATCAACTATTCACAAAATCAAACAAGGGATACATATAAAGTGCAGATCCTGACATTTAATACATAAAGTATAGAATTGGAAGGATGAGAAGTAGAAAAAAATCACCTTGAGATTGTACTTGAAATAGATTAATAAGCAATTTAAGATTGACTTTTAAACTGTAAGGAAACTATCCTCAAACCTTTGATACACACAAAACTAAAGCCAACAGTGAAACAAGCCCAGAAGAGAAACACAAACACCACATGATTTCACTTATTTGTGGGATATGAAAACAAAGTAAACAGAAGAAAAAAAATCCAGCCGTGGACATACAGGCACTAAGAAGTGACTAGTGGTTTCAAAAGGGGAGGAATTGGAATGAGTGCCAGGCGGAAGAGGAAGGTGGGTAAGGGGGCATGACAATTTCCAATCACAATGAAATTTGATCACAGGGACTGTTGAAACAATGTAATGAATGTTTGAAACCAACATAAGATTGTATATTAATGAATTTAAAAAAATGTTAAATCATATATAATTTAAATTAGATCACCTTAACCATCAGAATAAAAACATTTGTGGTTGTTAAAATAACTAAATTGAACAATAGATACACAAAAATCAATCAATCAATAAATAAAGAGAAATCAAATCACAACATTAAAGAAAAACATTAAATAACAAGAGAAAAGTATGAGAGGAAGAAAAAAAGAGAGGAGCTATAAACACAACCAGACAATTAATAAAATGGCAGTATATACACATCTACCAATAATCATCTTAAATGTAAATAGACTGCAAGGATGGTACAATATTCATAAATCAATCAAAACCATATATCACACAAAAAAGGGTAATAATCACATTATCATCTCAATAATGCTGAAAAATCACTTGACAAAATTCAACATCCATTTATGATAAATCTCCTAAACTTGAGTATGGAGGGTATGTACCTCAACATAATAGAGGCCATATATGAAAAACCCACAGCCAACATAATACTTAATAGTGAAAAGCAGAAAGGTTTTCCTTTAAGATCGGGAGCAAAACAAGGATGCCCACTCTCACCACTTTTATTCAACATAGTTCTGAAGGTCCTAGCCACGGCAATTAGAAAACACTAAGAAATAAAAGGCGTCCAAATTTGTAAGGAAGAAGTCAATCTGTCACTGTTGGCAGATGACATGATATTGTACATCAAAAACCCTAAGGAATCCACTCCCAAACTACTAGAACTAATATCTGAATTCATCAAAGTTGCAGGATACAAAATTAATACACAGAAATATGTTGCATTCATATACAGTAATGATGAGCTAGCAGAAAGAGAAATCAGGAAAACAATTCATTTCACAATTGCATCAAAAAGAATAAAATACCTAGGAATAAGCCTAATGAATAAATTACTAGACACTAATGAAAGAAATCAAAGAAGACACCAATAAATGTAAATATATCCCATGCTCATGGATAGGAAGAATTAATATTGTCAAAATGGCCATCCTGCCTAAAGCAATCTATAGATTCAATGAAATCCCTATCAAAATATCAATGGCATTCTTCAACAAACAAGAACAAATAGTTCTAAAATTCATATGGAACCACAAAAGACCCCGAGTAGCCAAAGCAATCCTTAGAAGGAAGAATAAAGCAGGGGGGGATCTTGCTTCCCAACTTCAAGCTCTACTACAAAGCCACAGTAATCAAGACAATTTGGTACTGGCACAAGAACAGACCCATATACTAGTGGAACAGAATAGAGTCCAGATATTAACCCAAGCATATATGGTCAATTAATATACGATAAAGGAGCCATTAATATACAATGAAGAAAAGACAGCCTCTTTAGCAACTGGTGTTGGGAAAACTGGACAGTTACATATAAGAGAATGAAACTTGCTTATTATCTAATTCCATACACAAAAGTAAACTCAAAATGGATCAAAGACCTGAATGTAAGTCATGAAACCATAAAAAATTTCTTAAAAAAAACATAGGCAAAATTCTCTTGAACATAAGCTTGGGCAACATTTTACTGGACACATCTCCTTGGGCAAAGGAGAACCAAAGGCATTCTTCAATATGAAAGAATACATTCATAAATGACTCATCTGATAAAAGGTTAACACCTAAAATATATAAAGAGCTCATATGCCTCAACACCTAAAAACCAAATAACCTGATTAAAAAGTGGGTGAAGGACCTCAACAGATACTTCTCCAAGGAAATACAAATGGCCAACAGCCACATGAAAAGATGATCCACATCCCTAATCATCAGGGAAATGCAAATTAAAAACATGAGATATCACATCACAACAGTTAGGACGGCCACTATTCAAAAGACAAGAATTAACAAATGCTGTCAAGAATGCAGAGAAATAGGAACCCTCCTACACTGCTGGTGGTAATGTAAATTGGTGCAACCCCTGAGGAAAGCGGTATGGAAGTCCCCCAAAAAACTAAAAATAGAAATACCATTTGATCCATTAATTTGATTTCTAGAAATTTGTCTGAAGAAATCAAAATCCCTCATTTAAAAAGATACATGCACCCCCATGTTTATCACTGTGCTATTTGCAATAGCCAAGATATGGAAGCAACGTTAAGTGTCCATCAATAGATCTATTGGTTTTGATTTGCATTTCCCTGATGATTAGAAAATGGAACACCTCTATTCATGTGTCTGTTGGCCAAGTGTATTTCTTCTTTGGAGAAATGTCTGTTGAGGTCCTCTGCCCATTTTTTTAATTGAGTTATTTGTTGTTTTTTTTTGGTGTTAAGGTATGTGAGCTTTTTATATAATTTGGATGTTAGCCCCTTATCAGATGAATAATTAATGACTATATTCTCCCATATTGTGAGAAGACATTTGTTCTGCTGATGGAGTCCTTTGCTTTACAGAAGCTTTTTATTTTGAAGTCGTCCTTCTTGTTCACTTTGTTTCCCTTGCCGCAGATGTGTTCAGGAAAAATTTCTGCCTATGTTCAAGAGATTATTTTTGCCTAGGTTTTCTTATAAAAGTGTTATGGTTTCATGTGTTACATTTAGGTCTCTTATCCATTTTGGGCTCACTTTTGTCTATGGAGTTAGGGAGTAAGTCAATTTCATTTTCTTGCATATATATGTCCAGTTTTCCCAACACCAGTTTTTAAAGAGGGTGTCTTTTCACCACTGTATATTCATGGCTCCTTTATTGTATATTATTTGATCATATATGTGTGGGTTTACATCTGGGTTGTCCATTCTGTGCCACTGATCTTTGGGTCTGTTCTTATTCGAGTACCGTATTGTTTTGATTACTCTGTCTTTGTACTGTAGCTATAAGTTAGGGAGCAAAATACTCCTAACCATGCTTTTCTTTCTCTGGACTTCTTTGTCTACTCAGGGCTTTTTTTGGTCCCATATAAATTTTAGACATTTTTTTCTAATTCATTCAAAAAGGGCTCTTGGTATTTTGATAAGGATTGCACTGAATCTGTAAACTGCTTTCAGCAGGATGGCCATTTTGACAATATTAGTCCTGCCTAAACATGAGCCTCATATAGATTTCAACTGATTTGTGTCTATTTTCTCTCATAAGTGTCTTATACTTTTCTGGGTATAGGTTTTCTCTTCTGCAGTTAGGTTTATTCCTAGGTCTTTTATATATTGATGTAATTGTAAATTAAATTGTTTTCCTGATTTTTTGCAAATTCATTTTTTTATTTTTGAATATATTTTTTTGAATATATATATATTTTTACAATTTATTTTGGTATCATTAACCTACAAATACATGTGCAATATGGTGATTAAACTACCCCCTTCATCAGGTCCCCCCCATAACCCCATTAGAGTCACTGTCCATCAGCATAGTGAGATGCTATAGAATCACTACTTGTCTTCTCTGAGTATGTACAGCCCTCTGGGTGACCCACCAACACCACGTCTGCTAATAATAATGCCCCTTTTACCCTCTTATCCATCCCTTCCCAACCGTCCTCCACAGTCCCTTTCCCTTTGGTAACTATTAGTCCATTATTGGGTTCTCTGAGTCTGCTACTGTTTTGTTCCTGCAGTTTTTTTCTTTGTTCTTATACTCCATATATGAGTGAAATCATTTGATACTTGTCTTTTTCCTCTTGGCTTATTTCACTGAGCATAATACCCTCTGGTCCATCCATGTTGTTGCAAATGGTAGGATTTGTTTTCTTCTTATGGCTGAATAATATTCCATTGTGTATATGTACCACATCTTCTTTATCCATTCATCTACTGATGGACACTTAGGTTACTTCCATTTCTTGGCTATTGTAAATAGTGCTGCAATAAACATAGGGGTGCATATGTCTTTTCCAAACTGGGCTGCTGCATTCTTAGGGTAAATTCCTAGGAGTGGGATTCCTGGGTCATATGGTATTTCTATTTTGAGTATTTTAAGGAACCTCCATACTGCTTTCCACAATGGTTGAACTAATTTGCATTCCAACCAGCAGTGTAGGAGGGTTCCCTTTTCTCCACATCCTAGCCAACATTTGTTCTTGTTTGTGTTTTGGATGTTGGCCATCTTCACAGGTGTGAGGTGATATCTCATTGTGCTTTTAATCTGCATTTTTCTGATGATGTGGAGCACCTTTTCATGTGTCGGTTGGCCATCTGAATTTCTTCTGTGGAGAAGTGTCTATTCATGTCCTCTGCCCATTTCTTAATTGGATTATTTGCTTTTTGTTTGTTGAGATGCGTGAGTTCTTTATATATTTTGAATGTCAACCTCTTATCGGATACGTCATTTATGAATATATTTTCCCATACTGTAGGATGTCTTTTTTTTCTACTGATGGTGTCCTTTGCTGTACAGAAATTTTTCACCTTGATAAAGTTCCCCTTGTTCATTTTTGCTTTTGTTCCCTTGCCCGGGGAGATATGTTCATGAAGAAGTCACTCATGTTTATGTCCAAGAGATTTTTGCCTATGTATTTTCTAAGAATTTTATGGTTTCATGAATTACATTCAGGTCTGTGATCCACCTTGACTTTACCTTTGTGTATGGGTTTAGACAGTAGTCCAGTTTCATTCTCTTACATGTAGCTGTCCAGTTTTGCAAACTCCAGCTGCTGAAGAGGCTGTCATCTCCCCATTGCATATCCAAGGCTCCTTTGTCAAATATTAATTGACTGTAAATGTTTGGGTTAATGTGTGGATTTTCTATTCTGTTCCACTGGTCTGTGTGTCTGTTTTTGTGCCAGTACCAAATTGTCGTGATTACTGTGGCTTTGTAGTAGAGCTTGAAGTCAGGGAGCGTAATTCCCCCTGTTTGATTCCTCCTTCTCAGGATTTATCGGAGTTTTTTCACCTCTCTCCCGCCGGTCCTGCTCTCGGTCAGGACTACAGCTCTTTGTGTTACAAGCTCTTTCTGCGACCCTCCGAGCCAGCAGAGGGGAGGAAGGCAGGGAGAGAGGCTTGCCCCGATAGGCAGAGCAAGGGAGGTAAGCGCCGGCTGTCCGCCCGTTCCCGCAGCCTCTGGCGCTCGGCGGCGCCGCCGCTTGCAGCCGCTCCAGCCTCTGCTGCCGCCGCCGCTGGCCGCTGGCCGCTGGCCACTCGCCGCTGGCCGCTTCTTTCGCCGGAGACAATCAGACGTGACAGGAAGTTCACTCGAAGGAAGAACTCGTTTATTGGGGCTCAGGGCATGGGATATATAGGGTGAAGTCTCTCCCCATCAGTCACCTATGCTAATAAGGCAACTTTCACTTTTCCAAATCAGGCACAGAGTTGCGCGCATGCACAGCTGTCTCTGATGTAAGAAGCGGACCGGAGTGGGCGCAGCTAAACCTCAGGGGGCTTTTGGCGGCCACCCATGCAGCGTGGCTGAGTTCTCAGTGGCCATCTTTGTGGCATGGCTGAGATTCAAAGGCAGTTCCCAGCAGCCACCCTCGTGGCGAGGCTGAGATGCAAAGGCAGTTCCCAGCAGCCACCCTCATGGCGAGGCTGAGATTCAAAGGCAGTTCCCCACATGTCCCCCTTTTTGTTTTTGTATGAGCATGAGAGATGCCATCCTGTACTCGAGGATGTGCCTGTCTTAGGTTGTCCCCATCTTTCAGGAGATCTTACCTGTCATTGACTACCTTCCTAGCACTTCCAGTAATGACATTCTCAAGAGGTCGCTTGCACCTCTCTGTAGGGCTATAAATGCCCATGAATGCTCTGGGGTATGGGGAACTCCTTCTTCAATAATATCTGTTGCTGTTGATATGATCTTCACCACCGCATGAGCATGAAAATAACTGATGACATTATAATTATTATACATCCTAATAACAGCTTGGGTAGACTAAACAAACTTAATTATTTCTTCCCATACTCTGGTAAAAAAGTAAGCAGAGGGTAAGAAAACATAGGGCTGCAAAGATGTCCTTGTTGAAGGCTTAACAGTGTCACTTCTTCAGCAGTCTGGACTATGGCAGGAGTAATAGTCCAGCATTCATCACTCCTTTTCTTCTTCCTCAAAAGGTCAGTCCTGAAAGAGAGAAGAAAGACAAGCCCTCAAGAGGTCACCCTCTTGGGGAGAATCTATATCATGGCTTTCTTCCATTTGCTGAGTAGTCTGAGGGCAGAATTTCAAGTTCCTAGCAGGAACCCAGATTGGATTCGGTCCGCCTATAGGAAATACACATCCGAATCCTCTGCCCATACTTATCAGTGGATCTGGTCCTCACCATTGCCCAGTCAGCTTGTCTTTCCAGCGCACTTCTATTTTGGCATATGGCGTTTGATTTGTCCAGTGCCTTTGAAAGGCCGTTAGAGGTTGATTTTTTGAAAAATTTAAAATATTTAATGTAAGTAGAGCCATCCGTAATTGTTCGTGGGGGCTTATTCCCCCTTTTTGTTTTGTAACATCAGTCTGTCAGAGACCATTAGGTTTAATGCCTCTTGGGGTAACTCCAGGAGACTGGAGGGGTGGAATTTGTAGAAAAGGCAAACAGGATTTACAAGTCCTGATAATTTTTTTTTCAAGTCTTTAATAGGAATATGAGGAAATCTATGATGAAGTCCTCTCCAATTTAGGTGAGTAAGTTCATGGAGATCTTGGGCCCACTGGAAATCTTGGACCTGTTGCATGGAAAGGGCTTGAGCAGTAGAGGACGCTAATTGATCAGCTAATAGGTTTCCTCTGGAGAGGAATCCGGGCAAACCTTGGTGTCCTCGGAGATGCTGCAAGAATATGGGCTTGGATCGTGCCATTAGCAAGGATCTCACTTGAATCATTAAGGGGGTTATAGGGTTTTTATCTAACTTGATATAAGAAGAGGCTAAGGTGGGAAGCAAGTTCACCACATACAGACTATCAGAAAAAAGGTTCATAGGTTCAGAAATTTTACTTAGGGCCAATGCTATGGCATACAACTCCTTAAATTGTGCTGAGCCAGTAACTTTTTCAAAATGCTGGGTTTCTTTTAACTTGCTTGAGAGGTGAGGAGGGGGAAAGACAACAGCAGACCCCTCCTTCCCTCCATTGGTAAACACATTCAAGGCATCAGAAAGGGGCTTACTCAAAAAGAGTCTAGGTGAAGCCTCGCTCCCAGTATTTCTTGGGTAATTTCTTTAAGTCTTTGAAGTTTAGCTTGTGGTAATGGCTACTGCTCCACTCAGACTGGAGGTCCTGGGAGAGCGTAAGGTGTTTTAACTCCCAGTTTTGTGCTGTAATATACTGAAATACTTCTAGGCTATAACTTAACAGGAACGTAAAATCTTAGCACAAATATAACTGGCCTAGAATTAAATAAGGCTTATATATTACAAATAAAACACCATATATATAAAATCAATGGCATCTATTGATTTCCAGATCTTAAGTGTTTTATCAGACTTAGATATAACCAATCAGAAACTCAAATCTGGATACAACAAATTCAAGCTTTGTTGATTTGTATGAAATTTCTTCTATATAGATAGGAATTACTAGGGTTAGTTTAAACACTGTTTAATTTCTAATAACAGCAATTTTGCTATTTCTTGGAATATTTGCACTATTTTGAAATAACTGATAAACTTAAAACAACTCACACCAACAGCTCCATGCATTACAAGATGTTTCTAAATGTATTTCTCTTTTAACATGAGCTGAATTTACCACTTATAATAAATTATATCTCTCAATATCACTAAGAGTCTTCAAAAGCATGGAGACTGCTATTTGTCAATAAAAACTGCAAGAAAGGCAATCTAAAAGCATAATATCTTACTGGGGAAATTTGCATATAATCTGAAAAATGAACTAACTTCCAAGATCAGAAAACTTGTTTCAATGCTATATATAAAATTATCTCTTAAATTTAACTAAATAAAAATTCCTAGAATTTAATTACATGGCAAGATATCCTGAAGCAAACACTTCTATGAATTCTCAGAAAAGGAAAGATCAAACATCAAGTGTTCATCAAACCTTTCTTTCATCAAAGCCTTATTAACATGTGAATATCCTTTGCCTCAAGGTATACAGGCTTTCCTTATCTTTAGTTCTATTTCAATATTTTAAACTTAAGATTACTTCTGGATCTTAACACATACAGTAACTTACTAAAATTGGTCAAAGTAAACTTTATTCTGTCACTTTGCCTTTTAAGATTATCATTTAGGTTTATATGCAATTAACATTAATATTTAATTGCTTTCAATGAGCTGGAACATATAACGTTAAGTCTTTCAAGAAGAAAAATTGCTTTTTTACATTCTGCAGGTTCCAAAAAAACTAGTCCATATTAAGCCAGTCTTAAAGAACTAATCTAAAGACAAATTTATAGACCCAAACAGCTGACAGTTTTATTTTACTACTAAGAGACAAAAATCCAACTCTAGCGCTTATTTTCTCATGCCTAAGTGATGCTTAGCAAACATGCAAAGTAGGAGAGCAAGGCACAGGCTTTTATTTAGAAATAAAGTGATAGGACAGAGCTCCCGGCTCACCCCAGGAGGGGACAAGAGAGTCCGGTGTGCTGCATTTGTCTGAACACTCAGAATTAACACAAGGAATTTCTCACCCTATCGCCCTCTGGGATACTGGCATCTTGGTCTAGGAGCATATCAAAAGGCGACCTGCCCAGCTCCCATGGTGGGCTGAGGTATTGTCTGTTTGCTAAAGAGAAGGTTAACAATCCTGCTTCCCAAACTTCCTGGGTGATAAAATGCAACTTTATCTTTAAGGTGGAGTCTTTTGCTGCTTTTTACTATGTTGTTTACAGCTGGGTTTGCATGCTAAATTAGTTACCTGGTTTGCAAAACCACCCCATCAGATCTGAAAAGGAAAGACAGCAAACAGGCCTGAGCCTTTTAGCATGCTAAAGTGAATCCTACAAGTGATTAGCATAATAAAAGCATGAGGTACTCCTCTTTATCTGGGGAGCACCCACCTATCTCACTGAAGAATGACTCTGGAGCTTAATGTTTAACACAGAGTCTTGGAAGGGGGTTTCTCTGCATATAGTTACCTTGCTCTGACTGCAAATATTCTGCCTTGCTTTTTCCCGGAGGTCCACCCCCACTCTGACTACACCCACAGTCACTGTCTCATTAGCAGAGATGCTGTAGTAGCAGAAAGTCAAGGAGCCACCTTTACTAAGGCTTCCCAGACCTTCTCAGCTTGAGAGTCCGAGAGTTCTAATCCTCAGCTCTTAAGCATATCAGCGCTTTAAGCGCAGGTTCATTCCCAGAAAGTTGCCTTTCCCTTTTTTCCCAGGAGTGCGCTTACCACGTAATCCGACTGCTTACTCTGCCGACTATCGGTCCGGTCCATCAACCGAGTGATCGCTGATCCGTCTGCGTTCCTCACACGCCTCTTCGGACGTGCCCCACACGCTTCCCTGGACGTGTTCCACGTTCAGGCGCCATCTATCGGGTTTTTTCACCTCTCTCCCGCCGGTCCTGCTCTCGGTCAGGACTACAGCTCTTTGTGTTACAAGCTCTTTCTGCGACCCTCCGAGCCAGCAGAGGGGAGGAAGGCAGGGAGAGAGGCTCGCCCCAATAGGCAGAGCAAGGGAGGTAAGCGCCGGCTGTCCGCCCGTTCCCGCAGCCTCCGGCTCTCGGCGGCACCGCCGCTCCAGCCTCTGCTGCTGCCGCCACTGGCCGCTGGCCGCTGACCACTCGCCGCTGGCCGCTTCTTTCACCGGAGACAATCAGACGCGACAGGAAGTTCACTTGAAGGAAGAACTCGTTTATTGGAGCTCAGGGCATGGGATATATAGGGTGAAGTCTCTCCCCATCAGTCACCTATGCTAATAAGGCAACTTTCACTTTTCCAAATCAGGCACAGAGTTGCGCGCATGCGCAGCTGTCTCTGATGTAAGAAGCAGACTGAGTGGGCGCAGCTAAACCTCAGGGGGCTTTTGGCGGCCACCCCTGCAGCGCAGCTGAGTTCTCAGTGGCCATCTTTGTGGCATGGCTGAGATGCAAAGGCAGTTCCCAGAAGCCACCCTCGTGGCAAGGCTGAGATTCAAAGGCAGTTCCCCACAAGGATTGCTTTAGCTATTCGGGGTCTTTTCTGGTTCCATATTAATTTTAGAATTTTAGAATTATTTGTTCCAGTTCATTGAAGAAAGCTGTTGGTAGTTTGATAAGGATTGCGTAGAATATCTAGATTGCTTTAGGTAGTATAGCCATTTTGCCAGTATTTATTCTTCCTAGCCAAGAGCATGGGATGCATTTCCATTTGTTAGTGTGCTCTTTAATTTCTCCTAGGAGTGTCTTGTAGTTTTCAGAGTACAGGTCTTTCACTTTCTTGGTTAGGTTTATTTCTAGGTGTTTTATTCTTTTTAATACAATTGTGAATAGAATTGTTTTTCTGATTTCTCTTTCTGTTAGTTCATCATTAGTGTATAAGAAAGCAACAGATTTCTGTGTGTTAATTTTGTATCCTGCAACTTTGCTGAATTCAGATGTTAGTTCTAGTAGTTTTGGAGTGGAGTCTTTAGGGTTTTTTATGTACAGTATCATGTCATCTGCAAATAGTGAAAATTTGACTTCTTCTTTACCAATCTGGATGCCTTGCATATCTTTGTTTTGTCTGATTGCTGTGGCTAGGACCTCCAGTACTATGTTGAATAACAGTGGAGAGAGTGGGCATCCCTGTCTTGTTCCCGATCTTAGATGAAAAGCTTTCAGCTTCTCGCTGTTAAGTATGATGTTAGCTGTGGGTTTGTCATATATAGCTTTTATGATGTTGAGGTACTTGCTGTCTATACCCATTTTGTTGAGAGTTTTAATCATGCATGGATGCTGAATTTTGTCTAATGCTTTTTCAGCATCTATGGAGATGATCATGTGGTTTTTGTTCTTTTTGTTGATGTGGTGGGTGATGTTGATGGATGTTCGAATGTTTTGCCATCCATGCATCCCTGGGATGAATCCCACTTGCTGATGGTGTATGATCCTCTGGATGTATTTTTGAATTCGGTTTGCTAATATTTTGTTGAGTATTTTTGCATCTATGTTCATCAGAGATATTGGTCTGTAATTTTCTTTTTTCGTGAGGTCATTGCCTGGTTTTGGTATTACAGTGATGCTGGATACATAGAATGAGTTTGGAAGTTCTCTCTCCTCTTCTATTTTTTGGAAAACTTTAAGGATAATGGGTGTTATTTCTTCTCTATATGTCGGGTAGAAATCAGAGGTGAATTCATCAGGTCCGGGGGTTTTGTTCTTGGGTAGTTTTTTGATTACCGATTCAATTTCGTTGCTGGTTATTGGTCTGTTTAGTTTTCTGTTTCTTGCTTGGTCAGTCTTGGAAGGTTGTATTTTTCTAAGTATTGTCCATTTATTGTAGGTTTTTCAGCTTGTTAGCGTACAGATGCTCATAACATTCTCTTATAATTCTTTGTATTCCTGTGGGGTCCATCATTATTTTTCCTTTCTCATTTCTGTTTCTGTTTCTGTGTGTAGATTCTCTTTTTCTCTTAATGAGTCTGCCTTGGGGTTTATCTATTTTGTTTATTTTTTCAAAGAACCAGTTCTTGGTTTCATTGATTTTTTCTATTGTTTTATTCTTCTCAATTTTATTTATTTCTTCTCTGATCTTTATTATGTCCCTCCTTCTGGTGACTTTGGGCCTCCTTTGTTCTTTTTCCATTTTCAGTAATTGTATCTTTAGACTGTTCATTTGGGATTGTTTTTCCTTCTATAAATAGGCCTTTAGGTTCCTGTTAGAACTGCCTTTGCTGCGTCCCAGAAAAGTTGTGTCTTTCTGTTGTTGTTGTCATTAGTCTCCATATATTCTTTGATTTCTGTTTTGATTTGGTCGTTAACCCATTGATTCATTAGGAGAATGTTGTTAAGTCTCCATGTATTTTGAGCCTTTTTGATTTATTTCTAAAATTTATTTCTAGTTTTATACCTTTGTGATCTGAGAAGTTGGTTGGTAGTATTTCAATATTTTTGAATTTACAGAGGTTCTTTTTGTGGCCTAGTATGTGGTCTATTCTGGAAAATGTTCCATGTGCACTTGAGAAGAATTTGTATCCTGTTGCTTTTGGGTGCAGAGCTCTAAAGACATCTGTTAGGTCCATCTGTTCTAGTGTGTTGTTCAGTGCCTCTGTGTCTTTACTTATTCTCTGTTGAGTTGATCTGTCCTTTGTAGTGAGTGGTGTGTTAAAGTCTCCTAAAATGAATGCATTGTTGTCTATTTCCTCCTTCAATTCTGTTAGTATTTTGTTTCACATATGCTGTCGCTCCTGTGTTGGGCACATATCTATTTATAATGGTTAAATCTGCTTGTTGGACTGACCCCTTTATCATTATGTAATGTCCTTCTTTATCTCTTGCTACTTTCTTCATTTTGAAGTCTATTTTTTCTGATACAAGTACTGCAACACCTGCTTATTTCTCCTTGTTGTTTGCATGAAATATCTTTTTCCATCCCTTCACTTTTAGTCTGTGTATATCTTTGAGTTTGGGGTGAGTCTCTTGTAAGCAGCATATAGATGGGTCTTGCTTTTTTATCCACTCTGTTACTCTGTGTCTTTTGATTGGTGCATTCAGTCCATTTACATTTAGGGTGATTATTGATAGATATGTAGTTATTGCCATTGCTGGCTTTAGATTTCTGGTTATCAAAGGTTCAAGGGTCGCTTTTTTACTATCTAAGAATCTAACTTAACTTTCTTGTGAAGTTATTCTGAACGCCACCTGATGTTTCTTTATTTCTCCCTTCCTATTCTTCCTCCTCCATTCTTTTATATTGGGTTTTTTATTCTTTGCCTTTAGTTAGTATTTGGATGGTCTGCTTTCTTTGCTATGATTTTATTTTCTCTTGTGACATCTTTATAGCCTTAGGCGTGCTTCCCTCTAGAGCAGTCCGTTTAAGATATCCTGTAGTGGTGGTTTGTGAGAGGAAATCTCTTTTAACTTTCATTTGTGTGGAAATTGCTTAATCCCTCCATCATATTTAAATGATAATCGTTCTTGATACAATATTCTTGGTTTGAGGCCCGTCTGTTTCATTACGTTAAATATATCATGCCATTCTCTTCTAGCTTGTAAGGTTTCTGTTGAGAAGTCTGATGATAGTCTGATGGGTTTTCCTTTGTAGGTGATCTTTTTTCTCTCTCTAGCTGCCTTTAATACTCTGTCTTTATCTTTTACCTTTGCCATCTTAATTATTATGTGCCTTGGTGTTGTCTTCCTTGGGTCCCTTGTGTTGGGAGATCTGTTGTCTTCCGTGGACTGCGAGACTGCTTCCTTCCCCAGTGTGGGAAAGTTTTCAGCAATTATTTCTTCAAAGACACTTTCTATCCATTTTTCTCTCTCTTCTTCCTCTGGTACTCCTATAATGCGAATATTGTTCCGTTTGGATTGGTCACACAGTACTCTTAATATTCTTGCATTCCTAGAGATCCTTTTGTCTCTCTCTGCCTTAGCTTCTCTGTATTCGTGTTCTCTATTTTCTAATCCATTAACAGTCTCTGACACCTCATTCAGTCTGCTGTTAAGCCCATCAATGGCTTGTCTCATTTCTGCATATTCTTTCCTCACTTCCCTCACTTCCTCCCTCAGCTCTTGCACATTTTTCTGTAGATCCGCATGCATGATTATGACTTTTATTCTGAATTCTTTTTCAGGAAGACTGTGCATGTCCAGCCCTTCAGGTTCCCTCTCTGGGGTTTCCTGGGTCTGAAGCTTTGTCTGTACCATATTCCTCTGTCTTTTCATGGCTATAGAATTGATTGCTGGTAATTGCCACGTATGTCAGCTGGGCTCTTTGTGACTTTAAAAAATAGAAAAGAAAAGAAAAAACAATAATGATAAAAAAGGGAAAGAAAAAAGAAAAGAAAGGGAAGAAAAAACAACAACTAAAAAAACAAAAAAAAACCTAAAAATACCACCCACTGGGAGTGGGTTCTGTGTGAATGCTGTAGGTGTCACTGTGCTCCACTATTCCAGAGCCATGGCCGCACCGTTCAGCAAGGCCCTTTATAGCTCTGGCTGGGGTGGGATTGAATGGGAGGCTGTTGATCTCTGTGGGAGTCTTAAGTGTGGCTACCCTTTCCCAGTTGCCAGCTAAGGGTTTTGAAGCTCCCCAGGACTCCCAGCCTGCTGGGCTGAGAGTGCCGGGGAGATCTGGTCCTCTGCTGTGCTCCTGTCTCTTTAAGACCACTGAAAAAAGCGCACGCTTTTATTCTTTTTTTTTCCTTTCCTCCCTGAGCCTTCCGCAAGGAACTGGTGCAGTCCTCGCTGAGACCCTGAGCCTTCTGTCTCTCCAATCTCCGCTACACCATGCGCTGTGTGTCGGCGCTCCCAGTGCAGACTTCCACTCCCTCCCAGCTGTGAATCCTCTCCTCCTGCCGGTGCACTGGGGTGGGGGAGCGCTCAGGTCCCGCCGGGTCATGGCTCCATATCTTACCCACCTCGCCAGGTGCCGAGTTCTCTCAGGTATAGCTGCCCACTGTGCGCTTTTCTGTGTTTTCTGGTCTCTCTTTTAGGAATAGTTGTACTTGCTTTGTTTTCGAGGATAAATGCAATGTTGGGAAGAAATTTCTGTCGTTCTGTTCACGTCACCATCTTCCCAGAAGTCTCTTGCAAATTCATTTTTAATATATAGGAAAACAACATGTTTAAGTCCATTAATTTTATATCCTGGGACTTTGCTGAGACCAGTTATTAGTTCTAATAGTTTTTAGTGGAGTCTGTAGGGTTTTCTATGTATAATATCATTTTGTCTGCAAATAATGAGATTGTCTTTACATTTTGTGGATGGTTTCCTTTGCTATTCAGAAGTCTTGCTTTGATGTACTTCTAATTGTGTATGTTACATTTCTTTCTTTTGCCTGGAAAGACATATCCAGAAAAATTTAGTAATGCATATGGTCAACAGTGTACAACCTATGTTTAATTGTAGAGTTTTGTTTCTTTTTTCTTATATTTAAATTTTTAATCCATTGTGTGTTTATTGTGTCTGATATGACAGTCATCCAGTTTCTTTTGCATAGAGCTGTCCAGTTTTCCCAATATAATTTATTTAAAGATTGTATTTTCCTATTGTACATTCCTGACTGCTTTGTCATGTATTAATAGAACATATAGCCTGGGTTCATTTCTTCACTTTCTTTTCTGTTCCAAAGATCTATTTCACTTTTATTGTGCCAGTATCATAGTGGTTTTGATTACTCTGGCTTTGTAATATAATTTGAAATCAGGAAGCATGATACTGGCATCATTGTTCTTCTTTCTCAAGTTGTTTTGGTTCTTCAGAGTCCTTTATGATTTCATATAAATATTAGAACTATTTTCTCCATTTATGTGAAAAGTGCCATTAGTATTTTAATAGGGATTGTATTACAGTTGAAGACTACTTTGGATATTAGGGCTAATTTTACAATATTAATTCTTCCTCTCCATGATCATGGAATATTTTTCCATTTATTTATATCCCTCTCATTCTATCATCAATGTATTATACTTTTTAGAATACAATTCTTTCACCTGTTTAGTTAGATTCACTCCTAAGCATTTTATTATATTCAATGTCAGTGTAAGTGAAGTTGATGTCTTAATTTCCCTTTATGTTAGTTTGTTCTTTGTAAATAGAAGTGCAACAGATTTCTGTACATTGATTTTGTAGCCTGCAACTTTACTAAATTAATTTATTAATTCTAATACTACTTTTGTGGAGCTTTTTGTGGTTTTCTATATATGGCATAATGTCATTTGCAAGTGACAATTTTACATTACTTTATCAATTTGAATGCTTTTTCTTTTCCTTGTCTGATTGTTATGGCTGGACTTCCAGTACTACGTTGAATAAAAGTGATGACAGTGGATATATTTGTATTGTTCCTGATTTTAGAGAAAACACCTTCAGATTTTTGTCATTAATTATTATGTTAGCTATTGTTTTGTCCTATTTGACCATAATTATACCCACTTCCCCATATACCCACTCTGTTGAGAATTTTATCATGAATGGGTTCTAAATTTTGTCAAGTACTTTTTCAGAATTTATGAAGATGTTAATATTTTTTCCTTTCCATTGTTAATGTGGTGTATCACATTGATTTATTTGTGCATATTGAACCATTCATTAATCCCAGGACTAAATCTCTCTTGGTCATGGTGAATCTTACTTTAACGGTTTTTATAATTCTTTTTTACTAATAATTCGTTGAGGATTTACATCAATGTTCATTAAGGATATTGGTCTGTCATTTTCTTTTTTTTGTAGTTCTTTATCCAGTTTTGTTATCAAGGTGATGCTGGTCTTGTAAAATGAATTTTGAAGATTTTCTTCCTCTTCAATTTTTTGGAAAAGTTTGAGAAGTTATGGTAGTAACTCCTCTTTAAATGTTTAGTAGAATTCTTTGTGAAACCATGGCGCCATGGATTTCTTTTAGTAGTGTTTTTTGTTTACTGATTCAGTTTCACTACTAGTGATTGGTCTGTTCAGATTTCCTATTTCTTCCTGGTTCAGTGTTGGAAGATTGTATGATTCTAGGAATTTATCCATTTCTTTGCTGACAAATAATTTTTCATAGTAATCTCTTATAATCGTTTGTATTTCTACGGTGTCAGTTGGACCTACTCCTCTTTCATTTCTTATTTGAGTATTTTCTCTTTTTTCCTTGATGAGTGTAGCTAATGGTTTATCAAATCTGTTTATCTTTTCACAATATCAACTCTTACTTTCATTCTTCTTTGGTTGATTTTTTAGTCTCTATTTATTTCTACTCTGATCTTTTTATTTCCTTCCTCATATTAACTTTATACCTCAGTTTTCTTTTTCTAAGTTCTTTTAGTTGTAGAGATAGATTTTTTATTTGAGATTTATCTTTTCCTTGAAGTAGTCCTCTTTTGCTGTAATCTTTCCTCTTAGAAGTGCTTTTGACGCATCCCAAGGATTTTGAATCATGTTTCTATTTTTATTATTCCATATACAATTTTTTATTTCCTCTTTGATTTCTTCTTTAACCCATTGCTTGTTTAGTAACATGGTGCTTATCCTCCACATGTTTGTGTTTTTTTTCCTTTTTTTCCTTGAAATAGATTTCTAATTTCATATCAATGTGTTCAGAAGAGGTGTTTGGTATGATTTCAAACTTCTTAAGTATTTGAGACATGTTTTGTGGACTAATATGGGATATATCCTGGAGAATTTTGCATGTCCAGTTGAAAATAATTTATATTTGTCTGTTTTGGATGTAATGTTCTGTATACACCTATTAAGTCCATTTGGCCTAGTGTGTCATTCCAATCCACTCTTTCTTTTTTGATTTTCTGACTGCATGATCTATCCAGTGGTGTAAGCAGGGTATTAAAGCCCCCTACCATTATTGTATTATTGTCATTTTTGCTCTTTATGTCTGTTAGTATCTGCTTTATATATTTAAGTGCTCCTCTCTTGGATATATTCTAGCTGAATTGAGCTCTAAATTTTTATAGAATGTCTTCGTCTCCTTTTAGACTTTGTTTTGAAGTTTATTTTGTCTGCATTCTGCTGCTCTGGGTTTGTTTGTTTGTTTTTCATTTCTATTTTCATGGAATCTTTTTCCATCACTTCAACTTCAGTTTTGTTAGGTATGAAGTGAGTCTCTTCTGAACAGCATATAGATATGTCTTTTTTATCCATTCAGTCATCCTATACCTTTATTGGTGGAATTAGTCCATTTAAATTTATGATAATTTTTAATAGGTATATATTTATTACCATTTTGTTAACTGTTCACTGGTTGTTTTTGCCAGTTTTCTTCAATTCTTTCTTTTTCTCTTGCTCTCTTCCCTTGTGCATGATGACTTTCTTTAAGGTTTGGTTGGATTCCTTTCTATTTTTTATATATCTATTATACACTTTTGGTCTGTGGTTACCATGTGGTCTATATATAACCTATTATGTATATAGCAATATATGTTCCTAGTTGATGGTCCCTAAAGTTTGAACATTTTATAAGAGCAGTACATTTTTCATTCCCTCTCTGCAATGTTTTATGAAAATGATGTCTTCTTTTAAACCTTTTATTTAGTTAGTCCCTTTACTAAATTTTAAAAGTAATTGATTTTACTAATTTTGCCTTTTAAACGTTATATTAGCATTTAAGTAATTGATTAGTTACTATTGTTGTATGTTTGCTTTTGCCAGTGGAATACTTGTGGCCTTTTCTTTTCCTCTTAAAGAAATCACTCTAACATTTTTTGTAAGCCTTGTTTAGTGGTGGTGAACTCTTATAACTTGATTTTACCTGAGAAGCTCATTTTATGTACAATTCTGAATGATCACCTTGCTAGGTAAAGTATTCTTGGTTGTAGGTTTTTTCCTTTCAGTGGTTGAAATATATCATGCCACTTGATTATGGCCTGTAAAGTTTCTACTAAAAACATCTTCTTATACTCTCCTAAAGTTTCTCTTTTATATAAATCATTGCTTTCTCTTGTTGCTTTTAAGATTCTTTGTCTTTGATCTTTGACATTTTACTTAATGTGTCTTACTGTGGATTTCCTTGGGTTCAACTTGTTGGGATTTATTGTGCTTTCTGAACTTCGATCTCTATTTCCCTCCCCATGTTAGGGAAGTTTTCAGTTATTATATCTTCAAATTAACATTCCACCCCTTCAGCTCTCTCTTCTACTTCTAGGACTCCTACAATGCAAATATTAGGATATTTTATATTGTCCCAGAGGTTCTTTAATCTGTCCTCATTTCTTATTTTTGCTTTCTGATGTTCATCCTGTTTTCCATTACTCTAAATAATGGAAAGTCTTCTAAATCACTGCATCCTTTAATTGGCTATTGATTCCATCTAGCATATTTTTCATTTCTTTCATTGTATTTCTCATCTCTGATTGGTTCTTTTGTACATTTTCTATCTCTTTGTTGAAGTTCTCACTGAGTTCATCCACTCCTCTCTAAATGTGCTGAGCATTTTTGTAACCATTTAACTTTATCTGAAGATTGTTTCATTTAATTATGTTTCTGAAGTTTTGTCTTGCTTCTTTGTATCAAGAATACTCATGTCTCATCATTTTGTTTGACTTTCAGTGTTTGTTTCTATAGGTTAGGTGAAAGGGCTACCACTCCTAGTCTATGAGATATGGCCTTCTGTTGGAATGTCCCCTGGATAGAATGTGGGTGACTGGCAGTTTTGGCTGGCTGGCTGGAAGCTGGATGGTTGTGACCTGGTATGTCTCAGTGCTGGAGCGCCCTGGAAATTGCCTATGGATCTCTCAAGTGGGTGCCAGTCACTGCCATGCTGGTAGGGCAGCTGATATCATTGGGGACAATTTGGGTGTTTCCAATTGGGCAACAGGCTGATGCCTCCTTATTGGGGTGGCTGGGGTGGAGTAGAATTGTCTGGTGGTCTCCTGCTGGGTGATGTCTCATGCTGGACTGAGGTAGTTGCTTGAAATGAAATGGAATACTCCTCTAGGGGGCTTCTGATCTACAGTGTCACTGGTGGGGTGACTGTAACTGGAGAGGAATGGTCTGGAGGTGCCCTGGGTGGGCATCAGTCAGAGCTCATTGATGAAGAAGCTGGAGGTGGAAGCAGAGTGGGCAGGTTGAATCCATGTGACTACTAATTTAATGTCACCTTGGTGGGACTACTTTATCTCCGGAAGATATGTTTGTATGCAGGTAGGTGTGGAAGGCTGCCCTAGTTAAGTCTAGAGTTGGCATGCATGCTATGACCCTGCTCCTGTCCACACTTTCAATATGCATAAGGGAACATAAGTAATGTTGCTCTTCATGCTACTGTCCACACTAGCAACTAGCAATGTGTGGGGGCAGTTTAAACAATGGAGCTCACCATGGTTCCATCTGCACTAGCAATGTATAAGGGGAACATACACAGGGGTGCTCAGCAGCACATCTGCTCTTGGAGAGAGTACCAGCAGTTCTCCCACAACTTGACTTGTGTTCCAGTTCTGAAAATGTTTTCTTCCATACTGCGTTCCACAATGGTCGAACTAATTTACATTCCCACCAGCACTGTAGGAGGGTTCCCCTTTCTGTACATCTTTTCCAGCATCTGCTTTTTTTTAAGTAGTTCATTTTTTATTGGCTTAAGCATTTTAAGGATATAAAATTTAGTTAAAAGTAAAAAAGTATGGGGAAGAATATACCATTTTGGTGGTTGTACTGTGATTCATTCATCTTGTCCCCATTGATGGATATTTTATTTGATTCCAGTAATTTGAAATTTCAAAAGTGCAGCAATGAATCATACTAGTATGACCTTGGAGCCTTTTGTTTCTGTGTCATTTTAAATTTATTTTATTTTGATATCATTAGTATACAGTTACATGAACAACTTTGTGATTACTAGATAACCCGCATTATCAAGTCCCCAGCACATACCCCATTACAGTCACTGTCCATCAGTGTAGTAAGATGCTACAGAATCGCTACTTGTCTTCTCTGTGCTATACTGCCTTCCCCGTGACACTCTTACACTATGTGTGCTAATCGTAATGCCCTTTTTACCCTTATCCCTCCCTTCCGACCCATGCTTCCCAATCTGTTTACCTTTGGTAACTGTTAGTCCATTCTTGGGTTCTGTGAGTCTGCTGCTGTTTTGTTCCTTCAGGTTTTTCTTTGACCTTATACTCCACAGGTGAGTTAAATCATTTGATACTTGTCTTTCTCCACCTGGCTTATTTCACTGAGCACAATACTGTTTAGTTCCATCCACACTGTTGCAAATGGTAGGATTTGTTGTCTTCTTATGGCTAAATAATATTCCATTATGTATATGTACCACATCTTCTTAATCCATTCATCTACTGATGGGCACTTAGGTTGCTTCCATTTCTTGGCTATTGTAAATAGTGCTGCAATAAACATAGGGGTACATCTGTCTTTTTGAAACTGGGCTGCTGCATTCTTGGGGTAAATTCCTAGGAGTGGGATTCCTGGGTCATATGGTATTTCTATTTTGAGTTTTTTGAGGAACCTCCATACTGCTTTCCACAATGGTTGAACTAATTTGCATTCCCACCAGCAGTGTAGGAAGTTTCTCCTTTGTCCACATCCTCCCCAGTATTTGTTTTTGTTTGTCATTTGGATGTTGGCCATCCTAACTGGTGTGACGTGATATCACATGGTGGTTTTAATTTGCATTTCTCTGATGATTAGTGATGTGGAACATCTTTTAATGTGCCTTTTGACCATCTGAATTTATTCTTTGGAGAAGTGTCTGTTCACATCCTCTGCCCATTTAATTGGATTATTTGCTTTTTGTTTGTTGAAGTGTATGAGCTCTTTATATATATATTTTCAGGTACAGATCTTTCTGCTAGTTCATCGTTAGTGTATAGGAATGCAACATATTCCTGTGTATTAATTTTGTATCCTGCAATTTTGCTGAATTCAGATATTAGTTCTCATAGTTTTGGAGTGTATTCTTTAGGGTTTTTTATGTACAATACAATGTCATCTGCAAACAGTGACAGTTTGGATTCTTCCTTAACAATCAGGATACTTTTTATTTCTAGTATTGCCTGATTGCCATGCCTAGGACCTCCAGGACTATGTTGAATAAAAGTGGGGAGAGTGGGCATCCTTGTCTTGTTCCCGATCTTAAAGGAAAAGCTTTCAGCTTCTTGCTATTAAGTATAATGTTGGCTGTGGTTTTGTCTATATGGCCTTTATTATGTTGTGGTACTTGCCCTCTACACCAATTTTGTTGAGAGTTTTTATCATGAGTGGATGTTGAGTTTGGTCAAATGCTTTTTCTGCATCTTTGGAGATGATCTTGTGGTTTTTGCCCTTACTTTTGTTGATGTGGTGGAAGATGTTGATGGATTTTTTAATGTTTTAGTTTCCTTGCATCCCTGGGATGAATCCTACTTGATCATGGTGTATGATCCTCTTGATATATTTTTGAATTTTGTTTGCTAATATTTTGTTGAGTATTTCTGCATCTATGTTCATCAGGGATATTGTTCGTTAGTTTCTTTTTTGTGGTGTCTCTGCCTGTATTTTGTATAAGAGGGATGCTGGCATCAGAGAATGCATTTGGAAGTATTTCCTCCTCTTTTATTTTTTGGAAAACTTTAAGGAGAATGAGTAGTATGTCCTCTCTAAATGTCTGATAAAATTCAGCTGTGAACCCATCTGGTCCAGGAGTTTTGTTCTTGGGTCGTTTTTTGATTACCATTCAATTTCATTGCTGGTAATTGGTCTGTTTAGATTTTCTGTTTCCTCCTGGGTCAGTTTTGTAAGATTGTATTTTTATAAAAAGTTGTCTGTTTCTTCTAGGTTATCCAGTTTGTTAGCATATAGATTTTCATAGTATTTTCTAATAATTCTTTGTATTTCTGTGGGGTCCATCGTGATTTTTCCTTTCTCATTTTTGATTCTGTTCATATTTGTAGATTTTCTTTTTTTCTTAATAAGTATAGCTATTGGTTTATCTATTTTGTTTATTTTCTCAAAGAAACAGCTCTTGGTTTCATTAAATTTTTCTACTGTTTTATTCTTATCAATTTTAGTTATTTCCTCTCTGAACTTTATTATTTCCCTCCTTCTGATGTCTTTGGGGTTCATTTGTTCTTCTTTTTTCAGTTTCCATAATTTTGAATTCAGACTATTCATTTAGGATTATTCTTCCTTCTTTAAATAGGCCAGGATTTTTATGTACTTTCCTCTTAGAACTAGCTTTGCTCCATGCCACAAGTTGGGGCATTGTGCTGTTGTTTTCATTTGTATCCATATATTGCTTAATCTCTTTTCTAATTTGGTGATTGATCCATTGGTTATTTAGGAGCATGTTTTTAAGCCTCCATTTGTTTGTGAGCCTTCTTGTTTTCTTTGTACAATTTATTTCTAGTTTTATACCTTTGTGAACTTAGAAGTGGGTTGATACAATTTTAAACATTTTGACTTTGATGAGTCTCTTTTTGTGTCCTAGTATGAGGTCTATTCTGGAAATGTTCCATTTGCACTTGAGAAGAATGTGTATCCTGCTGCTTTTGGGTGGAATGTTCTATAGATGTCTGTTAGGTCCATCTTTTCTAATGTGCCTCTGAGTCCTTACATATTTTCTGTCTGGTTGATCTGTCTTTTGGAGTGAGTGGTGTGTTGAAGTCTCCTAAAATGAATGCATTGCATTCTATTTCCTCCTTTAATTCTCTTAGTATTTGTTTCAGATATGTTGGTGCTACTGTGTTGGGTGCATATATATTTATAATGGTTATATCTTCTTGTTGGACGACCCTGTTACCATTATGTAATGTCCTTCTTTATATCTTCTCACTTTCTTTGTTTTGAAGTCTATTTTGTCTGATACAAGTACTACAACACCTGCTCTTTTCTCCCTATTGTTTGCAAGAAATATCTTTTTCCATACTTTCACTTTTAGACTGTGTTTGTCTTTGGGTTTGAAGTGAGATACTTGTGGGCAGCATGCAGATGGGTCCTGTTTCTGTATTTTGATTGGTGCTTTCAGTCCATTTACATTTAGGGTGATTATCGATAAATATGTACTTATTGCCATTGCAGGCTTTGGATTTGTTGTTACCAAAAGTTCAAGGGCAACTTATTTACTATTTAACCGTCTACCTTAACTCACTTAACATGCTATTATAAACACAGTCTGATAATTCTTTATTTCTTTCTCTTCTTTTTCTTCCTCCTCCATGCTTTATGTGTTAGGTGTTTTATTCTGCACTCTTTTGTGTTTCCCTTGACTGATTTTGTGGATAGCTGATTTTATTTTGCATTCAATTAGTATTTGGGTGGTCTTCTTTCTTTGCTGTAGTTTTATTTTCTGAGGTGAGAGCTGTTTAGCCTTATGCATACTTCCATCTAGAGGAGTCCCTTTAAAATACACTGTAGAGATGGTTTGTGGGAGGTAAATTCCCTCAACTTTTGCTTATCTGGAAATTGTTTAATCTCTCCTTCAAATTTAAATGATAATCTTGCTGGATAGAGTATTCTTGGATTCAGGACGTTCTGTTTCATAGCACTGAATACATCATTTCACTCCCTTATAGACTGTAAAGTTTCTGCTGAGAAGTCTGATGATAGCCTGATGGGTTTTCCGTTGTAGGTGGGTTTTTTTCCTGTGTCTGGCTGCTTTTAATATTCTGTCCTTGTCTTTGATCTTTGCCATTTTAATTATTATATGTCTCCATGTTGTCCTCCTTGGGTCCCTTGTGTTGGGTGTTGTGAGATCTGTGGACTTCCTTGGTCTGAGAGACTATTTCCTTCCCAGATTGCAGAAGTTTTCAGCAATTATTTCTTCAAAGATACTTTATAACCCTTTTTCTCTCTCTTCTTCTTCTGGTACCCCTACAATATGAATATTGTTCCTTTTGGATTGATCACACAGTTCTCTTAATATTCTTTCATTCCTAGAGCTCCTTTTATCTCTCTCTGTCTCAGCTTCTCTGTATTCCTGTTCTTTGATTTCTATTCCATTAACAGTCTCTTGCACCTCATCGAGTCTGCTCTTAAACCCTTCCATTGTTTGTTTCATTTCTGTTATCTCCCTCCTGAATTCATCCCTTAGCTCTTGAATATTTCTTTGTAGCTCCTTTAGTGTGATTATGACTTTTAATTTGAATTCTTTTCCAGGAATATTGGTGATTTCAGTCTCACCTAGCCCTCTCTCCAGTGTTTGAGGGATTTTTGGACTGAAGAAGTTTCTTCTGCCTTTTCATGGAGATGGGAGTGGTTGCTTGTGAGTAGTGTTTCAGCTGGGAGAAAAAAGGCCCTTCCTGCTTGCCTGTCACCTTGCCTGTCTGTACTGTGTGTGCCAGTTAACTGCACACAGGGAGCAGCCTCTGGGTTAATCTCATAAGCTCCTCCTATGGGCAGTGTGGCCTTTGGGATTGTGTAGGGCACTGGCAGGGGTTGAAGGCGAGTGGTGCATGTTCTGCCTTGGGAACGGAGGAGCCCCTTTGTGCTTTCTGGACTCTGCGACCATCTCCATTGTCTGTGCTGGTCAACTGTGTACAGAAAGCAGCCTCTGGATTAATTCCCTAAGCTGCCATTGTCAGGGCAGCCCTCTGGTTGGCCTAGAGCACTGTTGGGCATCGCAGGCAAGTGGCGTGTGTTCTGCCATGATAACAAAGTCCCTTTGTTCTTCCCAGATTCTGCGCTGATCTCTACTGTCTGTGCTGGTCAACTGCACGCAGGGAGCAGCCTCTGTGTCTGGGCCAGTTAGCTGCATGTAGGGAGAAGCCTCTGTGTTGCTGTAGTTTGGGGGGAAGGAATGGCAGGCTGCTTATCACCATGAGGGTCTTCAAAGCTGCATTGTCACCCAGTTGGTTAGGGCGCCTGAAGTTCCTTAAAGTTCCCAGCCTTCTGGGCTGATTGTGCCAGGACGATTTTGTACACCTGTTAAATTTTGTCCCTTTAAGACTTTTAAAGCACCTGCTTTTCTTTTCTTCCTGGGCAGCCAGCTGTGGAAACCTGTTCACAGTCTCAGTCTCAGGATTTGCTTTTCCACTTCTCTAATATCTAGAGCACTATGCAATGTGTGTCTGTGCTCCCATGACAGATTACTAGGGCTGGTTATTTAACAGCTCTGTGCTTCCATTCCCTGCCTACTCTGATTCTTTTCCTCCTGCTGGTGAGCTGGGGTGTGGGGATTGCTCGGGTCCTGCTGGGTCATGGCTTTGTATGTTACCCTTTTCTGTGAGATGTTGGGTTCTTATAGATGTAGCCTGGCTTGTGTACTGTATCTTCTGGTCACTCTTTTAGGAATAGTTGTATTTGCTGTATTTTCAAAATATATATGGTTTTGGGAGGAGATTTCTGCCACCGTACTCATGACACCATCTTGAGAATCTGGATATTTTACCAATATTAATTCTTCCAATCTAAGAATACAGGGATATCTTTCCATTTATCTCTGTCTTCTTCAATCTCATCCATGTCATATTGTTTTCATTCTACAGGTCTTTCACCACTTTTTTAAATTTATTCCTAATATTTTTGCTTATATGTTATTATAAGTTGTATTTATTTGTTAATTTAGCTTTCAGATAGTTTGTGGTTAGTGTATAGTCATCAGTAAAACAAGATAATTTTACTTTTTCCATTCTGATTTGGGTCCTTTTTATTTATTGTTCTTGCCTAATTGCCATGCTAACAATTCTAGTACTACATGGAATAAAAATGATAAGAGTGACCGTCTTTGTTTTATTCTATCTTGGAATGCTTTGAGCTTTTTCCTCATTGAGTATGATGACTGCTGTGGGCTTGTCAAATATGGCCTTAATTATGTTGAATAATATTCCTTCTGTACTTAATTGTTGACAGTTTTTGTTATGAAAGAATGCTGTTTTGTCAAATGCTTTATCTGCTTCTATTGAAATAATTATATGATTTTTATCCTTTATTCTGTTATTGTAGTATGTTGCAATGATTCATTTGCATACATTGAGCCATCCTGGCATCTCAGGGTAAATCCTACTTTATTGTGGTGAATGGTCCTTTCAGTGTGTTGTTGAATTTAGTTTGCTAATTCCTGTTGAGAATTTGTGCTTCTATCTTCATTAGGGATAGTTTCTTTTTCTTTAATTTCATTTTCTTGTAGTACCCTTTAGTGCCATTGTCTGGCATTTGTTTATTTATTTTTTTCTTTTGTTGCCTTTGCTTTAGGTGTCAATACAAAAAAATCTTGCCAAGGCTGATGTCAAGGAGCTTGTTGTTTTTGTTTCTGTCTAGAGTTTATGTTTTCAGTCTTATGTTCAAGTCTAATCCGTTCAGTTTATTTTTGTGTATGGTGTAACATTGTGGCACTATTCCATTTTTTTGCATGTGGCTGTCCTTAATTTATGTGAGATTGATTAAAATGTGTCCAAGTGAAGATCTCTTTTGTGTTAAATGAATTTGAGGATCTTTGATCTTCATATACCTGGATGTTGATTTCTCTCCCAAGGTTTGGGAATTTTTAAGTGATTATTTTAAAAATCTTTGTCTTTTTCTCATCTCTTTCTGGGGCTCACATTATGGAAATATTATATCACTTGGTGGAGTCCTATAGCTCAGAAAGGCTTCCTTTTTTCCCTTCTAGTCTCATTTTTTCCCTCTGACTAGATGATCTTAAGAGATCTGTCTTCAAATTCACAAATTCTCTCTTTTACCTGTTGAGCTTCTTACTAAAATTTTATTGTATATTTTTGGTTTCATTCATTTTATTTTAAGCTGTACAATTTCTGTGTTTTAATGATTTCTATTTGTTTATTGAATGTTTCATTTTATTCATGCATTGTTGTCCTAAGTTCATTGAGATGTCTATCTGTGTTTTCTTGAATCTTTTTGTGCTTCCTTATAATTATTTTGATTATTCTACAACTCATAGATCTCTAATTCTTTAGGATCAGTGACTTTAAAATTATTGTATTCCTTCAGTAGTGTCATGTTTCCTTGTTTCTAATGTTTTTTCATTGATATCTGTACATTTGAAGGTGCAGCTATCGCTTCTTGCCTTTTTTGACTCTAGTGGGGAAAAACATTCACCTGAAGTTAGTTTCAAGGACACTGGTTGGGTTTATACAGTATCTTTTTTCCCTAGGAAAGCACAGAAGCATAGTTTCTGTGCTTCTACATCAACTTAGGTCAATGGTGGCACTTCTTCTGTGATCAAGACTGCATATTTTCTGTAAATGGCAGTGTTGGCTGGGTTATTGAAATCCTCAAAGTTAAAGGGTATTGTGTTCCCCCTGTTCTTTTTTGCCCATGGGAGCAAGTTGAAACTGAGGGAACCCATCTTCATGCTGCCATGGCTGGCATACTGGCAGTAAGACCAGTATCAGACTGGGTTTCCTAGGATTAGTTTCATGAAGAGCTACCACAGCACCTGAGTCCTGGGGCATAGGTGCACTTTCTGTGGCAGGGATATCTGTATTTAAGGTGTGGTCATTTGAAGATCTCTTGTGAGCTGGGTTCTGGGCCTATGGGCTCATCACAGCAAATTGTGTGTGAGCGGGATGGATGCAGCAATGGCACAAGTACTTGGATAATAGGGCAAAGCAGTGCCTTGAGCCAGGGGGTAGGGTTCAGTGGCAGCACAGCCTGGAAATGATGAATCAAGATCCCAACTCTGGTACCAGGAGGCAGTGTCAGCATAGCAGCAGCATGTCCCCAGTGGTAATTCTGGTCTTTCATTTTTGTATTTTCTTAAGATTTTTTTGTGCTAAATAAGTTTCAAATAGTTAATTAATCACATCTAAAAATATGTATTATTATTTTTTTGTTTTGGAGCCCTGTTTAGGTAGCCAGTCCTGACTTCAAGGATATAAACCCAGAATTTTATATTTCTTTCAGTGATTTTATTAAATTTTTATTCTGAAATAATTGTAGATTCACATGCACTTGAAATAAATAATACAGAGTGATCCTATGTAATCCGCAGTGGTAGGATCTTGTATTGTTATAGTACAATATCATAACCAGGAAATTTACATTGATTCAATCTACATAAATTATTCGGATTTTACCAGTTTCACACATACTTGTATTTGTCTGTGTTACTTGAATGTATTTATGTTAAATATATGGATTTGTGTTACCACCACCACAGTCAATAAAGAAACATTTCATCATGCAGATTCCTCATTCTACATTTTATAGTCAGAACCATTTTCTATTCTCTCCTTAACCCTAGGCAATCACTAATCTGTTTTTAATTTCTATAATTTTTTTCATGTTTGAATGCTATATAAATGAGATGTGGTCTTTTTAGGCTGCATTTTTATTCAGTAAAATTGTCTTATACTACTATTAAGTTGGTGCATATATCAGTAGTTCATCCCTCTTTTATTAATGATTACTGTTGCATGATATGAAAGTGTCATAGTTGCTTTAACCATTCACACATTGAAGGACATTTGAGTTTGTTTTAAGATTGCTTTACTATGAATAAAAGTGATATGAACATTTATATACAGATTTGTTATGTGTACACAAACTTTGATTTCTCTGGGATAAAGGCCAAAGAATGAAATTGCTGGTTTGCATGATAATTGCAAGTTTAGTTTTATATGAAACTCACAAAATGTTTTCCATTGAGGTTGTACCATTTTATATTCTCTCCAATATGACCAAGATTCAGTTTCTAGACATCTTTGCCATCATTTGCTTTATCAGTATTTTTCATTAATTCTGATAGGTGTTTAGTGATATCTAATTGTTATTTTAATTTGCATTTTCCTAATGGCCAGTGGTGTTCAACATATGCAAATTTATCATCTGTATAAACTATTTGGAAAAATATGTTTGTCTTTAGTTTATTTACTGATTGGATTTTTTTTTGTTTTAAAAGTTCTTGAAAAATTCTAGATACATATACCTTGACAGATACTTGGTTTGCAAATATTTTATCTCAGTCTATACTTGGTCTTTTCAACATTCCTCAAGTGAATTACTTTTACACTTTTATAAAAATTTAGATGAACATATTTGTGGTCTATTTCTTTGTTCTGTATTGCAATGGTCTGTATGTCTGCTATCTGCCAGAAACACACTATTTGATTACTCTAGTATGTAGTAAACTTTAATATCAGATACATTGATTCCACCCACTTAATTCTTCTTTTTCAATTTTTTAGCTATTTTAAGACCTACATGTTTTTGCATAAATTTTGGAAGAGAATTATCAATGTGTTATAATCTGAATGTTTGTGTCTCCCCCAAATTCACATGTCAAAATCTTAATCTTAAGTAATGGAAGTGGGACTTTTGGAAAGTGCTTAAGTCATGAGGGTGTACCCTTCATGTATGGAAGTAGTGCCATATAAAATAGCCTCCAGAGAGATCTCTAGGCCTTTTTATCATGTGAAGACACAGCAAGAAGGGACTAGCTATTAAATAGGAAGAAGGCCCGCCTCTAAATGTGATTATGATGGTACCTTGGTCTTAGACTTCCTAGACTTCCAAACTAATAGAAATAAATTTATATTATTCATAAGTTACCAAGTCTGTTGTATTTTGTTATGACAGCCCAAATGGGCTAAGAAATTATATATATAAATAACTTTGCAGCTATTTTGATAATAATTCCATTAAACATAAATTTGGGGAGAATTTATGTTTACTATATTGAAACTTCCAATTCATGAATAGGTATATTTATCTATTTAATGATAATTTATTTCATCATTTTGTAATTCTCACCATGCAAGTCCTACATGTTTTGCTAGACATATGTATTACTTAAGGATATCATCTTTGGGTTAATCATAATTGGAATTGCATTTTTTATGTTGATCTCCACAAGTTCATTATTAATGTCTAGAAATATGATTAAATTTTGTGTGGTGATCTGGTATCCTGCAACCTTGCTAAACTCACTTGTAAGTTATAGGAGGTTTTTGTAGATCCCTAGGATATTTCAATTAGATAATTGTATCATTTACAAATATGAGTAGTTTTACTTGTTACTTAACCAAAATGAAATCCTTTTATTTATTTTTATACCATATTGGAAGGCTACAATTTTTAATATTGTATTGAATAAGAGTGGTAACAGACATCCTTGTCTTGTTTCCAAACTTAAAGGGAATACATTTAGTCTTTCATCATTAAGTCTGACTTTGGTTGTAGGGTTTTTATAGATCATCATATTAAGGAATTTTATCTCTGTTCATGGATTGCCTAGAATTTTAATCATGAGTAGAAATTGGATTTTATGAAATACTTTTTCTATATCATATTTTGACAATATGATTTTTTAAACTGTTAAGATGGTGGTATACTTTTATTCAGCTTTGAGAGTTGAATTACCCTTACATACCTGGACATGGTATGTAATTTTTCCTATAGTATGCTAAAATTGACCTACTCATATTTTTGTTGAGTATTTTAATGTTTGATTTCCGGTGAAATATTGGTCTGCAGTTTTTATTTTATGTTGTCATCAGGTTTTTAAATCAATAATAATGGATTCTCAAAATGTGACAGGAAGTGCTCCTTCTATTTTTTTTTAGATGAGATTCATCTTTAAATGTTCAGGAAAAACTCTTCAGTTAAACCATCTGTGCTTGGAGATTTAATTTTTCAGAAATATTTTTAATCATGAATTAAATTTTGTATCACTATAGGACTATTAGGATTGCACATTTCATCTTGGTCAAGTTTTAGTGGACTGTGGTTTTGAAGGAATTATAACATTGATTCTAAGTTTTCAGATTTATGAATACAAGGTTTTTTATAATGCTTGTAGGGACTGTATGATATATTCTGTTTCATACTTGATATTGATGGTCTGCATCTATTTTCTTTTTATCTTTGCCATTTCTACAAGAGGTTAGTCCATTTTTTGATCATTTCAGAGAACCAGCTTTATGTTTCACTAATTTTTCTTTATTTTCATGATCTTAATTTGATTTGTTTCTGTTCTTCTCTTTACTATTTCCTTACTTCTGCTTAGTTTGGGTTTACTTTGGTTTTTTATTTTTAGTGTCTTAAGATATAGTTTAGATTCTAGATTTGAAATGATTTCTCTTTTTACAATAACATTTACTGGTGTGAATTCCCATTTTAGCACTGCTTTAGCAGCATCCAAGAAAATCTGGTGTTTTGTATTTTAATTTTTATTTGGTTTAGTGTATTTTCTGATTCACCTTACAATTTTATCATTTAATTATAAGTTATTTAGAAATGTATTGTTTAGTTTCAAAATATTTGGAAAACAACCTTTTTAAATTGTGTTATTGATTTATATTTTGATTTAATTGTGGTCAGGATATTATTTAAATCATCTTAAATTCTTGAGGTTTGTTTTATGGCTTAGAACATGGATCTATATTGATATTTATACTGTGAATGGTTGAAAATTATGTGTATTCTGGAATTGTTGGGTGGACTGATTTATAAAAGTTGATTAGATCCTTCATGTTGTTGGTGTTGTAGAGTACCTCTATAATCTTGATGATTTCTGTCAAGTTATTATCTTATTTCTTAAGGGATATTTACTTATTAAACTGTAATTGTGGGATGTGTCTATTTCCATGTCTTCCAAAGCTCTCTTATTTAGTAGATGCATCCTCATTTAGGATTGCTATGACTTCTTTGTGGGTCATCCTTTTTATTATCTTGTAATTCCTCCTTGTACATTCTAAATAAATTTATTCTGAAGAATATTTTATCTTATATCAATATAGCTCCTCCTGTTTTTACTTGTGTTGACTTCATATTTTCAATGATTTCCTTTTGCCCTACATCTGTCATTATTTTGGAAGCACACAGTTGTGTCATGTTTTTAAATCAATTCAATTGTTCTCTTTCTTTTAATTGATTATGTAGACCATTTACACTTGATGTAATTATTGATATGTTGGGGCACAACTGACCACATTTAATTTGTTTTCTGTTTACTTAATTTACTTTTTCACACCTCTAATTTCTTCAGTGCTTGAGGTTGTTTCAACAATTTTAGAATTCCACTGTGATTAGTTTATACTCTGTTTCAGTATATTCTTGTCTATAGTTTTTATCATAGTTACCCTAGATACTATAATATAGGTACATGATGTAACACCAACTGTTATGAATATTTTACTGCTTCAAGTGAAATACTGAAAACTTACACCGTGCATATCCCTTTACCATATCAACTTTTAAAACCTAACTGAGGAGGATTTATGTCAAAAAGTTGGATGTAGGATGACAAAGAAAAATCCTCTTCTCATGAAGATACTGAAAAAGAAACTACAGAAAATACAACTAACCATGAAAACAACCTGATGATAGCAGAATAGACCATCTACAATTGTTGGAGAAGAGACGACCACCACACTGAGAAGGGTAAAGGGACAGAGATGTGATGTATTGGGAACCAAACCCTTCTCCCATCTCAGCCCGCCCACATGCAGGAGGGAGATAAATGGAGTGGGGAGGGTATAAATACACAGGAATCCAGCACACCTGGTCCTGGAGATCTGCTCTTCGAATATGAGTCCACATTGCATTGGACTTTAGGTGGGGCTGTACACCAGGGAGAGTCATAGAATTCTGAGGGGCCAAAAATCCTGTAACTTCAGGAGAATAGGCATGCTCTGTCAGTCCCACTGAGACCCAATACAGAGGTTTCAGTTTGAAAGATTTACCTACAGGAGGAAGAGTGTCAAAGTGGCATAGGTTGGAGATAGCGCTCTCTGGAGTAGAAAGGGCAGGGAGATAACATTTTTCCAGATTTCCCTCAGCACAACTGGCTTGGCACTTGTGTAAGTTAGCTCCAAAATGCTCCATCATTCTCACTGGTGACTACACTCCACAGAGGTGTGTCGCGACCCATGGGTCTGCAACAAAGAACCTGGAGAGGGGGCGATGGCAATTATGGAGACAAGAGACACAAGAAATGGAGACAAGACAGGCTTTCTGATCAAGTCTCGTTTATTTGCAGAAACAGCAAAACATATATAGTATTTGAAGGGGTGTGGTGGGGCGTGGTTTCTTCTGATTGGTTGCCCTTTATGCTAATGAAGCAATCTACCAACTCCAATCATGCACTGAGTTGTGTGCATGCTCAGTTGTCTCTGACGTAAGCAGCAGACCGGAGTGAGAACACTCTGGCACGAAAGCAATTGAAACTGAAACTTAAGCTCACTTCTTAGAATATGAAACTGAAACTTAAACACATATCTCGGAATGTGAAACTGAAACTTATTGTGCACCTTTGAAACTCAGCTTCTGAGAGCCTAAGATGAAGTTATTATGGCTGTTGAATATCTGGCTCCCCACAGAGGTGCATCCCTATGTTCCCACCCTGTCTGATGCACTTGGCCAATAATCAGTCTGACTACTGACTGGAAAGTGAAGACAGATAACAATTTCCTGGATTTCATGGCTTTCCGTCAACTCAACTGATCAGAGGCTTCTGGGACTCAGTTCCAAAACTCTCCATTTCCCTCGCTTGTGGCTTAGTCCTGTGACAGTGCTCACATGTGGACACAGTATGCCTGACACATTCAGCACAGCAGCACTTGATTTTGCTGGCATGCAGATGGTGGACTATACTTTCCAGGCTCCCACAGACCTTGTTCAGCTAAAATGGCCAGAGACTTTTGGGAGGCAGCACTAAGCTTTCCATCTGCCTCATTGGCTCAACCCCAGTGCCTGATAGTGTGCCTACCTAGGCTGGCACACTTGGCTCAGCAGTAATCAGCAATTGTTGACCAGCAGGCAGAGGAAGACCCTACCAACTAAGAATAATAATATTAGTGTTTCATGTCAAAAAAGGAGGCATAAAAGGGTTACCAGTGGGGTTCAGCCATTGCCAACAGACAAGCAGAAATGGGGGCCCTTCCCAGAACCCATCAACAGCAACTGTAGCTCAGCCACAAAGTGAACTTGGCTCTTGTGAGCAAAGAGGCTTGGGCTTCTGGGCACCACAGGAGGCCCGCTTCATAAAACCATTACTTTCAGGATGAGGAGGCACAAAGGATCTACAAAAGAAGAAACAGAAACCCACACAAGATGATGAGGCAAGGGAATATATTCCAAAGAAACAAATAAGATAAAACACCAGTAAAAGGGCTTAATAAAATTGAGGTTGGCAATCTTTCTGATAAAGAATTCAAAGTAACAGTCAAAAATATGCTTACTGAACCAGGGGAAAGAATTAATTATCTCAGAGATGACTTACACAAATGGTTAGAATATATGAAAAAGAACCACTCACAGGTGAATAATGCTATATATCATATGAAAACTAAAATAAAGAAATGAGTAGCAGACTACTAAAACAGAGGAAAGAGTAGCTGTAATAGATGGTAAAGAACTGCAGAGTAACCAAGCTGTAGAATGGAGGGGAAAAAGAAGTTCTAAAAATGAGGGGCTAAGAGAGTAGAATGACAACTCCAAATGAAACAATATCACATAATGGTGGTCTCAGAAGGAGAAGAGTGAAACAAAAGTGTGGAAGGTTTATTTGAAGAAATAAAAGCTGAAAATGTGTCCAACCTGGGGAAGGCACTAGACATCCAGGTCCTGGAAGTACAGAGAGTAACAAAAAAGAAGGAACCCAGGAAGATGACACTAAGACATGTATCTATTAAAATGGGAAAGATTAAAGATAAAGAGAGAATCTTAAAAACAGCAAGAGACAGGCAGACTGTTACCTATAAGGGAAAATTCATAAGGCTGCCATCAGATTTCTCAGCAGAAACTTTAGGCCAGAAAAGGATAGGATGAAGTATTCAAAGTACTGAAAGGGAAGAACCTACAACCAAGAATTCTCTACCTGGCAAGGTTGTCATTTAGAATTGGAGGAGAGGTTAAAATTTTTCTGGATAAATCAAGATTAAAAGAATTCACCACCACTAAACAAGCCTTACAGGATATGTTAAAGGCATTTCTGTAGGCAGAAATGTTCTTAAGTCTAAATGTTTTTCATCGGTTAAAATAAACGTACTGTAAACGTAGCAGACCAATTACAAAGCCAGTATGAAGTTTAAAAAACAAAAGTAGTAAAATCAACTATACACAAAAGCACTCAAGGAATACACATATATATTATGACATCTTATGCATAAAATATAGGGAAAGAGGAAGAAAAAAATAGTACTTACAGAATTGTTAAAAACTGAGAAAACATCAACAGCATAGATTGTTATATATTTAGGAAACTATGAACCATATGGTGAATGCAAACCTAAAGCCTATAACAGATACAAAAATTTAAAAATGGAATCCAAGTACAAAACTAAAGAAAGTCATCAGAAAACAAGAGTGTAAGAGAAGGTGATAAAATCGAAATAAGTACAATTTTCTTATCAATAATTGCCTTCAATGTAAATGTACTAAATGTAACAATCATAACACATACAGTAGCAGAATGAATAAAGGAAAAAATATCCATCTATACACTGCCTACAAGAGACTCATTTCAGACCTAAAGGAATATATTGACTAAAACTGAAAGGATGAGTAAAGTTATTTCATGTAAATAAAAGGGGAGAAAAGTTGTAGCAGCAGTACTTATATCAGACAAAATAGATTTCAAAAAATAAAGTAACAAAATACAAAGAAGAACATTCCATAATGATAAAGCGATCACTCCAACAAGAGTATATAACATTTGTAAATATCTGTGCATCCAACATAGCACCATCTAAATACATAAAACAAATACTAAGAGAAGTAAAGAGAGAAATAGAAAGCAACACAATCATATTAAGGAATTTAAACAAACACTTACATAAAAGGATAGATCAGTCAGAGAGAAAATAAATGAGCAAAACGAGGCATTGAATAACACATTATACCTTATGGACTTAACAGATATTCACAAAAGTAACAGGATACACATTATTCTCAAGTGCATATGGAATGATCTCCAGGATACATAGTAAAAAGAGCCTAGAACATAAGAGCCTCAATAAATTTAAAAACATTGGAATTCTTTTTTTTTTAATTTACGTTGGTATCATTAATCTACAATTACATGTGCAATATTATGGTGATTAAACTACACCCTTCATCAGGTCCCCCCCACCAACCAGATTGCAGTCACTGCCCATCAGCATAGTGAGATGCTATAGAGTCACTACTTGTTTTCCCTGAGTTGTACAGCCCACCCAGTGCCGCCCCCAACATTACATCTGCTAATCGTAATGCCCCTTTTTCCCCCTTATCCGTCCCTTCCCACACATCTTCCCCAGTCCCTTTCCCTTTGGTAACTGTTAGGCCATTCTTGGGTTCTGTGAGTCTGCTGCTGTTTTGTTCCTTCGGGTTTTTTCTTTGTTCTTATACTCCACATAAGAGTGGAAATCATTTGATACTTGTCTATTTCGGCTTGGCTTATTTCACTGAGCATAATACCCTCTAGCTCCATCAATGTTGTTGCAAATGGTAGGATTTGTTTTCTTCTTATGGCTGGATAATATTCCATTGTGTATATGTACCACATCTTCTTAATCCATTCATGTACTGATGGACACTTAGTTGCTTCCATTTCTTGGCTATTGTAAATGGTGCTGTGATAAACATAGGGGTGCATATGTCTTTTCCAAACTGGGCTGCTGCATTCATACAGTAAATTCCTAGGAGTGGGATTCCTGGGTCAAATGGTATTTCTATTTTGAGCTTTTTTTGGAACCTCCATACTGTTTCCCACAGTGGTTGAACAATTTTGCATTCCCACCAGCCGTGTAGTAGGGTTCCCCTTTCTCCACATCCTCGCCTGTGGGTCTGTTTTTGTGCCAATACCAAATTATCTTGATTACTGTGGCTATGTAGTAGAGCTTGAAGTCAGGGAGTGTAATTCCCCATGTTTTATTGCTCCCTCTCAGGATTCCTTTGGCTATTCTGGGTCTTTTGTGGTTCCATATGAATTTTAGAATTATTTGTTCCAGTTCATTGAAGAAAGCTGTTGGTAGTTTGATAGGGATTGCATTGAATAGATTGCTTTAGGTAGTATAGCCATTTTGACAAAATTTATTCTACCTAGTCAAGAGCATGGGATGTGTTTCCATTTGTTAGTGTCCTCTTTAATTTCTCTTAGGAGTGTCTTGTAGTTTTCAGAGTATAGGTCTTTCACTTCCTTCATTAAGTTTACTCCTAGATATTTTATTTATTTGATGCAATTGTGAATGGAATTGTTTTTCTGATTTATCTTTCTGTTAGTTCATAGTTAGTGTATAGGAAAAAACAGATTTATGTGTGTTAATTTTGTGTCCTGCAACTTTGCTGAATTCAGATATTAGTTCTTTTCGAGTGGAGTCTTTAGGGTTTTTTATGTAAAATATCATGTCATCTGCAAATAGTGACAATTTGACTACTTCTTTACCAGTCTGGATGCCTTGTATGTCTTAGTTTTTTCTGATTGCCATGGCTAGGACATCCATTACTATGTTGAATAACAGTGGAGAGAGTGGGCATCCCTGTCTTGTTCCCGATCTTAGGTGAAAAGCTTTCAGCTTCTCACTGTTAAGTATGATGTTAGCTGTGGGTTTGTTATATATGGCCTTTATGATGTTGAGGTACTTGCCCTCTACGCCTATTTTGTTGAGAGTATTAATCATGAATGGATGCTGAATTTTCTCAAATGCTTTTTGAGCATCTACGGAGAGGATCGTGTGGTTTTTGTTCTTCTTTTTGTTGATGTGATGCGTAATGTTGATGGATTGTTTATTGTTGTACCATCCTTGCATCCCTGGGAAGAATCCTACTTGGTCATGGTGTATGATCCTCTTGATGTATTATTGAATTCGTTGTGCTAATATTTTTTTGAGTATTTTTGCATCTATGTTCATCAGGGATATTGGTCTGTAATTTTCTTTTTTGGTGAGGTCTTTGTCCGGTTTTGTTATTAAAGTTATACTGGCTTCATAGAATGAGTGTGGATGTATTCCCTCCTCTTCTATGTTTTGGACAACTTTAAGGAGAATGGGTGTTATTTCTTCTCTCTATGTCTGGTAGAATTCAGAGGTGAATCCATCTGGTATGGGGATTTTGTTCTTGGGTAGTTTTTTGATTACCAATTCAATTTCGTTGCTGCTTTTTGGTCTGTTAGATTTTCTGTATCTTGTTCGGTCAGTCTTGGAAGGTTATATTTTTCTATGAAATTGTCCATTTCTTCTAGGTTTTCCAGCTTGATAGCATATAGATTCTCATAATATTCTCTTACAATTCTTCATATTTCTGTGGGGTTGGTCATTATGTTTTATTTCTCATTTTTGATTCTGTTTATGTGTGTAGATTCTCTTTTGCTCTTAATTAGTCTGGCTTGGTGTTCATATGTTTCTTTATTTTTTCAAAGAACCAGCTCTTGGTTTCATTGTTTTTTTCTTCTGTTTTATTTTGCTCAATTTTATTTATTTCTTCTCTGATCTTTATTATGTCCCTCCTTCTGGTGACTTTGGGCCTCATTTTTTCTTATTTTTCCAATTTCAATAACTGTATCTTTAGACTACACATTTGGGAATGTTCTTCCTTCCTTAAATAGGCCTGGATTGCAATATACTTTCCTCTTAGAACTGCTTTTGCTGCATCCCACAGAAGTTGTGGCTTTGTGTTGTTCTTGTCATTATTCTCCATATATTCTTTGATTTCTGTTTTGATTTGGTTATTAACCCATTGATTCATTAGGAGAATGTTGTTAAGTCTCCATGTATTTGTAGCCTTTTTGATTTCTTTTTAAAATTTATTTCTACTTTTATACCTTTGTGATCTGAGAAGTTGTTCGGTTGAATTTTAATATTTTTGAATTTATTGAGATTCTATTTGTGGCCTAGTATGTGTTCTATTCTGGAAAATGTTCCATGTGCACTTGAGAAGAATGCGTATCCTGTTGCTTCTGGGTGTAGAGTTCTGTAGATGTCTGTTAGGTCCATCTGTTCTAGTGTGTTGTTCAGTGCCTCTGTGTCTTTACTTATTCTCTGTCTGGTTGATCTGTCCTTTGGAGTGAGTGGTGTGTTGAAGTCTCCTAAAATGAATGCATTGCTTTCTATTTCCTCCTTTAATTCTGTTAGTATTTGTTTCACATATGCAGGTGCTCCTGTGTTGGGCGCATATATATTTATAATGGTTATATCTTCTTGTTGGACTGACCCCTTTATCATTATGTAATGTCCTTCATTATCTCTTGCTACTTTCTTCCTTTTCAAGTCTATTTTGTCTGATACAAGTACTGCAACACCTGCTTTTTTCTCCTTGTTGTTTTCATGAAATACCTTTTTCCATCCCTTCACTTTTAGTCTGTGCATATCTTTGGGTTTCTGGTGAGTCTCTTGTAAGCAGCATATAGATGGGTCTTGCTTTTTTATCCACTCCGTTACTCTGTGTCTTTTGATTGGTGCATTCAGTCCATTTACATTTAGGGTGATTATTGATAGATATGTACTTATTGCCATTGCTGGCTTTAGATTCGTGGTTGCCAAAGGTTCAAGGGTTGCCTCTTTACTATCTAAAAATCACACTTAACTTTCTTGTTAAGTTATTGTAAACACCATCTGATGTTTCTTTATTTCTCTCCCTTCTTGTTCTTCCTCCTCAATTCTTTATATACTAGGTGTTTTATTCTTTGCCTTTAGTTAGTATTTGGACACTCTTCTTTCTTTGTTATGATTTTATTTTCACTGGTGACATCATTTTAGCCTTAGGAATGCTTCCCTCTAGAGCAGTCCGTTTAAGATATCCTGTAGAAGTGGTTTATGAGAGGCAAACTCTTTCAGCTTTCACTTGTCTGGAAATTGTTTTATCCCTCTGTCATATTTAAATGATAATCATGCTGTATACAATATTCTTGGTTTGAAGCCCTTCTGTTTCATTATTTTAAATATATCATGCCATTCTCTTCTGGCCTGTAAGGTTTCTGTTGAGAAGTCTGATGGGTTTTCCTTTGTAGGTGATCTTTTTTCTCTCTCTAACTGCCTTTAATACTCTGTCCTTATCTTTGATCTTTTCCATTTTAATTATTATGTGTCTTGGTGTTGTCTTCCTTGGGTCCCTTGTGTTGGGAGATTTGTGGGCATCCACGGACTGCGAGACTATTTCCTTCCCCATCATTGGAGTGTTTTCAGCAATTATTTCTTCAAAGACACTTTCTATCCCTTTTTATCTCTCTTCTTCCTCTGGTACTCCTATAATGTGAATATTGTTCCCTTTGGATTGGTCACACAGTTCTCTTAATATTCTTTCATTCCTAGAGATCCTTTTATCTCTCTCTGCCTCAGCTTCTCTGTATTACTGTTCTCTGATTTCTATTCTATTAACAGTCTCTTGCATCTTGTCCAGTCTGCTGCTAAGCCCGTCAATCGCTTGTCTCAATTCTGCATTTTCTTTCCTCCCTTCCCTCACTTCCTCCCTTAGCTCTTGCTTATTTCTCTGTAGATCCATCAGTATGGTTATGACTTTTGTTCTGAATTCTTTTTCAGAAAGTTTGTGCATTTCTATGCCTTCAGGTTCCTTCTCTTGTGTTGTCTGGGTCTGTGTGAGTTTTGTTTGTGCCATATTCCTCTGTCTTTTCATGGTGATAGAAGTGGTTGCTGGTAGGTGCCACGTATGTCAGCTGGGCTCTTTAAGACTTTTAAAAAGAAAAAAAAGAAAAAAGAAAGAAAAGAAAGAAAAGCGAAAAAAAAGAAAGGCAGAAAAGAAAGAAAAGAAAAGAAAACAGAATGAAAAAAAACGCCCAGCAGGAGTATATTGTGAGGATGCTGTAGGTGGCGCTGTTGCTCCACTATTCTGCAGCCATGGCAGCAGTGCTCCTCAAGGCCCTTTGTAGCTTTGGCTGGGGCGGGAACAAATGGGATTCAGTTGATCTCTGTGGGAAGTCTGAGTGCAGCTACTCTTTCCCAGTCACAAGCCAAGGGTTCTGAAATTCACCAGGACTCCCATCCTGCTGCGCTGAGTGTGCTGGGACAATCCTGGGCCCTTGTCTCTTTAAGACTGCTAATAAAAAATGTGCATGCTTTTTTTTTTGTCCCTGGAGCTGGCTGTGAGGACCCGGGTGCTTTCCCCAGCTCAGATACTGCACCCTGTCTCTCCACTCTCTGATACACCGTACGATGTGTGTCAGTGGTCCTGGCACAGATCACCAGGGCTGGTTATTTTGCAGGCCTGTGCTTCCACTCCCTCCCAGCTCTGAATCCTCTCCTCCCGCCGGTGTGCTTGGGTGGGGAATTGCTCGGGTCCTGCTGGGTCGCGGCTCCCCATCTTACCTGCCTCGTGGGGTGCTGAGTCCTCTCAGGTGTAGCTGCAGGCTGTGTGCTGTCTTGTATCTTCTGGTCTCTTTTTTAGGAATAGTTGTATTTGTTGTATTTTCATAAATACATAAGGTTTTGGGAGGAAATTTCCACTGCCCTGCTCATGCCACCATCTTCCCGGAAGTCCTGGAAAACAATGAAATTCTACAGAGCATCTTTATATATCAGAATAGTATGAACTTAGAAAATTACATTAAGAAAAACAAACAAAAAACATATAATCATGAAGCTAAACAACATGCTTCTAAAATCGTCAGTGGATTTAGGGACAAATCATAGGAAATAAAGGAGTACATGGAGAGTTATAAAAACAGAAAGAAAACAGTTCAAAATATGTGGAATGCAGCCAAAGTGGTTCTAAGAGGGAAGTACATAGCAATACAGGGAATCAATACAGACCTATTTCAGGAAAGAACAATCACACATGCACAACTTAAACTAATAACTAAAGGGACCATAAACAAAGACCAAAAAACTGCAAAGTTAATAGAAGGAGGGACATAAAAACAGAGCAGAAATAATTAAAATCTAGGATAAGAAAACAATTTTAAAAATTAGTGAAACAAAGCTTTTCCTTTGAGAAGATCAACAAAATAGACAAACCTCTAGCAAACGTATTTAAAAAAAATGACAAAAATAAAATCAGAAACAAAAAAGAAGTTACAACTGACACAACATAAATTCAAAGAATTACAAGAGAATTCTATCAAAAATGATATGCCAATAAATTGGAAAACATAGAAGAAATTGACAAAGTCTTGGAAATGTAAAATATTCCAAGACTGACCTAGGAAGAAACAGAAAATCTGAAGAGACCAATTACCATTATTGATATTGAATTGGTAATCAAAAAATTCCTAACAAACGAAAGTTCTGGAACAGATCCTTCACAGGTGAATTTAATGAAATGTTTAAGCAAGGTATAATACCACCCTTCTTATAGTAACAAAAAAAATAAGAGGAGAGAGTACTTCCAAACTCATTCTAGAGTCCAGTATCACTCTAATTCCAAAGCCACACAAAGGCAATTTTAAAAAGGAAAATTACAGACAAATATTCCTGAAGAATATAGATGCAAAAATCCTTAAAAATATATAAGCATTCTGAAAGAAATGGCAGGGTACAATCTTCTTGATAAACACTTCAAAGTACAAGTAATAAACATGCTCATGGATCTATAGAAGAGTATTCAAGATTTCAGGGAGGACCTCAACAAAAAAGATGACCTGTAAAACAGTCATTCAGAGCTGAATAAAACAGTATCTGAAGTGAAACACACAATGGAGGGATATAATAACAGACTTTCACAGGTTGAAGAAGTTGTAAATGATTTGGAAATTAGGGAAGAAGAAACAATGAAACCAAAAAACAGAGAAAAATGGATCTCTAGGAATGAAAGAATAATGAGACAGCTGTGTGACCAGTCCAAAAGGAACAATATTTCCTTTATAGGGTTACCAGAAGTAGAAGAGGGAGTCAAAAAAATAGAAAGTCTCTTTAAGGAAATAATTATTGAAAACTTTCCCAATCTGGGGAATGAAATAGACACTCAGGTCATAGAAGGGCAAAGAGCGCATAACAAAAGGAACACCAGGAAAGCAACCCCAAGACCTATAATAATTAAAATGGCAATTATCAAGGACAAGGAGAGAGTACTGAAAGTCCAGAGAGAGAAAAATGATTACTTATAAAGGAAACCCCATCAGGCTATAGACAGTTTTCTCATTAGAAACTTCACAGGCCAGAAGGGAGTGGTATAATATATTTAATGTAATGAAACAGAAGGACCTCCAACCAAGAATCATCTACCCAGAAAGATTATCATTTAAATTTGAAGCAGCAATTAAATAATTTTCAGATAAATGAAAGCTGAAGGAACTCACTGCCACTAAGCCAGCTGAAGAGGATATGTTAAAGGAACTGGTGTAGATGGAAAGGTTGCTAAGGCTAAATAGGTGAAAGCAGTGAGAAAAAAACAGTAAAGGTAGTAGACCAATTAATTACCAGGCAAGTACAAAATAAAAGAAAGAGAGAAAGAGAGACAAAAAAAGAAGAAGAAAGAAAGAAAGAAAGAAACAAAGAGAAAAAGAAAGAAAGAGAAAAGAAGAAGGGAGGGAGGGAGGTAAGGAGGGAGGAAGGCAAGAAAAACTAATCACAACACTGATGAAATCTATCAAATAATAAAAGTATAAGAAAGGAAAGAAGGAACAGAGAGAAGATTTAAACAACCAGAAAGCAATTAATAAAGTGGCAACAAGTACATCTCTATCAATAATTACCTTCAATGTAAATGGACTGAATGCACCAATCAAAATACACAAAGTAGAAGAATTAAAAAAAAATAAGACCCATCTATATGCTGCCTAACAGAGACTCATTTCTGATACAAAAACATACAAGGACTAAAAGTGAAGGGATAGAAAATGACAGTTCATGCAAATAATGGGGAGGAAAAACAGGAGCAGCAGTAAGTACTATCAGACAAAATGGATTTCAAAACAAAATAAGAAGATATAAAAAAGCACATTACAAAATGATAAAGTGGTCAATCCAATAAGAGGATATAACCATTATAAATATCTATGTACCCAACATAGGAGCACATAAATATGTAAAACAAATATTAACAGAATTAAAGTGGAAAATAGACTGCAATACGTTCATTTTAGGAGGTTTTAAAACACCACTCAAATCAACAGACAGATCAACGAGACAGAAAATGATTAAGGAAACAGGCACTGAATGATACATTAGATCACATGGACTTAACAGATATCTACAGGACATTCCACCCAAAAGTAGCAGGATACACATTCTTCTCAAATGTAGATGGAGTATTTTCCACAATATATCACATACTTGGCCACAAAAAGAGACTCAATAAATTAAAAAAGATTGAAATTGTTTCAAGTAGCTTTTCAGACCACAGTGGTAGGAAAATAGAAATATATTACACAAGGAAAACAAAAAGACATACAAACAAATGGAAGCTAAACAACATGCGTCTAAATAATTAATGGATCAATGAACAAATTAAAACAGAAATCAAGCAATACATGGAGACAAAGGAAAACAACACAATAGCCCAAAACCTGTGGGATGCAGCAAACGCAGTTCTAAAAAGAAAGTACATAGCAATACAGGCTTATCTTAAGAAACAAGAACAATCTCAAATGAACAGTCTAAACTCACAATTAAAAAACTAGAAAAAGAAGAACAAATGAAGTCCAAAATTAGTAGAAGGAGGACATAATAAAGATTGGAGCAGAAATGAATAAAGTTGAGAAGAATAAAACAATAGAAAGAATCAAAGAAACCAGGAGCCAGGTCTTTGAGAAAATAAACAAAATAGATAAAACCTAGCCAGACTTATCAAGAAAATAAAAAAGTATATACACATGAACAAAATCAGAAATAGAAAAGTAATATTCACAATAGACACCACAGAAATACAAATAATGATTAGAGAGTATTATGAAAAATTATATGCCAATAAATTGGGCAACATAGAAGAAATGGATGACTTTCTCAAAAAAAACAACCTTACAAGACTGTCTCAGGAAGAAAGAAAATATGAACAGACCAATTGCCAGCAATGAACTTGAAGTGGTAATTTAAAAACTCCCAATAAACAAATTCCAGGTACAGATGGCTCCTGAGCTGAATTCTACCAAACATTTAGGGAAGGCGTAATACCCATTCTCCTTAAAGTTTTCCAAAAAGTGGAAGAGAAGGGAACACTTCCAAACTCATTCTATAAGCCAGCATCAGTGTAATATCAAAACCAAAGATACTGTAAAAAAGAAAATTATATACCAATACCTCTGATGAACATAAATGCAAAAATCCTCAACAAAAAAATAAGCAAACAGAATTAAAAAATGCATCAAAAGTTCATCCATCATGACGAGGTGGGATTTATTCAAGGTGTGCAAGATGGTACAATATTCGTAAATTAATATCATATATCACATAAACAAAAATGACAAAAATCACAAGATCATCTCAATAGATGCTGAAAAAGCATTGGACAAAATTCAACATTCATTCATGATAAAAACTCTTAACACAATGTGTATAGAGGGTACATACCTCAACATAATAAAGGCCATATCTGGCAAATGCACAGCAAACATTGTACTTAATAGAGAAAAGCTAAGCTTTTCCTCTAAAATTGGGAACAAGAAAAGGACTCACACTCTCACCACTTTTATTCAACATAGTACTGGAGGTCCTAGCCATGGCAATCAGTAAACCCAAAGAGATAAAACGCATCCCGATTGTAAAGGAAGAAGTTAAACTGTCACTATTTGCAGGTGACCTAATATTATACATAGAAAACCAAAAAACTCCACAAAAAATCTATTAGAACTAATAACAGAATTCTGTGAATACAAAGAAATCTGTTGCATTCATACAGACTAAAAATGAACCAACAGGAGAAATCAGGAAAACAGAATTATTCAATGTACCAGGACAAATAGTTCTAAAGTTCATATGGAAATACAAAAGACCTTGAAGATCCAAAGCAATCCTGAGAAAGAACAACACTCTAGGGATTATGTACCCTGACTTCAAGCTCTACTACAAAGGTAAAGTAATCAAAAGAATTTGGTGCTGGCACAAGAACAGACCCATAGATCAGTGGAACAGAATAGAAAACCCAGATATAAACCCAAAAATAAATGGTCAATTAATAGATGATAAAGGAGCCATGGATATACAATAGGGAAATGACAGCCTCTTCAACAGCTGGTGTTGGCAAAACTGGACAGCTACATGTAAGAGAATGAAACTGGATTATTCTCTAACTCCATACACAAAAGTAAACTTGGATCAACAACCTGAATATAAGTCATGAAACGATAAAACTCTTAGAAGACAACATCTCCTGAATATAAGCATGACCAAATTTTTCATGAACACATCTCCTCAGGCAAGGGAACTAAAAGCAAAAATGCACAAATGGGAGTACATCAAGCTAAAAAACTTCTGTACAGCAAGGGGCACCATCAGCACAACAAAAAGGCATCCTACAGTATGGGAGAGTATATTTCTAAACAATTATCTGATAAGGGGTTAACATCCAAAATATATAAAGAACTCATACACCTCAACACACACAAAAATAACCCTATTAAATAATGGGCAGATCTGAACAGACACTTCTCTAGGCTTTTCTTTATATAATGTCGTGTCATCTGAAAATAGTGACAGCTTAACTTCTTCATTACTAATTTTGATGCCTATTAGCTCTTCACTCTCACTGCCATGCCTAGGACTTCCAGTACTGTACCGAATAAAGTGTGAAAGTGAACATCCTTGTCTTTTTCCTGATCTTAGAGGAAAACATTTCAGTTTTTCACCACTGAGTTTGATGTTAGCTATGGGTTTGTCAGATATGGCCTTTATTATGCTTAGGTAGGTTTCCTCAATTCCCATTTTGTTAAGTGTTTTATCATGAATGGATGTTGAATTTTGTCAAATGCTTTTTCTGCATCTATTGAGATGATAATGTGGTTTTTATCCTTATCTTAATGAGGCATATTATGTTGATTGATTTATGAATATTGTACAATCTTTGCATCCAAATTAAATCCAAATTGGTTGTGGTAGATGGTCCTTTTATGTATTTTTGAATTTCGTTTGCTAATAATTTGCTGAGAACATTTTAATCTATGTTTATCAGAGATATTGGTCTATAATTTGCTACTTTGTAGTGTCTTTGTCTAATTGCATTACTAGAATGATGTTGAACCCTTAGAATGAGTTTGAAAGTATTTTCTGGTCTTTTACCTGTTGGAATACTTTAATAAGGATGGGTATTAGCTATTCCTTAAATATTTGGCAGAATTCAGCTGTGAAACCATCTGATCGTGGCCTTTTGTTGGGAGGTTTTTAATTACCTATCCAATATCATTGCTGGTAATTGGTCTGTTCAGATTTTCTGTTTCTTCTTTGGTCAATCTTGGAAGGTTGTATTTTCTTACAATTTGTCCATTTCTTCTAGTTTTTCCAATTTACAAGTCTATAAACTTTCATAGAACTCTATTTGTATTTCTGTGATATACATTGTGACTATTTTTCATTGTGATTGTCTTTTATTTGTGTATTACCTTTTTTCTTGATAAGTCTGGGTAGGTGTTTCCTTATTTTGTATATTTTTTCAAATAACCAGCTCTTGGTTTCATTTATTTTTCTATTGTTTTACTCTTCTCTATTTTATTTCTGCTATGATCTGTATTATTTCACTCCTAGTAACTTTGGGTTTCATTTGTTCTTTTTCTAATTTTTTGAATTGTGGATTTAGACTGTTTCTGAGGATTGTTCTTGTTTCACGAGGTAGGTTCTTCCCTTTTAGAACTGATATAGTGATGTCCCACTAATTTTGGACTGTTGAGTTTTTGTTTTAATTTGTCTCCATGTATTGCCTGATTTCTGGTTTAGTTTGTTCATTGATCCATTGATTATTTAGAAATGATGTCTGTCCTGTATGTGTTTGTTGACTTTTTGATTTCTTTGTGTAACTTATTTCTTGTTTCTTACTATGGCAGTGTGAGAAGTTGGTTGATATAATTTCAATCTTTTCCAATTTATTAAGGCTATTTCTGTTGCCTACTATGTGATTTATTCTGGAGAACATTCCATGTAAACTTGAGAAAAATGTGGATCCTGCTGATTTTGGTGGAATGATCTTTAAATATATGTTAAGTCCATCTGATCTAATATGTTGCTCAGTGTCTCTTATTTATTTTCTGTCTTTTTGATCTGTCTATTGATGTGACTGCTGTGTTAATGTCTCAGAATGAATGAGTTGCAGTCTATTTCCCTTTTAATTCTGTTAGTATTTGTTTAATATGTTTATGTGCTCCTATATTGGGTGCGTACATATTTATAATGGTTATATCTTCTTGTTGTACTGATCTCTTTATCATTATGTAATGTCCTTCTTGGTCTCCTTATTTTCTTTGTTTTGAAGTATATTTTCTGTTATAAGTACTGTTACTCCTGCTTTTTTCTCCACATTATTTGCATGAATAACTTTTTCCATCCCTTCACTTTCATTCTCTGTAGGTTTGGAACCAAAGTGTGTCTCTTGTATACAGCATATATATGGGTTGTGTGTCTTTATCTATCCTGTCATTCTTTATCTTTTGATTGGTATATTAAGTCCATTTATATTTAAGGTAAGTTATTGATAGATATGGGCTTACTGCTGTTTTATTAACTGTTTTCTGGTTGCCTAAATTTGCCTGTATGTTATTTTATTTCTTTCTTACACTGTTTTTTTTTGTTTGTTATTTACTTGATTGTTTTCTTTACTGTTGTGATTGGATTTTTCTTTTTTAGTCTTTTGCCTATCTATTATAGGATTTAAGTTTGTGGTTACCATGAGGCTAAAAGATAGCTTTTTATCTATATAACAGCCTATATTAAGTTGATGGTTACTCTATTTCAAGAATGATCTAAAAGTACTTTTTCTTCTTCTCCCATCACACTTCACGTATTAGATGTCATAATCTGCATATTTTGTGTATAGTTGGTTTACTACTTTTGTTTTGTTTCATTTTAATTTCATACTTGGTAATTAATTGGTCACTACCTTTACTGTCAGTTTACTTTCACTGTTGAAAATTATTTAGGTTTAGGAATATTTCCATTTACAAAAGTTCTTTAGACATATCATGTAATGCCAGTTTACTCTTTGACAAACTTCTTCAACCTTAATTTTCTGGGACATATTTAATCTCTCCTTCAATTTTCAATGTTATCCTAGCTGAGTAGAATGTTCTTGGTTGAAGTTCTTTCTGTTTCAATACATTTTTCTAGCCACTCCCCTCTAGACTGTAAAGTATCTGCTTAGAAGTCTGATAATGTCCTGATGGTATTTCCCTTATAAATAATGTTTTCTCTCTCTCTCTGGTTTCTTCCCATACTCTCTCCTTATGCTTAATGTTTGTCATTTTAATTATATATCTTGATGTTGTCTTCCTGGGGTTCCTCTTGTTAGGGGCTCTTTAAGCTTCAATAACTTGTGTCTTTTGCCTTTCTCAGACTGATGAAGTTTTCAGTAATATTTTCCTCAAGAGACTTTCTATCCCTTTGTCTTTTTCTTCTCCTTCTAGTACCCCTATTATGCAAATATTGCTTCACTTGGATGTGGAACAGAGCTCTCTTAGCATTCTTTTATTCCTAGAGATTATATTTTCTCTCTGTTCCTCATATTTGTTGTTTTCCTGTTCTTACTTTCATCTCACTTATTGTCTCCTCTACTTGCAGCAATCTATTATTCATTCCCTCCATTGTATATTTCATTTCAGTTTCTGTATTTTTAATCTCTGAGTGATTTCTTTTCAGTTCTTCTATCTCTTTGTTGAAGTCCTCCCTGAGATCTTCAAAACTTATTTTCCACAGATCAATGAGTATATTTATGACTATTAATTTGAAATCATTATTAAGAAGGTGGGTAATCTCAGTTTCATTTAGTCCTCTTTCTGGTGTCTAATCTGTAGTATTGTTTGAAACATATTCCTCTGCCTCTTCATTTTGTTAGGGTTTCTGTGTTTCTTCCTTTACATTAGATGGATCTGCTATGCTTCATTGTCTAGAGAGTTATGTCTTTATGATAAAGTTGTTCTGTAGTTCCCAGAAGCTCAAGACACTTTACATTCACTGTTTTTCCTTTGTTATGGAGCTCCAGTTGCTGTTGGAGGGCTATGGGCAGATCTGCTTTTCTGTTTTTCTGCTGACAGTGATCTATCTCAGATCTTGCTGTAGGCCTTTTGCCTCCACTGGCCCTTTGTGATCAGAGATGTGCCTTTTAGTGGGATCATTGTAGTTTGGGCTGTACCCTGCCTGCCATGCAACTGCAAGGTTGCTGGATTAATGGTGTGGGCACAGCATTGGCAAGTAACAAGACCACAGCACATTGCTTGTGTGCACTGGGGTGCATGGGTGTGAAGCAGTTCATGGTACCAGGATAGGCTCCCCATAATGGGAAAAGAATTCTCATAGCTGGTTCCTGTCATCCCTAGTTTTGCTTTGTCAGTGCCAAAAAAGTTCAGAACGCCTACCTCTGCCTGCCAGGCAGCAAAGTCTGACACTTATGGTCTACCTGGGCAGGTGGGTATGCAAGGAAGAACCTCAGGGCTCAACCATCAGGAAGGTGGATGGAGCATTTGGGCTCCTAGAAGTTCCTGACCTTCTGGGCCAAGGGAGGGCTGGACAAGTGTTGTCTACCTGCCCTTTCTCCTGCAGAGAGGGCTTTGTCCAACACTCACCCCTTGGACACCCCTCCCACTGCTGGAAAATCTTTGAAAGTGCTACCTCTGCTTTGGGTCTCATCACAAACACAAGAGTATGTCTGCTCTTCACAAACAGCAGGATCTCTCCCTCCCAGAGATTCCCAGCTGTCCCTGGTGTACTGCCACACTAATCACCAGAGCCCAATGCAATGGGGACTCATTCCCAAAGCAGACCTCCAGGACCAGGTGTGCCTATCCCATCCCATTCCTCCTCCTCCCACCTGTGGGCTAGAATGGGGAAGGGCCTTGTTTGTTGATTGGGGCTCTGCCACTTTACCCTTCTGTATGTGGTCTTCCTAACCAAGTGTAGGTGGTCTGTTCTGCAGTTTTCATGTCATTTTCAGGTTTACTTGTATTTGCTATTGTTGCTCACTTGTGAGCGTGTGGGAAGAGGTTTCTGCCTTTCCTTTTTAGTCTGCCATATTTTCTCCTGCTTGACTTCAGTGACTCAGGACTTGGCCTGCCAGGACCACACTGCTGCCTGGACTCCAAGAATCACTTGTTACCGCTTTATTAATTGCTTTCTCTTTTATTTTTTGTAGTTCCTCTATGATCCTTGATTCCTCTCTTACACTCTTCTTTGATTATTTGATTTTTAAGTGTTGATTGGATTTCTGTATTTTAAATTTTTTGTGTATCTATTATAGGCTTAGGATTGTGGTTACCATAAGTTTAATAGGCTGTTTTCTAACTATATAATAGTCCATATTATTTAGATGATCTATTTCAAACACAGTCTAGAATTACTTCTTTTAAATTCTTCTTCTTCCACACTTTATACATTAAATGCCATAATCTGCATTATTTTTATCCCTTGACTGATTTTGTGTATATTTGATTTTACTACATTTTTAACTTCATACTTGCTTAATAAGTAATTGGTCTAGTACGTTTACTGGTGGTTGGTTTTCAGTGATGCAAAATATTTAGGCTTAAGAACATTACGATCTACAGAAGTCCCTTTAACATATCCTCTAAGACTGGTTTAATGTTGATGAATTCTTTAAAATTTTGTTTATCTGGGAAACTCTTAATCTGTCCTTCAATCTGAATGATAACCTTGCTGTGTAGAGTACTCCTGGTGAAAGTCTGTATGTTTCAGTACATTAAATATCTCATGCCACTCCCTATAGCCTGTAAAATTAATTCGGAGAAATCTGCTCATAGCCTGATGGTGTTTCCATTATAAGTAATTTTTTGCTTCTCTCTAACTGTTTTCAATACCTTCTCTTTATCCTTTATTTCTGTCATTTTAATAGTCACCTGTCTTGGTATTGTCTTGCTGGGGTTTCTTTTCTTAGTGGTTCTCTGTGCTTCCAGGCCCTGGGTGTCTATTTCCTTCCTCAGATTGGGAAGGTTTTCAGTAATTCTTCATTCAAAGAGAATTTCTATCCTTTTGTCTCTGTCTTCTCCTTCAAGTACCCCTATTATGTGAATATTATTTCATTTGGATTTGTCACACAGCTTTCTTAGCATCTTTGTTCTTTTCTTTTTTCTCTCTGTTCCAAAACTTCATTATTTTGCTTTTCTCTAATTTTCATCTCATTGTCTCCTCTACTTGCAGCAATCTATTATTAATTCCCTCCATTGTACATTTCATTTCAGTTACTGTATTCTTAAACTCTGAGTGGCTTTTTATCAACTCTTTGTTGAAATCCTCCCTGACAACTTCAATACTTTTCTGAAGAGCAGTGTGTATATTTATGACTGTCATTTTGAAGTCCTGATCAAGAATATTGGTGATTTCCATTTTATTTAGCCCATTTTATAGTATCTTATCCTTTACTTTTTTATGGAACATATTCCTCTACCTCATTTTGTCTGGGTTTCTGTGTTTCTTCCTTTGTAGTAGGTAGATCTGCTATGCCTCCCAGTCTAGAGAGTAATGGATTTATTAGGAAGGTGTCCTGTGGGGCCCAGAAGCTCAAGAATCTTTGCTCATTTATGTAAAATCCTCCTTTTTAATAGAGTGCAGTTGGAGTTGGTGATCCGTAGGTGAGGCCACCTTTCTGGATGTCTGCAACCAGTAGTTTTTTCCAGCAGATGCCCTTTGTGTTCCATGCAGTGACACTTCTCCTGGGACCATTGAGAGTGGGACCTCCTTTCTACCCATCTTCTGGAAGTGGCAAATCTCAGTCCACCATGGATGGCAGCTTGTTTCAGCCGGACCTTTTATGCATGGCAGTGGGATTGTTGTGGCTGTGGTCACCCCCTGCTGTCTGCCACAATGGTGGAACTGCTTGTCCAATAGTGTGGGTGGCATATGTACACAAGGGAGGTCAGAATGGGGCTGGACTGCAAAGAAGGAGGAAGGGGTATTTGAATTGGCTCCAGCAAGTACCTCCCCATTGGGCTGAAAGAAGGCCAAGAAAACTGGGAAAGCCTCACTATACCTATCAGCCAGTCAGTCTGACCACTGCTATACTGAGTATCCTGGGAAGTTGTACTAGCAAGTGCCTTGGGGCTAGGCTGCCAGCAAGGGGGATGAAGCATATTGGGCCTGGATACCACAAGCATCCAACCAGGTGAGCTGAGGGAGGGCTGGGGAAGCGTCATCCTCCTGCCCTTTCTCCTACAGAGAGAGCTTTGTCCAACCCCTGACCCTCAGGCACTCTTCCTACTGATGGTAAATCTTTTAAACTTCCACCTATGTGTTGAGTCTCAGTGGAACTGGAGGAGCATGCCTGTCCTCCACAAGCAATAGGAGTCTCCTCCCAGCGAGTTCTGACTCTCCCTTGTGTCATTAATCCCCAAAGCCTGATACAATGTGAATTCATATTCCCAGATCAGATCCCCAGGGCCCAGAGTGCAGAGTTCCTAAGTGCTTATCCCCTCCTCTATGTTCCTCCCACTTTCACTTTTAAGTGGGGTTGGAAGAATGTCTTGGGTCCAGATTGATCCAGGCTCTTCACCTTTACTCCATTCTGTGTGGTCTTCTTTTGTTCACCAGGTGTAGATGGTCTGTTCTGAAGTCTTCATGTCATTTTTCATGGTTTGTTTAGTTATTGCTGTAGTTTCTCCCCTGGTGTGTATGTGGGAGGAGGTTTCCTCCTTGACTTCCTACTCTACCAACTTTTCACTGGAAATCCTACACTAAATACATTTTTTATTTTAGATTTATCATTCATATCTCAAAAAACTGTAAAAATTAAACACTTTAAAATAAAATACTGAAGAATTAAAAGAGAAAATAAATAGAGGCTTAGAGGCTACAAACTAGTACTTACTTTGTCTCAAGCTGGCTATGAAATGCAAATAGAGGATAGATTTTCATTGTTTACCAAATAATATGTAATGTTAGATTATTTTCCATTTAGCAATGCAGAATTTCCAAAACTCAGAAATTCTGCTTCATTATTTTCCAGACTGTGATTCATGTTTTATGTTCTTTTTGCCAGAAACCACAGAAGTTTTCTGGATTTATTTAATGACTGTATTTTCTTCAAAAATGAGTATCTGACCATCCATTATATAAATATTTACTGTGGTAATTTGAAATAGAAAAGCAATATAAAACATCACTTCTCCCAACCTGAAATTTCTTATTTGAGCAAATAGAGAACCATGTGCCTTTGCATTATTTTCACATCTGCATTAATTCCAGCAGATTGTCATATTGTGGTTATCATAGTATGTAGCCAATAGAAGGCAGTAAGTAACAGCCCAGGTGAGTTCCCAGTTATAATTCACTGGTGGAGAGGATATGGTATTGACTAAAAAGAGCTCAAAAATAATATAGTCAGTCTGTTCACATATTAGATGGACACATTTTTGTTATTCCTCATAGATCCTAGGTTATTAATATCATGTTGTGTTAGCACTGAACACTTGAAAATCAAAATTATGAGCAAAAATGTACAGACAAGGAATTTTAAGGGCAAGCTAATTTATCCACATGTTTTTAAAAGCATGATAATTTATTGATTTTTAAAATAAAATGATATTCTAAAAATCTCTAAAAACCAAATCCTGAAAATATAGAATATGTAAAACATAATGTTCAAAAATGTTGAAGGAAATCCTTTGAAACAATTTTTGAAATGTTGAATTAGTAAAAAGTTTTAGCACATGTGGTAGAAAACATTGAAACTGCATTTCCATGGGAACTCTCTTTAAGCAAAGTGGACAAAAAGAGAAATAATAAGTGAAAACAGACGAAGAGGTTAAAAGAATAATAACTCTACTTTCCAAAGACTTATATTAACATTTGCATAATGATTTAGAAATTTTTGGACGTTTAAAATCTCCAAAAATCTGAATTCATTAGGGAAAAATCTCTATTTAAAAATTTCAGCTGAAGACATAATGAAAAATACGTGATGAAAGAAATTTCAGAGTTGTTTGTTTCTAAGATAGTTTAAAAATAGTACAGAGAAATCTCTTCATCAAAATAAAGAAGGAAGAAGCTGTATGAGGATTTTTCTTATGATAAATGTGCTATGTGATACATACAAGAAATATGTAGAATAAAATAATGATTGCTAATATGCTTAAAAAGAAGCTACATAGGTATATAGACTGCATCAAAATATCGCTTTAGAGCTAGGATAAAACCAAGTAGTCAAAAAAGGAGTCCATCAAGAATCAAAATATAAACTGGTAAAAGGAATGAGACAAAATAAATGAATACTTGCAGTATCAAATATGGAGGTTAAAAGAGCTGGATGAATTCTTTTTCTTTTTTTTGTAGTCAAATGCACTTTGTATTTTATTGAAAATGGCAGTGGTTGCA
>JAQQAC010016209.1:61667956-61744590 GCA_029783875.1 Phataginus tricuspis | reverse complement strand
TTTCTGTTAGCTCATCATTAGTGTATAGGAAAGCAACAGATTTCTGTGTGTTAATTTTATATCCTGCAACTTTGCTGAATTCAGATATTAGTTCTAGTAGTTTTGGAGTGGAGTCTTTAGGGTTTTTTATGTACAGTATCATATCATCTGCAAATAGTGACAATTTGACTTCTTCTTTACCAATCTGGATGCCTTGTATGTCTTTGTTTTGTCTGATTGCCGTGGCTAGGACCTCCAGTACTAGGTTGAATAACAGTGGAGAGAGTGGGCACCCCTGTCTTGTTCCCGATCTTAGATGAAAAGCTTTCAGCTTCTCGCTGTTAAGTATGATGTTAGCTGTGGGTTTGTCATATATGGCCTTTATGATGTTGAGGTACTTGCCATCTATACCCATTCTGTTGAGAGTTTTAATCAAAAATGGATGCTGAATTTTGTCAAATGCTTTTTCAGCATCTATGGAGATGATCATGTGGTTTTTGTTCTTCTTTTTATTGATGTGATGGATGATGTTGATGGATTTTCGAATGTTGTACCATCCTTGCATCCCTGGGATGAATCCCACTTGATCATGGTGTATGATCCTCTTGATGTATTTTTGAATTCGGTTTGCTAATATTTTGTTGAGTATTTTTGCATCAACGTTCATCAGGGATATTGGTCTGTAATTTTCTTTTTTGGTGAGGTCTTTGCCCAGTTTTGGTATTAGAGTGATGCTGGCTTCATAGAAAGAGTTTGGAAGTATTCCCTCCTCTTCTATTTTTTGGAAAACTTTAAGGAGAATGGGTGTTATTTCTTCTCTATATGTCTGGTAGAATTCAGAGGTGAACCCATCAGGTCCAGGGCTTTTGTTCTTGGGTAGTTTTTTGATTACCGATTCAATTTCGTTGCTGGTGATTGGTCTGTTTAGTTTTTCTGTTTCCTGCTTGGTGAGTCTTGGAAGGCTGTATTTTTCTAAGAAGTTGTCCATTTCTTCTAGGTTTTGCAGCTTGTTGGCATATAGATGCTCGTAATATTCTCTTATAATTCTTTGTATTTCTGTGGGGTCCATCGTTATTTTTCCTTTCTCATTTGTGATTCTGTTTATGTGTGTAGATTCTTTTTTTCTCTTAATGAGTCTGGCTAGGGGTTTATCTATTTTGTTTATTTTTTCAAAGAACCAGCTTTTGGTTTCATTGATTTTTTCTATTGTTTTATTCTTCTCAATTTTATTTATTTCTTCTCTGATCTTTATTATGTCTCTCCTTCTGGTAACTTTGGGCCTCATTTGTTCTTCTTTTTCCAATTTCAATAATTGTGTCCTTAGACTGTTCATGGATGAATTCTTCAACTAGAAAAATGACTAAAAATTTGAGACTAGCAAATTTAGGGAATGTTGTACATAATGTTGCAAAACATTTTGAAGTTTTTTTACTAGGTCTCAATAACCGCATTACCATTCTTAAGCCCCAGTCACACTGAGAAACATTGTGACCCCTGACTGATTCTGGTGTCTTTAAAGTCTTATAACTTCCCCAAATACCCCCCAATCCAGGGAAATCTGTTGGGATTCATGTCATAAGGTAAGGAAGCAGGATTTTCTATTCAGAAGTGCTTGAATTGCCCTAACACCTTTAAACCTGTCTTGATATTCAGAAAGCAGGAGAGAAGGTCCTGTTTAGCACCTCCAGCACTACTATCCAAATGGAGTTTATAGATTAAGCACAGATCCCTCAACCACCAGACGTCTGTTGCTTGCTTAATAGTGAGTGTTGTGAAATGAATGGATTTGTCTCACTTCAAATGATTTTGTATATACATAATTTGTTATATATATGTATATATAATTTGTTATATTCTTATATATAATTTATATGTATGTATATATATAATGTGTTATATATATACACACATATATATATTATATATTATATATAATTTTTAAGAGTCTTAACACAGAAGCCAGAGCATCTCCATAGTAGGGATTCATCAGCTGCTTTTCACCACTGCTGTAAGTTTCTGTACCACCGACTAGGAATATTACTGATTTAATCTCCAAAGATTATAACTCTCTGTCCACAACCATTCCTGTCTACAATACTTGCAATTATTCTCTCACTGTTTCTTCTCTAGTTTATTTAAATCAACACTTGAAGCATACAAAATGTTTTTTAGTTTGAAATTTTAATAATACATTTTTTTTTCATTTTTATGATGTAATGAAAGTCTCCACATAAAATAAATGTCCAAATTTCAACACTTCCAATACCACAAATCTTGTCATGGGTGGGATGTCTGGTGGGATGATACCATGTTGCTCAGGCTTAATGCAACTTGCCTGGGAAAAATGTTAATCATTCTGAGATAGTGCTGATTGAAATCAAATACAAAAGTTATACTAGCTTTATTATTGTGGTTTCCCTTAATTGTGTCCACAGGATTAAACTCCGATTTCTGAGTGTTCTTTCTGTAAAATTCATCCTTTCCTGAAAATCCAAATGAGAAATATCCCTTCTACATACCCTCACACTCTTTCTCCTATTTTCAGTGAAAATCACAAAGGACAAAATATCTTCACAAATTTCTATTTCTTTCCATAGCTACCAGTAAACCATAACATTATAAAGGAAGGCAAAGTGTAGTCATGAAGATTATAGGTGCTAGTGCCAGATTACTGAGTTCAAAGTTTCACTCCAGAAAACTATTTCAGTAAGTTATTTAATCTTCTTAACCCTCAACTTACTTACTTGTAATATGAGAATATAATAATACTTATAGATAGGATTGATGTGACACAAATATAGCTCACATAATACTATTAGTGAAATGTCTGGCACATATTAGCTCTCAAATTTAAACTGCAATTATCATTAACACCTACAGAATTACTTTCATTTTAATCACTACTAAGCCTGTCTGAAGATTCTGATATTACATTATCCCTTTCTCTGTATGCCTCTTTGGGAGGGGTACTTCTGGTTTATTTTTATTATATGACTATACATATATTTTATTTATAATGATATATAGGTGGATGGTCAGACAGATATAGATAGGTGATAGATATAGATAGATTTGGAGAGCGGTTTGACTACCGCCCTTGCAAACAAAGCATGGTCTTTGCTCCCCAGAATATTTTTCTTTTTTTTCTAGTTTTAGTGAGGTACAATTGACATACAGAACTGTATAAATTTAAGGTGTACAACTTAATGATTTGACTTACATGTATTGTGTAATGGTCATCAAAATAAATTTAGCTAAAATCCAGCATCTCATATAGATACTATATATTTTTTCTTGCAGTGAGAACCCTCAGGATCTACTCTCTTAATAAACTTCCTATACACCATAGAGCAATGTTAACTATAGTCTTCATCATGCTGCACATTACCTCCTTAGTTCTTATTATCTTCTAACTGGAAGTGTACAAATTTTGAATGCTTTAATCTGTTTCTCTCTCCTCAACACCCTGCCTCCAGCAAACACAAATATGATCTCTTTTTCTATGAGATTTTTATTCCATATGAAAATGTGATCATACTGTGTTTGACTTTTTCTGTCTGACTTATTCTACTTAGCATAAAGTTTCAAGGTCCATTTTCATGTCAAAAATGGCAGGATTTCCTCATTTGTTAAGGCTGAATAATATTCCACTCTGTGTGTGTGTGTAAATGTGTGTATGTGTATATATATATAAATATATATATATGAGTGTGTGGGTGTTTGTGTGTGTGTGTGTATATATATATATATCACTTTTTTTATCTACTCCTCTGTCAACACTTAGATTGATTCCATGTATTGGATATTGTAATTAATGCTGCCACAACATATGGGTGGAGTTATTTCCTTGATATAGTATTTTTATTTCCTTCAAATATATTCCTAGTGTGAAATTGCCAGGTAATAGTGTTTTTATTTTCTTTGGATAAATACCTAGAAGTGAAACTGCTGTATCACATGGTAGTATTATTTTTACTTTTGTGAGGAATCTTCATACTGTGGCTGTCCCAGTTTACAATTCCACCAGCAGTACACAAGGGCTTCATTTTCTCCACATCCTCACAACCATTTTTATCTCTTTTCTTTTTTATAAATGGCCATTCTAACAGGTGTGAGGTGATATTTCATTGTGGCTTTGATTGCAGTTCCCTAATCATTAGTGATGTACAACTTTTTGTGTACCTGTTGCCCATTCATGTATGTATTTAAGTCCTTTGTCCATTCTTTTATTGGATTATTTTTTCTGTTATTGAGTTGTATGAGATTTTTATGTATTTTGGATATTAATCCCTTTTCAGATATATGATTTGCAAATGTTTTTCCCATTCTGTAGGTTGTATTTTCATTGTGTTGATTATAACTTTTTCTGGCAGAAGCTTCTTAGATTAACTTAGTCTCAGTTACTAATTTTCAATTTTTTTGTTTTTGTTCTAAGTGTTGTATCCAAAATATGATTGCCAAGACCCATGTCAAGAAGGTTTTTACTATGTTTTATTCTAGGTGTTTTAAGATTTTATGGTTATAGTTTACATTTAAGTCATTAATCCATTTTGAGATTATTTCTGTGAGGTGTCAGAAGTATGTCTTTTTCATCTTTTATATGTGAATATACAATTTTTCCAGAACCATTCATTGAACAAACTTTTTCCATTGAGTATTTTCTGCATCCTTGACAAATATTTGTTAACAATATTAATAATTAGTTTACATATGTGAATGGCAGTCTTTCTAGGCTTTTGATTCTCTTTCATTGGTCTGTGTCTATTTTTATGTGAGTATCATGCTGTTTTATTACTATGGCTTTGAAATATACTTTGAAACCAGGTAGTGTGAGGCCTCCAAATTTGTTCTTTCTTAGGGTTGTTTTGGTTATTTGGGATCTTTTGTGATTTCATTAAATTTTAGGATTGTTTTCTCTTCTGAAAAAAATAACATTGAAATCATGATAGAGATTACATTACACCTATAGATAGCTTTGGGTAGTATTATATTTTAACAGTATTAATTCTTCCAACTTACAAACACAAATAACCTTTCCATTTATTGGTGTCTTCCTTGATTTCTATCATCAATGAGTTTTAGTTTTTCAAAGTAGATACCTTTCATCCCCTTATTTAAACTATTCTTATGTACATTATTGTTTTTGAAGACATACAAATAAGATTTTTCTTTATTTATATTACAAATAATTTGTTACTAGTATGTAGAAAAGCTACTGATTTTTATATATTAATTTTATTTTTCAACTTTAATGAATACTTTGGCTATATCTAAAAATTTTTGGTAGTGTTTAGTATTATCTATATATAAAATCATGTCATCTTCTAATAGAGATGTTACCTCTTCCTTTGTAATTCTGATTATTTTAATTACGTTTTCTTGCCTGATTATTCTAACAAGGACTTCCAGTACTATGTTAAATAGCAGTTGTGAGAGTAGGCACACATGCCTTGTTATGTATTTTAGAGGACATGCTTTCAAATTTTCACCATTGAGTATGATGTCAGCTCTGGGCTTAGAATAAATTACCTTTACTATTATGAGGTTTATTCCTTCTATATCTAATTTGTTTAGACTTTTTATCATAAACAGATGTTGAATTTTCACAAGTGTTTTTTGTTGTCCATTGAGCTGATCATATTTTTTTCTTTCATTCTATCAATGTAATATATCACATTGATTGATTTGCATATGTTAAACCATCTTTGCATTCCAGGTATACATCCCAATTGATAATGGTGTATAATCTTTTTAAAATACAGAATTTGATTTGCAAGTAGTATATTGAGAATTTTTGCATCTATAGTCATTAGGGATATTAGTCTATACCTTTCTTTTCTGATACTGTCTTTTCTGGTTTTGGTTAGGATAACGCTGGCCTTATAAAATGAGTTTTGGAATGTTCCCTTTAAATTTTTTAGAATAGTATTTGCATTCATCCTTCTTTTAATGTTTGGTAAAATTCACCAGTAAAGCCATCTGATCCTGGAATTTATTTGTTGGGAGATTTTTCATTATTCATTTAATCTCCTTCCAAGTAATTAGTGTTCAGATTTTCTATTTCTTACTGATTCAGTCTTAGCAGATTGTTTGTTTCTAAGTATTTCCATTTTGTTCTAGGTTATTCAGTTTGTTGGTGTACTGCTGTTCTTAGTAGCCCTTTATGATCTTTTGTCTTTCCATGATATCAGTTGTAACCTCTATACTTTCATTTATAATTTTAATTTGTATTATTTTCCTTAGATAGTCTAGCTAATGTTTTCTTTTCACTTTTGTTTATCTTTTAAAGTATTGGCTCTTAATTTGGTTAATCTCTTATGTTGTTTTCATGTTTTCTATTTCACTTATTTCTACTAGCTTTTGAATCAGTTTGTTCTTTTCCTAATTCTTTAAGGGATAATGTTAGGTTATTTACCTCTTAGAATTTCTTTTGATACATTTCATAAGTTTTCATATGCTGTGTTCCCACTTTCCTCTGTCTCAAGATACTGTATTTCTAATTAATTTCAGGATTTATAGAAAGTCAGATTCTCTTAAAACTACAGTTGAAATATTCTGAAGGGGTGAAGTAGTTTAAAAATACTTAAAACACAGCAACGAATTAAATTTAAAAATTACTTAGCCAGGATCTGAGACAATCATTTTATTGTACTACTTATTTAATCCTCTTGATAGTCCCATAAAGTGTGGATTATGATCCCTATTTTACAAAGAAAGGAAAAAAATCATTCAGAGTACTGATTTTCCTTGTTCACCCAGGCAGTATGTTGCTAAACTCCCCAAATAATGTAGTAATTCATACCAAAAAAATTGCAGTGTTTAGGAACTAGGTTATCCACCCAAAATTTTGGTTTCCTTCCTTATTTTTCTTGAGCATATCTTCTAGTAGATTATAAAAAAATGATGTTTAAATCCTTAAATAGCAGATGAAATATTCAATAAAGTCTTAAAGATGTTTGATAATCTTGCTCGATATATAACTTCAGAATTTAAATTATGTTCCCTCAGTAATTTTAAGGCAGTACTCCATTGGCTTCTAAATTTCAGAGGTTGTGTTGAGAAGTCTAATACCATCATGCTTACCTTATCTATAGCCCAATTCCACCACTTCCATTCCCCAGTAGTTTTTATGATCCTCTCTTTATCTTCGGTATTTACAATGACATTTCTTATTGTTTGTTTTTATATTTATTGTGAGGAGTATATTTCAGACCCTTTCAATCTGAAAACTCATGTACTTTATTTATTAAATATTTTCCTTTATTTGTTTGACACTTTTGTCTCTTTTTATTTCTCTGTTCTATGCCTTGAACTCTTTTAGTCTTCTGTTGGGCCTCATGAAATGATCTCCTAGTTGTCCTATCTTTTTTCAATTACATTTCTCCTCTTTGAATTTTTGTTAGACTTAGTAGAAAGTCTCCTTAATTCAATATTTCAACATGTCTACTGTATATTTTTAAATATCTATTAATTATTTATTTTTTAATTTCAAGTGGTCTTTCTTATTCTTTTAATGTGTTTATAGCATCCCATTCATATTTCCTGGGTGTTGTATCTTCTCATTTCCCTTAAGAAATTACTCATAGATTTTTTGTGTGTGAAGATTTATGCTCCCTTCATCACCTCTGTTTCCTTGTATTTCCTTTTTCTGCATTGTTTTGTTTTGAATTTTAGGTAAAAGGATTTTCCCAAACACCTGATCACCTTGATTGCTCATTGGAGTCTAAAAGCCACTAAAAGATGGAGAATCAGAGCTGGTCAAGTCTATACTTCAGCTCTTTCAGGCAGGGATATGACCATTGTTTTAGGTATCCTTCAATTGTCAGTATATTTATGTCTATTTTTGGTTGGTCTGAGCCCATCAAGAAGAATTATTCAGTATTGCCTATGGATATGTCTGGCTTCCAGTAATCTAGTAACCCAGAAAATAAAGAGGTTTTGAGTTCTCCCTGTTCAGTCAGGAGGTAATTACTCATACAGTATTTGTTATGCTTTTCTCTGCCTGACTTATTTCATTTAGCATAATGCACTCAAGGTGCATCCATGCTGTCACAAAAGGAAAGGTTTCATTATTTTTATGGCTTAATAATATTCCATTATATGCATATCACATTTTCTTTATTGATTTATCCATTGATGTGCACTTGTTATTTCCATACCTCGGTTATTGTGAATAATGCTACAATGAGTGTAGAAGTGCAGAAACTCTTCTAGATCCTGACTTTATTTCCTTTGTGTATATACCCAGAAATGTGATTGCTGGATCATATGACAGTTCCTATTTTAAATTTTACTAGGAAAATTCATATTGTTTTCAACAGTGACTGGACCAATTTACATTCCCATCAACAGTGCACAAATGTTCCCTTTTGTCCACATTCTCACCAACATTTGTTATTTCTTGTCTTTTTGATAGCCATTCTAACAGGTGTTAGATGATATCTCATTGTTTTTATTTGTGAATTAAAATACTAAAAATATTTTTCATGGAATTTAACAAGCTGATTCTTAAAATGTATATGGAACTCAGTGCAGCTATGTATACTATAATTTAGAAAAAAATTGTGTGAGAATGACTTCCAGCAGGTTCAAATATATTACACAGCCTGTATTAAAGTAGTGTAATATTGGTCAAAGAGTAAGTACAGATTTACTTTACATAACCATTACTAAATTACTTTTCATCCGTCTTGAAAAGCTATACTATTTTTGGATAACTGTTTTTTTCAGTATAATGACTGAACCACCCAAATACAAACGAAATAAATATGTTATATGAGTTTTGTCTGTAAGAAAAGACACATTCAACAATGTACTGAACAGAATAATTTCTAGTCATAGAATATTATATGCAACAAACATGAATTATATGCTCTATTTGGATGGGTACAAATGTTTTTCTTTGCATGCACACTCCAAGAGAAAGGGATTTATCATTTTTTAATGTACTCTGTATATTTGCTATTTCCACTTGTTTTGAAGTGTTTTCATACTTAGCTTTTATTTTGCCCTAAAGTTATTTTTGTGTGGTATGAATTTATAATTAAGAGTATTCTAAGTGAAAGATAGCCATAAATTTTTTTAGCTTTCCACCCCATTCCAAATAATGACTCACTCACAACTCTTTTCCAGAAAGTACAATCTTCTATTAAGACCTCCATTTACTATTTAGGAGTTTGAAATAAACTTTCATTACAATTATTTTTTGTAAATGGTATTTTTTATTTTCAAATTGCTGTTTATTATTTATATAAAGTAGTGTTCAATTAATATATATTTTCTTCTATCTGTAAAATGTGTTTTAGCATCCTTAGGATCAAATGCATCAAAATGGTTTAAATAAAATTAATGTAACATACTTTTTATTTAAGAGCTTTTCACTTATTGTAAAAGATTTCAAGAATAAATTAAATTTTAAGTCAGGAATAGGAGTCTACAGTAATTTAACAAAATACAGCACTCACAAACAGTTATATGTATGTATGGGAATTTACTATTTACATAATGATTATATTCAAATAAATTGGAGACAATGGCTATCTTGCCAATGGGTTTCAGCCCAGGCAAATTCATTATGGATTCAGTGAGACTGAGGAATGACAATGGAACGTTCTTGGTGTGAAAGGGTTTCTTACCTGGTTTGTTCTCCCGGTGATGGGTTGAGCACTAGAATTACGTCTGCATCCAACAGTCTGCAGGTCTGTAATCCTCCTTCATCTCTGCCTCTGCCAAGAGCACTGGGCAGAACTCTTTATATAGTAACTCAGTCAATAATAGTTTATTGCCTATGGGCGTGGAAGCAGTAGCATAGCAGCAAGCTAGGCACATCATTAGTTTAAGTTCAGGTGAGGATCCTGGCCATAGAAACCTTCACTATATCACACTCCACCCCTCCATGATTCTCACCTCATGATCTACATGTTCTCAATATTCCACAATGGTTTCTGTGTGAGAAAACTGGAGCATTGTAACCAGATTCCACAACAGCAACAGAGGATAACAAAATAGAGATAATCAAAAAAAATAAGATACAACAAAATTTTGATGCAGGTAACAAAAATTATAATAATCTTCAATCCTGAGGAGGTTATTTCAGCTATTTTCAAAACCAGTTCTACTCAGATGAGTTCATGACTCATATTTAGTAGTGGTATAGATAGGAAGCTTCATGCTCCCCAGAGAGTCGTGGTTTTTTTGCTAGGGTGTGTTCTCAATACACAAAGACATTAAGGGTGATAAGACACATGTTTTAATGACACCAACATAGGCAAATATTGTCCTTCAGGTAGGATGCATGCAAGAGAGTGGTCCTGTGATAGGACTGTAGCAAGAATGGGGACCCTTCCAGGTCTAGTACACCATACCTTTACCCCTCTCCCTGTGGGGGTTACTGAGGGGCCTATATACAGTGCTACTGGAGGTGCATGCCCTGGCCATAATGATAAAACAAAAATCCCCAATAAGATGCTCCTACCTTCTGGTCATTTGGGATATACTACCATAATTTGGGGGGGCCACTCTGCTGTTACTCCAGGGATACACATCTTTATATAATAACTCAGTCAATAATAGCTTATGGCCTACTGGTGTGGAAGCATTGACCCAGCACTAGGCCAATTACATCATCAACTAGTTTAAAGTTAGGTGAGGATCCTGGCCATAGGAACTTCCATTTTCCTCACAAACCTCATTCAATCCTTTTCTCTCATTTTCCCACAGTATCCACAGGCATGGCAGTTGTTCATTCGACAGTTTGCAGTGAACTACATTGTGATGTGTAGTTGCTTCTTAGATTTGCTGATTGTTTTTAAATTGAAACAGTCTGGGAAGAACAGTTTTTGACTTTATGTGCATGCTACATGACATTTTGACCTAAGCAATTTACCTGCCATCTGCAGACAAACAAGTATTTTAATATAGTTATAAACTATACAGACTTCAGCAAATGCATGGATCTTTGTGTGCTTCAGCATATTCTCATTATACATGGTTAAAATTTTTTGATTTTGACAAAAACTTTTAAGATGTACTTTCTTGGCACTTTCCAATATTAAATATGTTGTTATTAACTATATAGTCATCATGCTGTACATTACATCCCCAAGACCTATTTATTTTATATGTAGAAGTTTCTACCTCTTGATAACCTTCACCCATTCTGCCACCCCCTCCCCATAAGTCTGGCAATTACCAATTTGTTCTTCATATCTATGTTTGCTTTTTTCTTTCTTAGATTCTGTATATAAGTGATATCATATGGTATTTGGCTTTCTTTGTCTGACTTACTTCACATAGTGTAATGATATCAAGGTCCATCGATGTTACCTCAAATGACAATAATTCCTTCTTCTTATAGCAGAATAATATCCCATTGTGTGTGTGTGTGTTACATATTCTGTATCCATTCATCTATTGATAGACACATAGGTTGTTTCCATGTTTGGCTATTGTAAATAACACTGCAGTGAACATGGGGGTGGAGATACCTCTTCAACATAGTGTTTTAATTTTCTCCAGATCAATACTCAGAAGTGGAATAGCTGTTTCTAGTCACTAGTTCTATTTAAAATTTTTGAAGAATCCAAAAAAATCATCATTAAGACCAATGTTAAGGAACTAGTTGCCTGTTTTCTTCCAGGATTCTGATGGTTTCAGGTGCTACATTAAAATATTTTATCTATTTTGAGTTAGTTTTGGTGTATGGTGTAAGATAGTCTTTTAGAATTCTTTTTTTTTTTGCTTGTGTATGTCTAGTTTCCCATCACCATTTTTTGAAGTGACTATACTTTACTATTCTTTTTTTTATGTATTATTGATATATTCTTATGGAGGTTTCACATGAATAAACAATTAGGTTACTACATTTACTCATATTATCAAGTCCCCACTCATACCCCAATTCAGTCATTGTCCATCAGTGTAGTAAGATGACAGATTCAGATTCACTGTTGCCTTCTCTGTGCTACACTGTTTTCCCCGTGATTCCCACACCATGTGTACTAAACATAATACCCCACCATCCCCTTCTAACACCCTCCCCACCCACCCTCATACACCACTCCCCTTTGGTGACAACTAGTTCCGTCTTGGAGTCTCTGAGTCTGCTATTTTGTTCCTTCAGTTTTGTTTCATTGCTATACTCCACAAATGAGGGGAATCATTTGGCACTTGTCTTTCTTGGCCTGGCTTATTTCACTGAGCATAATATCCTCCAGCTCAATCCATGTTGTTGCAAATGGCAGGATTTGTTTCCTTCTTATGGCTGAATAGTATTCCATTGCGTATATGTACCACCTCTTCTTTATCCATTCATCTACTGATGGACACTTAGGTTGCTTCCATATCATGGCTATTGTAAAAAGTGCTGCAATAAACATAGGGGTGCATATGTCCTTTTCAAACTGAGAAGTTGTATTCTTTGGGTAAATTGCAAGGAGTGGGATTGTTGGGTAAAATGGTATTTGTAATTTTAGTTTTTTGAGGAACATCCATATTGATTTCCACAATGGTTGAACTAACTTACATTCCCACCAGCACTGTAGGAGGCTTCCCCCTTCTCTGCATCCACACCAGCATTTCTTGTTCTTAGTCTTTTGGATGGTGGCCATCCTTACTGGTGTGAGGTGATATCTCATTGTGGTTTTAATTTGCATTTCCCTGATGATTATAGATGTGGAGCATCTTTTCATGTGTCTGTGGGCCATCTGAATTTCTTCTTTGGAGAACTGTCTCTTCATATCCTCTGCCCATTTTCTAATTGATTTATTTGATTTTTAGGTGTAAAGGTATGTGAGTTCTTTATATATTTTTGATGTTAACCCTTTGTTGGATATGTCATTTACAAATATATTCTCCCATACTATATCATGCCTTTTTGTTCTGTTGATGGTGTCCTTTGCCATACAGAAACTTTTTAGTTTCATGTAGTCCCATGAGTTCATTATTGCTTTTGTTTCCCTTGCTTGAGGAGATGCGTTCAGAAAGAAGTCACTCATGCTTATATTCAGGAGATTTTTGCCTATGTTGTCTTCTAAGAGTTTTATGGTTTCATGACTTACATTCAGGTCCTTGATCCATTTTGAGTTTACTTTTGTGTATGAGGTTAAACAATAATCCAGTTTCATTCTCTTGCATGGAACTGTCCAGTTTTGCCAACACCAGCTGTTGAAGAGGCTGTCATTTCCCCATTGTATGTCCATGGCTCATTTATTATATATTAATTGACCATATATGGTTGGGTTTATATCAGGGCTCTCTAGTCTCTTCCATTGGTCTATGGGTCTGTTCTTGTGCCAGTACCAAATTTTCATGAGTACTGTGGCTTTGTAGTAAAGCTCGAAGTTGGTGAGCATAATCCCCCCAGCTTTATTCTTCCTTCTCAGGATTGCTTTGGCTATTCGGGGTCTTTTGTGGTTCCATATGAATTTTAGAATGATTTTCTCTAGTTCGTTGAAAAATGCTGTTGGCATTTTGATAGGAATTGCATTGAATCTGTAGATTGCTTTAGGCAGGATGGCCATTTTGACAATATTAATTCTTCCTATCCATGAGCATGGTATTTCCATTTATTTGTATCTTCTTTAATTTCTCTCATGAGTGTCTTGTAGTTTTCAGAATACAGGTCTTTTAATTCCTTGGTTAGGTTTATTCCTAGGTATTTTATACTTTTTATGCAACTTTGAATGGAATTCTTTTCCTGATTTCTCTCTCTGCTAGTTCATTGTTAGTGTATAGGAATGCCACAGATTTCTGCTTATTAATTTTGTATCCTGCAACTTTTCTGAATTCAGAAATTACATCTAGTTGTTTTTGAGTGGATTCTTAGGGTTTTTTACATACAGTTCATGTCATCTGTAGACAGGGACAGTTTAAGTTCTTCCCTGCCAATCTTGATGCCGTTTATTTCTTTGTGTTGTCTGATTGCCATTTCTAGGACCTCCAGTACTATGTTGAATAACAGTGGAGAGAGTGGGCATCCCTGTCTTGTTTCCGATCTTAAAGGAAAAGCTTTCAGGTTCTCGCTGTTAAGTATAATGTTGGCCGTGGGTTTGTCATATATGGCCTTTATTATGTTGAGGTACTTGCCTTCTATACCCATTTTGTTGAGAGTTTTTATCATGAATGGATGTTGAATTTTGTCCAATGCTTTTTCATCATCTATGGAGATGATCATGTGGTTTTGTCCTTTTTGTTGATGTGGTGGATGATGTTGATGGATTTTCGAATGTTGAACCATCCTTGCATCCATGGAATAAATCCTACTTGATCATGATATGGATGATCTTTTTGATGTATTTTTGAGTTCAATTTGCTAATATTTTGTTGAGTATTTTTGCGTCTGTGTTCATCAGAGATATTGGTCTGTAGTTTTCTTTTTTTGTGGTGTCTTTGCCCAGTTTTGGTATTAGAGTGATGCCGGCCTCATAGAATGAGTTCAGAAGTATTCCCTCTTCTTTTACTGCTTGGAATACTTTAAGGGGGATGGGTATTAGGTCTTCCCTAAATGTTTGATAAAATTCAGTGGTGAAGCCATCTGGTACAGGATTTTTGTTCCTAGGTAGGTTTTTGATTACCAGTTCAATTTTGTTGCTTGTAATTGTTCTGTTGAGATTTTATGTTTCTTTTTGGGTCAGCCTTGGAAGGTTGTATTTTTCTAGAAATTTGTCCATTTCTTCTAGGTTATCCACTTTGTTAGCATATAATTTTTCATGGTATTCTTTAACAATTCTTTGTATTTCTGTGCTGTCTGTAGTGATTGTTCCTTTCTCATTTCTGATTCTGTTTATGTGAGTAGACTCTCTTTTTTTCTTGATAAGTCTTGCTAGGGATTTATCTATTTTGTTTATTTTCTCGAAGAACCAGCTCTTGCTTTCATTGATACTTTGTAGTGTTTTATTCTTCTCCATTTTATTTATTTATGCTCTAATCTTTATTAAGTCCCTCCTTCTACTGACTTTGGGTCTCATTTGTTCTTCTTTTTCTAGTTTCAGTAATTGTGATTTTACACTGCTCATATGGGAATGCTCTTTCCTGAGGTAGGCCTGTATTGCAAAATAATTTCCTCTTAGCAAGGCCTTCGCTGCATCCCACATATTTTGTGGTGTTGAATTATTGTTGTCATTTGTCTCCATATATTGCTTGATCTCTGTTTTTATTTGGTCATGGATCCATTGATTATTTAGGAGCATGTTATTAAGCCTCCATGTCTTTGTAGGTTTTTTCATTTTCTTTGCATAATTCATTCCTAGTTTCATTCCTTTGTGGTCTAAGAAAGTGTTTGGTACAATTTCCATCTTTTTTAATTTACCGAGGCTCTTTTTGTGGCCTAGTATATGATCTATTCTTGAAAATGTTCCATGTGCACTTGAGAAGAATGTTTATTCTGCTGCTTTTGGGTGTAGAGTTCTGTAGATATCTGTTAGGTCCAACTTTTCTAATGTGTTGTTCCATGACTCTGAGTCCTTACATATTTTCTGTCTGGTTTATCTGTCCTTTGGAGTGAGTGGTGTGTTGATGTCTCCTAAAATGATTGCATTGCATTATATTTCCTACTTTAATTCTGTTAGTATTTGTTTAACATATGTAGGAGCTCCTGTGTTGGGTGCATAGATATTTATAATGGTTATATCTTCTTGGATTGATCGTTTTATCATTATCTAATTTGTCTGATATAAATAATGGAACTCCTTTTTTCTCCCTATTAGTTCCATGAAATGTCATTTTCCATCTCTTCACTTTTAGTCTGTGTATGTCTTCAGGTTTATAGTGAATCTCTTGAAGGCAGCATATAGATGGGTCTTGTTTTTTTATCCATTCAGTGACTCTATGTCTTTTGATTGGTGCGTTCAGTCCATTTACATTAAGCGTGATTATGGAAAAGTATATACTTATTGGCATTGCAGGCTTCAGATTCATGGTTACCAAAGGTTCAAAGTTAAGTTCCTTACTATCTAAGAGTCTAAATTAACTCACTTAATATGCAATTACAAAAAGAATCTAAAGGTTCTTTTTTTTTTCTTTTTCCTCCTCCTTTTTCTTCCTCCTCCATTCTTTTTATATGAGCTATCATCTTCTGTACAGTTTGTCTATCCCTTGATTGATTTTTGGGATAGTTAATTTAAGTTTGAATTTTCTTAGTAATTAGCAGTTCTACTTTCTTTACTGTGGTTTTATTACCTCAGGTGACAGCTATTAAACCGTAGGAAAACTTGCATCTATTGCAGTCCCTCCAAAATACACTGTAGAGATGGTTTGTGGGAGGTAAATTTTCCCAGCTTTTGCTTACCTGGGAATTGTTTAATCCCTCCTTCAAATTTTAATGGTTATCCTGCCAAATATGGTAATTTTGTTTCAAGGTCCCTCTGCTTCATTGCATTAAATACATCATGCCACTCCCTTCTAGCCTGTAAGGTTTCTGCTGAGAAGTCTGATGATAGCCTGATGGGCTTTCCTTTGTATGTGATCTTATTTGGCTCTCTGGCTGCTTTTAATAGCCAGTCCTTACCCTTCATCTTTGCCATTTTAATTACTATATGTCTTAATGTTGTCTTCCTTAGGTCCCTTGTGTTGGGAGATCTGTGTACTTCCATGGCCTGAGAGACTATCTCCTGCCCATATTGGGGAATTTTTCAGCAATCACCTCCTCAAAGACACTTTCTATCCCTGTTTCTCTCTCTTCTTCTTCTGGTACCCCTATAATGCGAATATTGTTCCATTTGGATTGGTCACACAGTTCTCTCAATATTCTTTCATTCTTAGAGATCCTTTTTTCTCTCTGTGCCTCAGCTTCTTTGTATTCCTCTTCTCTAGTTTCTATTTCATTTATCGTCTCCTCCACCATATCCAATCTGCTTTTAATACCGTCCATTGTACTCTTCAATGATTGGATCTCTGAACGTAATTCATTCCTGAGTTCTTCAATATATTTCTGTACCTCCATGAGCATGTTAATGATTTTTATTTTGAACACCCTTTAAGGGAGAGTCATGAGGTCAATATCACTTAAATGTTTCTCAGGAGTTGTATTAATAATTTTTCTCTGGACCAGGTACCTTTGGCATTTCATATTTGCATATGGCGCCCTCTAGTGCCCAGAACCTCTACTCTCTGGAGCTGCTCAGCCCCTGAAGCAATGTCGGGGATTACAGGGGAGTGGTATTGGTGTCTGGGGGGAGGAAAGAGCTTTTTCCTGCTTCCTGGCTGCTGGGCTTGTCTCTGCCTGGTGGAGACTCCACTGCCAGGTATAAGCCTCTGTGCTTTGCGTTTTTAGTTGCTGTAGACAGATCTTCCCTCTGGCTGGCCTAATGCCAGTGTAGTTTTTCCCAGTTTGCAAGCCCGATGGGGCTGGCCAGGAGAAAGGTGCAGTAGTCTGCCTGGAAGGGGTTCTTGGAGCTGTGTAGGCAGCCAGGGAGCTGGAGCACCTGAAGATCGTGAAAGCTCCCAGTCTTCTGGGAAGACTGCACCTGGACAATTTTGTCTACCTGTTCTTTCTCCTGAGCAGTAAGGTCTGTGCAGTCCTTGCCCCTTTAGCAGCCCTCTTGCTGAGGGTGTCTTTGTTAGGAAGTCTCTCATACTGCCTGCCTTTCTTTTGTCTCAGAGCAGCTGGATATGGATCCCTGCTTTCCACAAGCTGGAATCTTAGTCTCTCCAGGAATTCTGCCTGTCTTAGCTTTCCAACCCCCTAATTACAAGAGTATCATGCAAACACCATGAAATGTAGGTTTGTGCTCCCAGAGAAGATCTCCTGAGTTAGGTATTCAGCAGTCCCAGATCTCCACTCCCTCCCTGCTCCATTCCTCTTCCTCCTGCCAGTGACCTGGGGTGGGGGAAGCGATTGGATCCCACAGGACCACAGCTTTAGTACATTACTCTTTTCTGTGAGGTCTGCTGTTTTCTTCAGTTGTATGCAGTTTGTTGCAGTCCTCTTTCCTTTTGCTCTTTCAAGAGTAGTTGTATTTGTTATATTTTCAAATTATATGCGGTTTTAGGAGGAAGCCTCTGTCTCACCTCTCACACCACCGTCTTTAATACTACTCCCCCCCTATTCTTTTCCATTGATCTATGTGCATATTTTGATGACAATACTATGCTGATTTGGTCACTATAGTTTTATAATATAGTTAGAAATAAGGAGTGCCATATGTAATTTGTTCTTCTTCCTCCAGTGTTTTTTGGATATTTGGGATCTTTTGAGCTTCCATACAAATTTTAGGATTGTTTTATTTTTGTAAAAAAATGCCTTTGGAATTTTGATAAGAATTGCATTGAATCTGTAGATTGCTTTGGACAGATGGATAGGCTTTATACTAAAATTCATGGCATCTTTGTGTTGACATTTGATTACTGAAATACCTTAATGTTATCATTTTACATTTTTGCAGAATACCTACCATCCTATGTTGAGCTACATAGCTATCAATATTTGGAATAGGAAACAAAATAGATAGTGAACTCATGGTTTTGGTGCAGAGTGGCCTTAGAATTAATATAACTGATATGCTGTATTGACCATTTCAAATCCATCAGGGAGCATTTACTCATGTGTTTTTCCAGAAGGAGCAATGGTAAGTATTAAACTATCATCTTTACAAGGTGGAAACAGAGCTACCCTATAGACTGCATATTTCCTCCTGTGATGGAGTTCAGCTACACATCTAGTGTAATATAGGTTTAATGATTAACCTTACAGGGTTAAAGGAAACATAATGTTTGGAATTTTAAGGTAGGCGAAATATTTTCTCCAGCCTGATTTTTTTCCATTAGGAATGAGTGTTTAGTGTAAAACCCTGGTCCTTCTGCTTTTTTACTCTTCCCAATAAGTGATTTAATCTCAATAGAAAATTTGGAAGGAAAAACTTGACATGCATAGAAAAAAAATATATCTTCCTTTACATGTGGAAGATGGCTTGCCAATAGAAGGTATGTATTCTGCTCTTCAACTCCATGCCCTGTGTTTTAACAGACTGACCCCTTAGAGGAGGTCTATGGTTGACCATTAATGCCTGATAAGTATAAATTGATAAATCTATCTAAAGTGTAGTTCATTATTAAGAAACCAGTATTCTCTATGTCACCTCTATTAGTAGAATGTGGTATTTTAGTCTCTCATCTACCTCTCCCAGGAAAGCGCAATTCACATAACAACTCCCTTGAGAAGTATTTTTCTCTAATAATCTCAACCTCCTGTAAACTCATACAGGATTTATTTCTGTTCATACTTGCCTTAGTATTTAATCATCATTGTCTTACATCATTCATTTTGTTATTATTTATTGAGTAACCACTGAAGAAAATACTGAGTATTGAAGCATAAGTGGTAGAGATCCTTTCCTGAAATGACAGAGAATCTAATGAACATATATAGAGCAAAAATAAACCAATAGTTTATGAGGCATTAAATGAGATAGAATTCAAAATGAGATGACCCATTTGGAAGGAGTATTTTGGAGAGTCCATTAAGGCAGAAGAATTTTGGCATGATCTTATTTGGGAAGATATGAAAATTCCATTTGAAAATGGGAGGTGATAATCATGAGGGCTGAGAACAGAATAGCAAGAAAGCTAATCTGCTGCAAAAGGTGTATAAAATGAAAGGGTGGTGGGAGTGAAAAGGTAGGTTGCAACCAGATTCTATATGGTTGTAAATGTCAAACTATCTATTTACTTTTTCCCAGCTTTACTGGGTTATAATTAGCATAAAACTTTTGCAAATTTAAGTTGTGAAATATGATGTTTTGATACATATATATATTATGAAATGATTACCACAGTAAGGTTAGTTAGCACCTTTATCACCTCACATAATTGCATTTCTTTTTGCATAAAGAATATGTAAGTTTTACTCTCTGAGCTACTTTAAATTCTATAATACAGAATTGTTAACTATAATCACCATGCTGTATATTACATCTGAAGAACTAATTCATCTTATAGCTGAAAGTTTGTACCATTTGACTGGCATCTCCCCATTTCCCTTATGGCCCTGTGCCTGGCAACCATCATTCTAGTCTCTGTTTCAATGAGTTTGGCTTTTTTAGATTCTACATATAAGTGATACACAGTATTGTCTTTGTCTGACTTATTTCACCAAGCACAATTCCCACAACTTTATATATGTTGTTGAAGATGGCAGGACTTTCTTCTCTCTCATGGCTGAATAATATTTTATTGTGTATTTCTGTGTGTGTTTATGTGTTCTTTATCTATTCATCATAGATGAACATTTGGGTTGTCTCCATACCTTGGCTATTGAGACTAATGCTGAAATAAACATGGGAGTGCAGGTAATCTTCTAGATCCTGATTTTATTTCCTTTGGGTATATATACAGAAATGGGATTCCTAAATCATATATTTCCATTTTAAATTTTATTAAGAACCTCCATGTTGTTTTCCACAGTAGCTGCACCAGTTAACAGTCCCATTGACAGTGTACAAGTGTTCTCTTTTCTCCACATCATCACCTATCCTTATTTATTTTCTTTTTGGTAAAAGCTATTCTAACAGGCATGAGGTGATTAGTCACTTTGGTTTTAGCTTGAATTTCCTTGATTATTAGTGATGTTTAGTATATTTTCATGCATCTTTTAGCCATTTGTTCGACTACTTTGAAAAAATATTCAGTTGCTCTGCTTATTTTTTATTTTTTTTTTACAATTTATTTTATTTTAGTATCATTAACCTACAATTACATGAGCAATATTGTGATGATTAAACTACCCCCTTCATCAGGTCCCCCTCACCAACCCTATTACAGTCACTGTCCATCAGCGTAGTGAGATGAGAATCACTACTTGTCTTCTCTGAGCTGTGCAGTCCCCTCCGTGCCCCCCCACCCTATGCCTGCCAATCGTAATGCCCCTTTTACCCTCTTATCCCTCCCTTCCCACCCATCTCCCCAGTCCCTTTCCCTTTGGTAACTGTTAGTCCATTCTTGGGTTCTGTGAGTCTGCTGCTGTTTTGTACCTTCATTTTTTTTTTTCTTTGTTGTTATACTCCACATATGAGTGAGATCATTTGGTACTTGTCTTTTTCGGCCTGGCTTATTTCACTGAGCATAATACCCTCCAGCTCCATCCATGTTGTTGCAAATGGTAGGATTTGTTTTTTTCTTATGGCTGCATTTTTAAATTAGATTTTCTTTTGCTATTGAGTTACATGAGTTCCTTATAAATTTTGGATATTAATCCCTTATCAGATATATGTTTTGCAAACATTTTATCCCATCTTAGGTTGCTGTTTCAGCATGTTGTTTACTTCACTATGCAAAAGGTTTTTAGTTAGATGTAGTCCCACTTATTTATTTTTTGCTTTTGTTGCTTGTGATTTTGATGTCTAATACAACAAATACTGGCCAGGATTAGTGTCAAAGAGCTTTTTCCCTATGTCTTCTTCTAGGAGTTTTATGACTACTTTTGTTCTTATATTCACTCAACACAAAAGCTATATAATGAAAACAAAGTGGTTGCTTTTGTCACAGAAGAATTTGCTTTTATAAGTTTTGGACTTGGATAGAGTCATTGACTGATCATTGACACTTTGTTGGATACTCTAGGCATACCTTAAATCTGAGGGATTGGTGAGATTATCTCAAGAGAATTTATTTTACTTTGCAGTTCTGTAAAATGTTGCATTTTATTTTATTTTAATTATTTTTAATTTAGATATAGCTGATATACAGTATTATATTGGTTTCAAGTATAAAACACAGGGATTCAATAGCTACACACATTATTAAATTCTCACAACTAGTGCAGTGACTATCTGTGAACAATGAAAGATGTTATAGAACCATTGACTGTATTCTCCATGCTACACTTCTATCCTGTGACTAATTTATATTATTATAGTTGTTTTGTGCCTTTAAAAAAAATTTTTTACAGAAAAATTTCAGCTGCAGAAGGAATATTTATGTTTAAAATAAAGATAAATAACAGTCATTGATGACTGAAAGAAACCAGAAAGCATAATTGGTGATATTGAATTCTTAGCTCATATATTGTAATATCTTTGTATGGGGGTAACTACACTTAACATGGTGAGCCTTTAGTAATATATATAATTATTGAGTCACTGTGATGTACATCTGGAGCCAATATAATATTGTATAACAACTATATGTCAATAAAATTAAATAACCACTTAAAAAACAACTTTGAGGAGATCACCTGGGAATTGTGTATAGAGAAACCATTGCTTTTGCTTTTGACTCTCAATTGATTTGATCAAACTCAAGTATTCCCAAGCAGATACTTATGAGTATTGTTTGAGAAGGAAATGACTTAAACAATATTTTGAATCCAAACATAGAAAGAGAGAAAATTAAATTCAAATACTGCACCTGGTCTTGTATATCTATGAAACACGTAAAATTGGATAGAAAATAGTAATATAAAACAATAGAGAATAATTATTTGGTTATTAATGGTTCTTAAAAATTTATTTGGCATGGTACTTAACTTTACATATTTCTAATCTTCTCAAGATTTAATTTTGTAGACCTACAAACTTGTCTCAATTTTTAAAATACAGTTTAAAATATTTTTATTGAAGTATAGTTGATATCAAATATTATAGTGGTTTAAAGTATTCAACACAATGATTCAACAATTACACACATTATTAAATCCTCACCCCAACTACTGCAGTTATTACCTGTCCACATAGAAACATGTTACCGAACTACTGGCTACATTCTCAATGCTGCAATTCCATCAACATTACAAACTTATACTGTGAGAGATTTGTGCCTCTTTATCCCCCAAACCTACCCCACACACATGTGCTAACCCCTCTCTCATGGTAACTATCAGTCATTTCTCAGTCTTTGATTATACTGATGTTTTATTCATTTTTTTCAGTTTGGTTGGAGATTCCACAAATAAGTCAAATAGTATGGTCTTTATCTTTCTCCTCTCGACTTATTTCACTTGGCACAATACCATCTGAATAGTCTAAATTCACAATTATTGCAACTGGATAAAGAACAAATGAGGCCCAAAGTCAGTAGAAGGAGGGACATAATAAATACCAGAAAATAAATAAATAAAATTGAGAAGAATAAACAATAGAAAAAAGTAATGAAACCAAGAGCTGGTTCTTTGAGTAAATAAACAAAATAGAGAAATCTCTAGCCAGACTTATCAAGAAAAAATGAGAATCAACACACATAAATAGAATCATAAATGATAAAGGAAAAATCACTACAGACAACACCGAAATACAAAGAATTAATAGAGAACGGTGTGAAATATTATATGCTAAAAACTGGATAACCTAGAAGAAATGGCAACTTTCTACAAAAATGCAACCTTCCAAGACTGACCCAGGAATAAACAGAAAACCTAAACAGACCAATTACCAGCAATGAAATTGAATTGGTAATCAAAAAATAAACCAAGAACAAAACCCTCGCACCAGATGGATTCAATGATTAATTTTATCATGCATTTAGAGAAGACACAATACCCATTCTCCTTAAAGTTTTCCAAAAAATAGAAGAGGAGGGAATACTTCCAAACTCATTCTATGAAGCCAGCATCACCCTAATACCAAAACAAGGCAAAGACACAATGAAAAAGAAAACTACAGACCAGTATCCCTGATGAACATAGATGCAAAAATACTCAACAAAACATTAGCAAAAAGAATTCAAAAGTACATCAAAAGGATCATAAACCATGATCAAGTGGGATTCATCCCAGGGATGCAAGGATGGTACAACATTCGAAAATCCATCAACATCATCCACTATATCAATAAAAAGAGGGACAAATACCACATGATCATCTCCATGGATGCTGAAAAGCATTTGACAAAATTCAAAACCTGTTCATGATAAAATCTCTCAACAAAATAGGTATAGAGTGCAAGTACCTCAACATAATAAATGCCATATGTGGCAAACCCACAGACAACATCGTAATTAACAGTTAAATCTGAAAGCTTTTCCTCTAATATTGGGAAAAGACAAGGATGCCCACTCAGTCCTGGAGTTTCTAGCCACGGCAATCAGACAACACAGAGAAACAGAGAAGTAAAAGGCATCCAGATTTGTAAGGAAGAAGTTAAACTGGAACTGTTTTCAGATTAAATTATATTTTACATAAAAAAACTTCAAAAATCCACTCCAAAACTACTAGAAGTAATATATGAATTCAGCAATGTTGCAGGATACAAAATTAATACACAGAAATCTATTGCATTCCTATACACTAATGATGAACTAGCAGCAAGAGAAATCAGGGAAACAATTCCATTCACAACTGCATTAAAAAGAAGAATAAAATATCTCCAAATAAACCTAACAACGGAAGTGAAAGACCTATACCCTGAAAACTGCAAGACACGCTTAAAAGAAATTAAAGAGGACTCGAATACATAGATATTCATCCCATGCTCTTGGATAGGAAGAATTAATATTGTCAAAATGGCTATCCTGCCTAAAGCAATCTACAGATTCAATGAAATCCCTATCAAAATACCAACAACATTCTTCAACAAACTGGAACAAATAATTCTAAAATTCATATGGAACCAAAAAGGACCCTGAATAGCCAAAGCAATTCTGGGAAGAAAGAATAAAGCAGGGGGGATCTCACTTCCCAATTTAAACTTCTACTACAATGCTACAGTAATCAAGACAATTTGGTGCTGGCCCAAGAACAGACCCATAGACCAATGGAACAGAATAGAGAGTCCAGATATTAACCCAAGCATATATGGTCAATTAATATATGATATAGGATCCAAGGACATAAAATCGGGGAATGACAGTCTCTTCAACAGCTATTGTTGGCAAAAATGGAAAGCTACATGTAAGAGAATTAAACTGGATTAATGTCTAACTCTATCCACAAAAGTAGACTCAAAATGGATCAATGATCTTAATGTAAGTCATGAAACCATAAAACTCTTAGAAAAAAAGATAGGCCAAACTCTTTGGAACATAAACATGGACAACTTCTTCATGAACATATTTCCATGGGCAAGGGAAACAAAAGCAAAAATGAAAAAGTGCAACTATATCTAACTAAAAAGCTTCTGTACAGCAAAGGACACCATCAGTAGAGCAAAAAGGCATCCTACTGTGTGGGAGAATATATTCATAAATGACATATCCGATAAGGGGTTGACATCCAAATTATATAAAGAATTCACACACCTCAACAACCAAAAGCAAATAAGCCAATTAAAAATGGTTGGAGGATCTGAACAGACACTTCTCCAACAAGAAATTCAGATGGCCAACAGACACATGAAAAGATTCTCCACATCATTAATCATCAGAGAAATGCAAATTTAAACCACAATGAGATATCACCTCACACCAGTTAGGATGGCCAACATCCACATGAGAAGCAGCAACACATGTTGGTGAGGATGTTGAGAAAGGGGGTCCCTCCTACACTGCTGTTGGTAATGTAAATTAGTTCAACCATTGTGGAAAGCAGTATGGAGGTTCTTCAAAAAACTAAATATAGAAATACCATTTGATCCAGGAATCCCACTCCTAGGAATTTACGAATGCAGGATCCAAGTTTCAAAAAGACAGATGCACCCCTATGTTTATTGTAGCACTATTTACAATAGCCAAGAAATAGAAACAACCTAAGTGTCCATGAGTAGATGAATTGATAAGAAGAGGTGGTACATATATGCAATTCAATATTATTCAGCCATAAGAAGAAAACAAATCCTACCTTTGGAACAACATGGATGGAGCTAGAGGGTATTATGCTCAGTGAAATAAGCCAGGTGGAGAAAACAAGTACCAAATGATTTCCATCATTTGTGGAGTATAACAACAAAGCAAAAATTAAAGGATGAAATCAGCAGCAGACTCAAAGAATTCAAGAATGGACTAACAGTCACCAAAGGGAAAGGACTGGGTAGATGGTGGGAAAGGAGGAATAAGGGGATCACGGGGAATTATGATTAGCACACATAATGTGTATTACAGAAAAGACAAGTAGTGACTCTATACCATCTTACTATACTGATGGACAGTGACTGTAATGGGGCATGTGGTGTGGACTTTATAATGGGGATATCTAGTAACCACTATGTTGCTTATGTGATTGTTTTTAATTATACTAATAAAAAAAGATACTTGTTTTCTCAAAAATGGAAGGATATATCACCTTTTCTCTACTTTCCATTTTATCTGTTTTCCTGTAAAGATATATCCTGTGTAACAGTCAACTAGAAGTATAACAAATTGAACTCTTCTCTATTTTAAAATCAAATGGGATATTTTTCTGTGCTTATTGACAATTATTTTATTCATTACATTTTACAAAAATGTTATTATAATGGGATAGGAAGGGTTATTGTAACATGACTGGTTGTTTAAAAGGAATATTTTGAAAATACATTATGTGTATTTAGAAATATGATTATTTTTATGAGCATTGATCCTCCATATTGAATTAATCATTTTTTTATTTATGCTTTGCCTCCTGTGTAATATTAGCAGAAAAATGGAAATGACATGGTGGTGAGAGTGAGTTTGGCAGACAAATAAAAGCAGATGATTTAGGAAAGCAGGAAGGAAGATTAGATTATTTACAATTTCCAAGATATGGAACCAGCCTAAATGTCCATCAATAGATGAATTGGTATAATAGATGTAGTACATACACACAATGGAATATTACTCAGCCATAAAAAAGAAATCTTGCCATTTGGAACAACATGAATGGACCTAGATGGTATGCTAAGTGAAATAAGCCAGGCAGAGAAATACAAATACCATATGATCTTATTTATTTGTGGAATATAAATACAAAACAAATAGAATAGAATGAAAAAAATAGCAGTGGACTCATAGACACAGAAGTGTTGAGTGGTTACCATGGGGAGGGGTTCAGTTTTGTGGGTGGGAAGAGTGAGGGGGATAAAGGGGCACAGAAATTCTTAATGATAATATAAGTTGGTCACTGGGATAGTAATACAGCATGGGGAATATAGTCAATGATTCTGTGACATCTTTCTATGTTGATGGATAGTAGCAGCACTAGTGATGATAAGGATTTAATAATATGAGTAATTGTTAAACCACTTCATTGTATATGTGAAACCAATATAAAATCATATGCCAATGGCCATTCAATAAAAAACGGAAAAAATTAGATTAATTTTTACAAATAAATATTTGTAAAAAATAAGGTGACAGTAGATTGAAAATTGTGTTTAACAAAATAAAAGCAAGAATTAATAGCCTTTTATAATTTGGTTTTAGAGATTTTATTCATAGTGCTTTGGGAAATAAAAGCACAAGATTTGTAAATGATATATCTGATGAAGGGTTAATATGCAAAATATATAACTCATACAACTCAACACCAGAAAATCATCCAATTAAAAAATGGGCCAAGGACATGATAGACATTTTTCCAAATATGTACAGATGGCCAGCATCTGCATGAAAAGATGCTCAAGGTCATTAATCATCAGGGATATGTAAAAACCACAATGAGATATCACCTCCTAGTAATAACAATAAGATAAGAAATAGTAAGTGTTAGTGAGAATGTGGAGAGAAGAACCCTCTTAAACTGTTAGTGGGAATGTAAATTTGTACAACCACTATGGCAAGTAGTATGCAGGTTTCTCAAAACATAAAAACAAAAACAAAAATAGAACTACCATACAACCTAGCAATTCCAGTTTTGGGAATTTACCCAAAGCATACAAAATCACTGATCTGAAAAAATATATGCACTCTTATGTTTATTGGAGCATTATTTACCATATCCAAGATATGGAAGTAACCCATGTGCCCGTTGATAAATGAATGGATAAAGATATGGTACATATACACAATGGAATAATACTGAGCCAAAGAAAAGAAGGAAATCTGGCCAGTTGTGACATTGTGGATGGACCTAGAGGGTATCATGCTAAGTGAAATAAGTCAAAGACAAATACCATTTGATTTCACTTACATATGGAATCTAAAATACAAAACAAACAATCAAAAAATTAGTAGGCCCATAAATACTGACAACAGACTCTTGGTTATCATAAGGGTAGGGGATGGGGTGATGGGTGAAATATGTGAAGGTTATAAAGAGGTACAAACTTTATATGATAACAAAAATAATCACAAGAGTATTAGTATAGTATAGAGAATATAACCAATAATATTGCAATATTTTGGTTTACTAATGACACCATAGGGGTAGTTACCCAACAGCAGGTAACTACACCTACTGTGGTGGGCATTTAGTAACGTATATAGTTATTGAATCACTGTGTTGTACATCTTAAACCAATATAATATTGTGTATCAAATACATTCCAGTAAAACTCCTGTAGCAATTTTAATAAAGGATTGAATGAAAAACTTTGTAAATCTTTATGATGTAATCAGAAGTGAATATTAACAGAAATTACATTTACTTAAAATATATGATTAAAAGAACAAGGTAGGCTTCAATATTACATTTGATTCTTATGTTGAAGTTTGCTATCAGGTATGGAAGCTAAATAGTTTTAGATGATAAGTGAATGGAAAAATAAGCAGTAGCATTACTAGGGACCTAGGAATAGAGGGCACTAGATTACAAATAGACCTCTGTTATTCAATTCATGTCTGATATCTTTATGGTTATTATATGAAAGGAGAAGTTCTTATCAAACATCTCAGATTTGGTCTTGTTTAAAGGGAAAAAAGCAATAGATCACAGTAATATTTTTGTAGTCTTTGTAGGAAAGAATCTTAAAATCTTGTATTTTCAAAGTGCTATACTAGTACCTGTTATGTTCTCTGGTAATTAATAAGAAATAGCAAATTATTTCATGTTTCCTTGACTTACAAGAGCAAGATATGGAAAGAATGGATGTAAGAGGACCTTTCACTGAAATAAAATATGTGAATGGAATGTGTTGCCTAGATGTTAATTCTCTTATATTATGCATTTAGAAGATATAAGAAATTTCTTGAGATAGCAAAATTAACTACAATGCTATTATTTTAAATCTATATAGAAGAATAAACCTTTAACATTAAAAAAATAAGTAAATAAAATAAAGTCCTGAGCTCCCTGTTGGCTTACATGCAAGGGTATTTTAATGGAAAATTATGAGTAAGCATATCAGGATGCCTGATCATTTTGTGCATAGTTGGGTTGGTTGGGCATTAGGTCACCAGGAGATATTTCAGGAAACTTAAACATCAATCTTGTGGCAGAAAATAGTCTGGCACTTACATGCTTGCACTAGGTGTTAAATCCATTTGGTAGGGGCTCATCTCCTGTAAGATAACACAAGGACATACACCAAGATATTATTAATACCCTTGAGGGGAAACTGATGTCCTGTGACCCTGATATACATTTAAGCTAAGCTACTATTACTCTTGTCTAACTTTATTCTTCTCTGCTCCCACCTGTACCCATTGCCCTAACCATCATTAATTATCTAGTCCAATTCCCACATCATGGCTTGGAGGAATCAAGGCCATATTTGGAGAAAATTCTGAGAGCCTTCACTGAGGAAGGGGTACCTATCGGGTTTCATTATGGCTAGCTCCTTTTTATCTCTCTGATCTTAAATGTGACTTCCTCAAAGAATCCTTTCCTGACCACCTCATTTTAAATAGCCACCCAGTTACTCCCTATCACATCACCTAATCTAATTCTTTGTACAGAAATATCCACTTAAATGTCTATCTCTTCTAAACTTCAATATAAAAGCCCATGAGGGGAGATTCAAGATGGTGGCGTGAGAAGTGAGAAAGAGAACTCCTTCCAAAACCATAGATAGTGTGAAAACATAGTTAATACAATTAACCCTAAGACAGCAACAGGAAAGGAGGCTGCACCAGACTGCATACAGACCTCACGAACAAAGCAGACCTCAAAAAATGGTAACGTACAAAAGCCTTGATACGGCGGGACACAAGCCCTTTCCCCACCCCAGCTCAACTGTGGGAGGAAGAGAAATGGAACGGGGGAGGGGGTGGAAAAGTGGAACTGCTGAACACCTAACCCTGGAGATTTGCTCTGTGAGCAGAAAACTACATTGTGTGGTGCTCTGGAGGATGGGGAGCTGGGACAGGCGCAGTGCTTGAGAGACAGATTCTGGCCATTTGTGGGGGATGAGATCCACACCCACCTGCTTTAGGACAAGGGAAAGGGAGGCGGTCTGAGACGCTTCCTAGCAGCCAGAGGGCTGCTGAAGGAGGGTATTTACATGGAGCTTGCTGCACGGGAGAAGGGATGGGGGGACAAGGTTGTCTGGGTGCACTCTGCCTAGCAGATTGTGAACTTTGGGGAGCTTCAGTCACTCTATCACCCTGGCTGGCTACTCAGCTCCAAGGCAGCCCATTGTGACATGCAGCCTGCCGAGCCTTCTTCCTGGCCTGCCAGCACTGACTGGCAAAACAGCAGTCACTGCTCTGGCATCAGGCCAGCCTGAGGGAGGTCCCCCATACAACAGCTAGAGATGCCAAGCACAGAGGATTAAACTTGTGTGCTCAGCCCACTGGCTCTGATACTGGAGACAGGCAGGGCAGAGAAGAATCAGGAAACAGATCTTTCCTTCCCCCAGGCACCAGCTCTGCTTCCCTACAACCCCCAACCTCACTCTAGGGGCTGAGCAGCTCCAGAGACTGGAGCTTCTGGGCAACAGAGGGCACCACACAGAAATACGAAACATCAAAAGAACATAGTTCAGACCAAACTCTCACAAACCCCAGAAAAAGGAACAAATGAAACTGAACTAACCTATCTTCCTGAAAGAGAGTTCAAAATAAAAATCATAAAAATGCTATTGAGGTACAGAAAAATATTCAAGAACTGAGGAATAAATTTAAGATGGAGATTCAATCACTAAGAAATTCCATATCTCAAATGAAACATGCAGTGCATGGATTTAAAAGCAGATTATATGTAGTAGAAGAGATGGTAAATGGAATATAAATTAGAGAAGAGGAATATAAAGAAGTTGAGGCACAGAGAGAAAAAAGAATCTCTAAAAATGAAAGAATATTGAGAGAACTGTGCGATCAATCCGAACAGAACAACATTCACATAATAGGGGTATCAGAAGAAGAAGAGAGAGAAAAAGGGATAGAAAGTCTCATAGAGCAGGTAATTGCTGAAAACTTCCCAAATTTGGGGAAGGAGATAGTCTCTCAAGCCATGGAGATGCACAGATCTCCCAACACAAGGGACCCAAGGAAGACAACATCAAGACATATAATAATTAAAATGGCAAACATCAAGGATAAAGACAGACTTTTAAAAGCAAAAAGAGAGAGAAAATAGAACACACACAAAGGAAAACCCATCAGGCTATCATGAGATTTCTCAACAGAACTTTACAGGCCAGAAGGGAGTGACATGACATATTTAATGAAGCAGAAGGGCCTTGAACCAAGAATACTCTACCCAGCAAGGTTATCATTTAAATTTGAAGGAGGGATTAAACAATTTTCATATAAGCAAAAGCTGAGAAAATTTACCTCCCACAAACCACGTCTACAGTGCATTTTGGAGGGACTCCTATAGATGGAAATATTCCTAAGACTAAATAGATGTCACCCAAGGGATAAAGAGTACAGAATATGATTCATAACATACAAAGAATGGAGGAGGAAGAAAAAGGAGGAGAAAAAAACAATAAAAGAATCTTTAGGTTGTGTTTGTAATATCATACAAAGTGAGTTAAATTAGGGTATTAGATACTAATGGAATTACCCATGAACCTTTGGTAGCTACAAATATAAAGCATGGAATGGCAATAAGTACATACCTATGAATAACCACCCTAAATGTAAATGGTCTGAATGCAGCAATCAAAAGATGTAGAGTCACTGAATGGATAAAAAAACAAGACGCATCTATACGCTGCCTACATGAGACTCACTTCAAACCCGAAGACATACACAGACTGAAAATAAAGGGATGGAAAAGATATTTTATGCAACTAATAGGGAGAAAAAAGCAGGACTTTCAGTACTTGTATCAGACAAAATAGACTTCAAAAAAAGAAAGTAACAAGGAAGGATATTATATGATGATAAAAGGGGTCAGTCCAACAAAATGATATAACTATTATAAATATCTATGCACCCAACACAGGATCATCTACATATGTGAAACAAATACTAACATAATTAAAGAGGTAAATAGACTTCAATGCACTCATTTTGGGATATTTCAACATACCACTCACTCCAAAGGACAGATCAACCAGACAGAAAATAAATAAAGAGACAGAGGCACTGCACAACATATTAGAACAGATGGACCTAATGGATAACTACAGAACACTCCATCCAAGAGCAACAGGATACACATTCTTCTCAAGTGCACATGGAATATTTTCAAGAGTAAATCGTATACTTGGCCACAAAAAGAGCCTCAGAAAATTAAAAAAGATTGAAATTGAACCAACCAGCTTCTCAGATCACAGACATATGAAACTAGAAATAAATTATGCAAAGAAAATGAAAAAGCCCACAAACACATGGAGGCTTAATAACATGCTCCTAAATAATCAATGAATAATGACCAAATAAAAACAGAGATCAAGCAATATTTGGAGATAAATGACAAGAATTAAACATGACAAAATATCTGGGAGGCAGTGAAGGCCGTGCTAAGAGGGAAATATATTGAAATACAGGCCTACCTCAGGAAAGAAGAACAATCCCAAATGAACAGTCTAAACTCATAATTAATGAAAATAGAAAAGGAAGAACAAATGACGCCCAAAGTCAGTAGAAGGAGGGGCATAATAAAAATTAAAGCAGAAATAAATAAAATTGAGAAGAATAAAACAATAGAAAGAATCAATGAAAGCAGGAACTGGCTCCTCAAGAAAATAAACAAAATAGATAAACCCCTAGGAAGACTTATCAAGAAAAAAAGAGTGTCTTCACACATAAGCAGAATCAGGAATGAGAAAGGAAAAATCACTAAGGATACCACAGAAATACAAAGAATTATGAGAGAATAATATGAAAAATTATATGCTAACAAACTGGATAACCTAGAAGAATTGGAGAACTTTCTAGAAAAATACAACCTTCCAAGGCTGACCCAGGAAGAAACAGAAAATCTGAATAGACCAATTACCAGCAAGGAAATTGAATTGGTAATCAACAAAGTACCTAAGAGCAAAACTCCTGGGCCAGATGGTTTTACTGCTGAATTTTATCAAACATGTAGTGAAGACCTAATATCCACCCTCCTTAAAGTTTTCCAAAAAATAGAAGAAGAGGGAGTACTCCCAAACTCATTCCATAAGACAAACATCACTCTAATACCAAAACCAGGAAAAGATACCACAAAAAAAGAAAATTACAGACCAATATCCCTGATGAACATAGATCCAAAAATGCTCAACAAAATATTAGCAAACCAAATTAAAAAATACATCAAAAAGGTCATCCATCATGATTAGATGGCATTCATCCCAAGGATGCAAGGATGGTGCAACATTCAAAAATCCCTCAACATAATCCACTACTTCAACAAAAAGAAGGACAAACCACATGATCATCTCCATAGATGCTGAAAAAGCATTCAACAAAATTCAACATCCATTCATGATAAAAACTCCCAACAAAATGGGTATAGAGGGCAAGTACCTCAACATATAAAGTCCACATATGACAAACCCACAGACAACATTATACTTAACAGCAAGAAGCTGAAAGCTTTTCCTTTAAGATTGGGAACAAGACAAAGATGCCCACTCTCTCCACTTTTATTCAACATACTTCTAGAGGTCCTAGCCATGGCAATCAGGCAACACAGAGAAATAAAAGGCATCCACGTTGGAAAGGAAGAAGTCAAACTGTTCCAGTTTGCAGATGACATAATATTGTACATAAAAAAACCCTAAAGAATCCACTCCAAAACTACTAGATCTAATATCTGAATTTAGCAAAGTTGTGAGATACAAGATTAATACGCATAAATGTGTTGCATTCCTATGCATTAATGGTGAATTAGCATAAAGAGAAATCAGGAAAACAATTCCATTCACAACTGCATCCAAAAGAATAAAATACCTAGGAATAAACTTAACCAAGGAATTGAAAGCCTTGTACTCTGAAAACTACAAGACACACATGAGAGAAATTAAAGAAGACCCCAATAAATGGAAACACATCCCATGCTCATGGATAGGAAGAAATATTGTCAAAATGGCCATCCTGCTTAAAGCAACCTACAGATTCAATGCAATCCGTATCAAACACTAACAGAATTCTTCAATGAACTAGAGCAAATTGTTCTAAAATTCATATGGAACCACAAAAGACCCCGAATAGCCAAAGCAATCCTGAAAAGGAAGAGTAAAGTGGGAGTAATTACGCTCCCTGACTTCAAGCTCTACTACAAAGCCACAGTAATCAATACAATTTGGTATTGGCACAAGAACAAACCCATAGACTAATGGAACAGATCAGAGAGCCCAGATATAAACACAAGCATATACGGTCAATCAATATATGATAAAGGAGCCATGGATATACAATGGGGAAATAGCCTCTTCAACAGCTGGTGTTGGCAAAACTGGACAGCTACGTGTAAGAGAATGAAACTGGATTTTTGTCTAACCCCATGCACAAAAGTGAACTCAAAATGGATCAAAGACCTGAATGTAAGTCATGAAGCCATAAAACTCTTAGAAGACAACATAGGCAAAAGTCTCTTGGACATAAATATGAGCAACTTCTTCATGAACATATCTCCCCTGGCAAGGGAAACAAAAGCAAAAATGAAAAAGTGGGACTATATCAAACTAAAAGCTTCTGTACATCAAAGGACACCATCAGTAGCACAAAGAGACATCCTACAGTATGTGAGAATATATTCATAAATTACATATCTGATAAGGGGTTGACATCCAAATTATATAAGAGCTTACGCACCTCAACAAACAAAAAAGCAAATAATCCAATTGAAAAATGGGCAGAGGAGCTGAACAGACACTTCTCCAAAGAAGAAATTCAGATGGCCAACAGGCACATGAAAGATGCTCCACTTCACTAATCATCAGAGAAATGCAAATTAAAACCACAATGAGATATTGCCTCACAGAATTTAGGATGGCCACCACCCAAAAGACAAACAACAACAAATGTTGGTGAGGATGTGGAGAAAGGGGAACCCTCCTACACTGCTGTTGGGAGTGTAAATTAGTTCAACCATTGTGGAAAGCAGTATGGAGGTTCCTCAAAAAACTCAAAGTAGAAATACCATTTGACCCAGGAATTCCTCTCCTATGAATTTACCCTAAGAATGCATCAGCCCAGGTTTGAAAAACTTATGCCTCCTTATGTTTATCACAGCACTATTTACAATTGCCAAGAAATTGAAGCAACCTAAGTGTCCATCAGTAGATGAATGGATGAAGATGTGGTACATATATACAATGTAATACTATTCAGCCATAAGAAGAAAACAAATCTTACCTTTTGCAACAACAAGGATGGAGCTAGAGGATATTATGCTCAGTGAGATAGGCCAGGAGGAGAAACACAAGTATCAAATGATTTCACTCATCTGTGTAGTATAAAAACCAAGAAAAATCTGAAGGAACCAGACAGCAGCAGACTCACAGAACCCAAGAATGGACTAACAGTTACCAATGGCAATGGGACTGGAAAAGATGGGTGGAAAGGGAGGAATAAGGGGTAAAAGGGGTATTACGATTAGCACACATAATCTAGCATGGGGGGGATACAGGGAAGGCAGTATAACACAGAGAATACAAGTAGTGATTCTATAGCATCTTACTAAGCTGATGGGCAGTGACTGTAATGGGGTATGTGGCGGGGCTTGATAATACAGGGAGTCTAGTAACTATAATATTGCTTATGTAATTGTACATTAATAATAGCAAAAAAAAAGTCCATGAGATCAATCTGATATATTAATTGCTTTATGCTCAGAACCAAAACAAAAAGCACATAATAGGCACTCTATTACTTTTGGAACAAATGGAGGCAGATACCCCTGTATCAGCTTGTTAGAAAACGGTATTTGGGGGTATGCCTATACTATCAGTGGCTAGTCAGATCTTATCATTTGCCCATGAACCTTTTCTTAATCTGGAAGAATGTAAATCAAAGAGTTGTATCCTCCGTAAAGACCCAAAAGGAAAATGAGAGATTTTAGCCCTACTCTTTTTTCTCCCGTTTTTATAGTCTCTACAGTACCTCAGATGCTGTGCTTACCTTCCATACATATAGGCATTGATCTCAACTATTGTATCAGAAAAATAACGTAATTCCAATTAAAACATTAATAGTTAAAAATGACCTTGGGTGTTAACGATCCTAGGGATATTTAAAATTTAATTAGGGACTATGGAATGCACTATAGGCCTTAAGCTTTATTGTAACAGATCACAGGGATTTATTTTTTTTCTGGTTGTTAGCGTGCTACTGATTCATATTTTCAATAAAATTCTAGTAAATGCTTTCTCAAAGTCCATTTTTAAATCTCTTTTCATGAAAGAGAACCATTTAAAGGAAAATACAGGCTGAATAGCCTACCTCAAATTGTTTATCTTTGCTCCAAAATCTTTTAAGGCCAACTAATATTAACATACACTATCCATGTAAGGTACTGACTGAGAAGCATTTGTACAAAATCAAATATTAAATTCCCATATCTATGGTAGAAATTTCTGCTTTTTATTCTGTTGTTTCAGATTTGACATCTGGAAAATTAATGTGGTGAAAAAAACCTGGATTTCAATCTTGATTCCTTCACTGTTATTCTATCCATGAGAAAGACACTTTACCTCTCTTGGCTTCTGTCTTAGTCAACTCAGGCTGCTATAAAAGTACCATAGCCTGGGTGGCTTAAACAACAAATATTTGCCACAGTTCTGGATGCTGGGAAGTCTAGAATCAAGGTACTCACAGAATCAGTGTCTGGTGAGATCCAGCTTCCTAATTAATAAACAGTTGTTTTATTGTGTTCTTGCATGGTGAGAGGAATGAACTTATTGGGGTTTCTTTTATAAGGGCACTAATTCAGTCATCTAATATATCTCCTACAGGCCCAACCTCTAAATACCATCACATTGGGCATTACATTTCAATATATGAAAGACTAGGAGAGGACACAAATACTCAGTCTATGACATTCCATTCTAGGTTCCCAAAAATTTGTGTCCTTTATTACATGTAAAAATGTAAAAGGTGAATTTGAGCACCCAGTTTTGGCAAAAGCCCTTAGAGTCTGCCTATGTGGCTTTTGTGTCTTTGGGATTTAGGAATAGAGGGAATGATTTTGTCTGGGTCAGAAATGGGTAAACTGGATTCCCTGATGACTCACCCCTCTCTCCAGCAGAGGTTACAAAATGCCCATCAGACCAGAGGGATCATGCCCTTTTGCATTGGCTGACAGCATACTTCAGAGAAGTTTGGCCTAATCACAGTGATTTACTGTACTTCCCCACTAGCTGACAAACATATGCAGAGCTCCAGCAGGTTTTATAGGAGTAGGGCATGAAAAAGATCATCTATAATATGGAGCTTCAGGGCCCTGATGAGTTGCTCACCATGGGGATGAGAAACCTGGCACTGCATATAGCTCTTGCATCCCTCTTTGGATCCCTAGTGACTATTCTTGCCCTCGAAGTAGGGTAACCCATAAATGAGGCTACTTGTACTATGGTGGATCTGAGGGAGTTAGAAACAATAAGGGCATGGAAGATATGATTGGCTACTGAAAAGAGAGGTTCAAAGAGCCCTGTGAATACCTTGAGGAGCCAGATGTGGGTTGATTTGATTCACTGGGGCAGTGAAAAAACAATGGACAGCCCAATAAAATCTTACTAGAGCTGTGGCATCAATTAAAGCTAGAGCAGCAGTTCTAGCCACTGAAGTGCAAGACATGGAAGCTGGAGGCAAAGCCCCATGTCTGGCCCATGTGTCTGCAAGACTTCCTGTGGGGGAGTGCTCAGACTGGGCTGCCACCCCCACAGGAAGGTTATTGGGCACTACGGTTTGACTGAGGGGGGATCAAGGCCCCTACCTTGGGGGATGTGGTGAGGACCAGAGGCAACATGTAGAATTAGCAATTTGTCCCCAGTGATTGTACAATGTGTCCTGGCACTGGTGGACCCATCAGGTGAATGTTCTATGATTTATGGCAACCCTGAGCATTTTCCTGGGACATCTGCTGTGATAGATGACTATGGGGTTAAAGCAGTTAGAGTGAAGAAAGCCAAAATCCCACTGGGAGTAGAGTGTTTACCCCCATCCCATGTATTTCTCCCAACCCTGAATATATTTTGGGGGTGGATATTCTGCAGGCCCTGTGGTTGCAGACCACTGCCGGTGAGTTCAGATTGATGGTATGTGTGGTAAAGGCAGTTCTGAGGGGACATGCTAAGCACCCATCTATGGCTTTGCCTGTACCTTTGTGGCTGACAAATACTAAACAATGTAAATTGCCTGGGGGGAGACACAAAGAAATTGGAGAAACTCTACAGGAGTTGGATAAGGTGGGAATCATAAAGTGAACTCACAGTACTTTTAATTCCCTGGTGTGGTCAGTGAAAAAGAGATGGCTTCTGGCATATGACCGTGGATTATGGAAAACTGAATAAAGCCGCAACCTCTTTGCATGCTTCTGTTCCCTCTATAGCAGTCCTTTATTGACACCATCAGTCATGAACTAGGGACATACCATTATGTTCTGTACTTCCTAATTCTTTCTTCACTATTGACACAGCACAGGAAAGGCAGGAGCAGTTTGCCTTCACATGGGAAGGCCAGCAGTGGAAGTTCACTGTCCTTCAACAGGGATACCTTTACAGTCCCACCCTTTGTCACAGACTTATAGCCCAGGACTTGGCAGCATGGGAGAAACCACAAAAGATGCAGGTTTATTATTATATTGATGACATTATGCCCACATTTGATTCTCTTTCAGGTATATAAGGTGCAGTACCTAGACTGCTGCAAAATATACAGGAGAAAGGATGGGCTGTGAAAAGCACCAAAGTTCCGGGACCTGGTTTGTCAGTAAAATTCTTGGCGGTTGTCTGGTCAAGTAAAACTAAAGTTATCCCATAATTAGTTATAGATAAAGTCCAGTCTTTCCCTATCCCTCCAACTATGGCTGTATTACAGGAGTTTTTGGGTCCTATGGGCTACTGGAGGGTGTTTATCCTGCACTTGGCACAAATTCTGAGGCCCTTATATCAGTTGGTAGTAAAGGGCATCAGGTGGGACTGGGATGAAACATGCACATCTGCTTTTACCACTGCTAAGCAAGGAGTCAAGGTCATTCAGTCCTTGAGTGTAATGGACCCATCAAGGCCCTGTAAGCTAGATGTTCATGTAATGGAACATGGTTATGGATGGGTCCTCTGGCAGCAGATTGAACAGATTCACCAAACTTTTGGATTATGTTTGCAATTCTGGGAAGGAGCAGAGGTCTGGTACCTTGATAGAAAAGCAACTGGCTCTTGTGTAACATGCCTTGCTGGCTATGGAGCCCATCACTGGAACAGCTCTGATCAAGGCAATAACCATCTATTCCATTGTGGGGTGGTTGTGAGACTGGAACCAAAGGCCATGGGGTGGTGTGGCCCACTGGCCAAATGGGGAGCATATTTACAGCATCATAGCACCCTCTGCACTAGCCCCTTAAGTGGAGAACTCCAAAGCTTATTGGGGCCAGTGATATACACCAGTGGAAATCAGCAAGAACTTACTTTGAATCCATTAGTAACAGAGAGCCCTTATTGAGAGAGAAAACCCCTATACCTGAAGATGTTTGGTATACCGACAGCTCTAGTCATGGGAAGCCCCTGAAGTGGAGGGCTGTGGCTTTCCATCCAAAGACTGAAACAATATGGATGGAGGTTGTGGAGGGGAAGAGCAGTCAATGGGCATAGTTGCAGGCAGCATGGCTCATGGTCACCCAGGAGCCCTCCCCTATAGTTGTCTGCAAAGACAGCTGGGCCATCTATCAGGACTTGACTCTGTGGCTACCAACATATTGTCATGATAACTGCATGATTGGTCACTGGCCCCTTTGGAGGCAAGAGTTGTGGCCATTTGCCTTTGGCATCCCCAGGGAATGATGAAGCAGACACACTGATCAAGGTTCGTTGGCTGGAAGAAAAACCTGCCACTGATGTAGCCTAGTACAGTTTGCTGCCTGTATCCTTCAGAAAGGTGGTAACAAAGGCCTGTACTGCACCAGGTTCCGCTGGAGCTGTGCCTGGGGTAGATGGGGAGTGAGGTTCTGGAGTATGGGGAGAGGAGCTTGTGATGTGATATTTCAAGGCATTGTGCCATTGTCTCACAGGCGACAGTGACCTCTCCTTTGAAATCATTCTGACCCCTGGCCTTTGCACTCTGTGCCTGTGATGCAGGTGGTATCATTTCTGAACTGTCTTTAGAGTCATTCTTCCATTCTCTCAAACAATAGCTCTTGGGTTCTACTGATAAATTTGATCCATACTAATCTCATTATCAAACAGTTTTTTGGCTACACCCTTTGTGTTCTCTCTGGAACAGGCTTTCTCATTTTTCACAATATAGACAGGCTGAGAATTTTCCAAATATTTGAATTCTGCTTCCTTTTTTACTTAATCTCATCTTGAAGTCATTTCTTTCTTCTTGCATTCAAGCAGTCAGGAAAAGCCAAACCATATTTTCAACACTTTGCTTAGAAGTAGCTTTAGCTAAATATCCAATTTCTTCACTCAGAAGTTCTACCTTCCACAAAACACTAAAACATGAACACAATTCAGCCAAGTTCTTTGCCATTTTAAAATAAGAACTGCCTTTCCTCTCATGTCAAATTGCAGGTCTCCATATCCATCTAAGACCTCATCAGAATGGCCTTTACCACCCATATTTCTGCCAACATTGTGTTCAGGATTACTTCCTCTAGGAAGACTGACACAGTCTCAACAGTTCTCTTTTCTTGCTGAGCTCTCATCAGTTGCACAGTTCCAAAGCTGCTCCAAATTTCTAGGTATTTCTTACAGTAGTACCACCCCTTCTCAGCATCAATTTCTGTCTAAATCAGCTTGGGATGCTGTAACAAAAATACCATACACTGAATGGCTTAAACAGCAAACATTTTTTATCATAACTCTAGAGGCTAGGAAATTTAATATCAAGGTGCCAGCAGATTCTATGTCTGGTGACAGCCTAATTACTGGTTCATACACAGTTACATTTTTCACTATGTACTTGCCTCATGAAAACGGCAAGGAAATTCAGTGAGGTTTTTTTTTAAGGCACTTATTCATAAGTGCTCCACTCTTATGATCTAATCTCATCATCTAAACCTCAAATACCATCACCTTGGGGGTTAAGATTTCAAAATATGAATTTGGGGGTTAGGGATATTCAGACTATGGTAGCTTATCTTATTTCGTAAAATAAGGTTAGATAAAATAATCACCAGCATCCCTTCCAAATAGTAATTTTATGTTTCATTGACTATGCACTGATTTCCTAGGTTTGGAAGATCACAGACCTCATCTGAAGAGAGAGAAATTTTTCATCTCAGCAGGTTCAAAGAAGTTAATTACTTGAACTCTTATTTTAATCCAGTTCTGTCTACTTCATATTAGAAGTTTTGACTCTTCCACTTAAAATATCTCATTTTCACCCAGAGAAAGGTAATGTAATCAGGGTCATTTTTTCTTCTGTCAATTTCCATCAGCTTTATTCTAATCACCAATTTGGATTTTCCCCATTTGCTGTCTTAAAATGAAATCAAATTTTGATAGGACCAGCAACGTCAGGACTAAGGGACTAACCTAGGCACTAAGGGACTAACCTGTAGAGGGAAATTATTTTTCTTCCTACTATTTAAATATATCACTTTCACAAAATCATTTCATGGCATGGTCAGATGAGCCATGTTCTTTGTTTTCCTTTCCAGTAAAGGTTTGGTTATCCTATCCTAATGAAGTTATAGATAGGAAAGCTTAAGTTTTAAACATTTTATGGAGATATGTTATTAGAAAGCACATAATTATATTAAAACCAAATATGTTTACTTCTAATAGTTGTTACATTAGAAAAAAATAGTAACAATGTGAAATCTGGCAGGAAAATATCAGAAAGACTTCTTATATATCCACAAATGAAATATTTCAGGATTATGTGGTTGTGTGTTTCAATGGCTTTCAAATGAATTTCACACAATATTGTTTTGTTGCTGCTTGATGAAGGAAAATTTTGTATTACAGTATATCAGTGCTATTGTTTTCTCCATCATCATTAGGAAACCTAACTTTTATCACTATAGTGCAGTTCTTCTACAAACAGCTTCTGATGTTCTGATTATTTTCATGATCATATTACCAGTGAACAATTAGGAGTATGTTAACATTCTGGGTTGACCTAATACTGAAAAAAATGAAGATTTTGAAACTCTATCATTTTCTTAAATTTGATCATCTAGATATGATATAGGCATAGAAGCAAGAAATATAAGGTATCAAACTTTAGCTTGACTGTTTTGTCCTGGAGAATGCCCTTATATATCCTAGGTCTAAATCACATCACCATTAAACTTGTATAAGGCACAAGACCGGTCAAATAGATATGATAGTACATTGCCTTGGAAGGCACACTAGACTAGAAGTCAGGAAGCTTATGGTCTATTCTCAGTCCCTTCACTAGGTTTAATTTAGCAATACATCATAATCTGAGCCTCAACTTCTATATTATGGGGTAATGATATCTTTCCTTAATATCCCACAGGTTTAAAAAGAGTGAGTGAGATAATGTATGTGATTAAAAGTTCTTTATGTTTATTCTACTCAGAGCTTGCTGAGCTTCTTAAATGTGTAGATTAATGTGCTTCATGAGGTTTTGGTAATTTCTTCAAATATTTTTTCTGCCATTTTCTATTTCCTTCTTCTGGAACTTCCATTGTATATGGTGATACTCTTCATGGTATCAAACAGGTCTCTGCTGCTCTGTCATTTTTCTTTATATTCCTCAGACTGGATAATCTCAATTGGCCAGTTTTTAAGTTTGCTAACTTTCTGTTCTGTCTGCTTAAATTTGCTGTTGAAATTCTTTCATGAATTTTTCATTTCAGTTATTGTATTTCAACTGCCAGAAATCATGTTTGGTTCCTTTATGAAATTCTATTATTTAATGAGTGTCATTATTTGATGGGATATTGTTCTTATACTTTCCTTCTGTTCTTCAGACATGGTTTCCTTTATCCTTTTGAAAATATTTAAAATAATTGACTTGAAGTCTGTTTTTAGTAAGTCTAACATTTGAGCTTCCTTAAGGATGGGTTTTATTGATAACTTTTTTCCTGTGTATAGTTCATGCTTATTTCTTTGTGTCTCATTTTTTTAACTAGATATTTCAATTAATATTTATGATAACCCTGGAAATCAGATTTTCCTTTTTTCCACAGGTTGTTGTTGGTGCTTTTTTTGTTGTCATTTTTGTTTGTGACTTTTCTTAATTAATTATGTAAACTATGTGTTCTCTGTCATACTTGGCAACTGAAGTCTCTGTTCCCTTAGATTTTAGGGGTCAACAAATGATTGTTAAAAAATTTCCCTAAATTCCTGAAACCAATATATCTTCCAGTGTTTGCTAATGGATCTGTGTGCTTTTTGGGACAGGCATTCTACTAGGCAGTTCACATTTCTTCCTTAGCCTTTACTTCCTGCTAACATAGAGCTTCAAGGTCATCCAGAATAGAGAGCTTAGGGCCCTCTCAGAGTTTTGCTGAGCATGTGTGCAACCCTATGCTTGCATGTGGATTTCTATACTCTCAAGAGTATGTTGTGGTTTTCCAAAGCCCCATATGGACAGCTCATTCTGAGCTTTTCCTTTCAACCATTTTGGTCTATCTATTAATTTCTGATTTTGTTTATTTGTGTCCTCCCTCTTTTTTTCTTGATAAGTCTGTCTAGGGGTTTGTCTATTTTATTTACCTTCTCAAAGAACCAGCTCTTGGTTTCACTGATTTTTTTCTATTGATTTATCATTCTCTATTTTATTTATTTCTGCTTTGATCTTTATTATGTCTCTTCTTCTACTAACTTTGGGCTTCATTTTTCCCCTTTTTCTAGTTCCTTTCACTGTGAGTTTATGTTGTTTATTTGGAATGGTACTTGTTTTTTTGTTTGCCTTTATCACCTCTGGATGCTGTGAGGTTAAAATGTCCAATAAATGCCCCCACAGAGAGGCTTTTAGCACTGGGCCACTGGATGAGTTAGAGTAGATCAAATATAGACAAGCCTTTTTGAGGGGGTCTTCCAGTGAACCACCAGACAGGTCAAATAATGACTAATTTTTGAGAATTATGCTTTAGAAAAGCTCCAGCTCCATTCTACTGCCTAAGTATTGGGAATGTGGAATGTGTGGGCTGTTACTTCTCAAGGCTACCTTTGAGCTGGTAAGTGAGGGGTGCAGAACTAGAATAAATTTAAATACCACAAAAATCACTGGTCTTACTGAGATTTATATACATATATTCTTTTACTAAATGCTCCCCATGTTGATGCAAATCTGAAAATCATTGGTTACATTCTAGACTTCTGAAAATGTTGATTCTTACAATATTCCTTTCTTTCATTGCTTTTATAGGGTGAACTTTTGCTAATGTCACTCCTACTTTTCATTCTTTCTTGTATTATTTTGTTTTCTTTTTTACCAGACCTTCAATATCATTTTTATACCTTCAGTTTCCTTACTTAAATTTTACTTATTTTTTTATATTAATATGGAAATTGTCTGGTAATTCCACTATATGGTATACCTGTGGGTATGGTCTTATTGCCTGATGCTTGTGATTATGTTCAGTCATTGACATCTTGCTTTTACATGTATATGATTTAATTTCATTTGTATTTTGAACATTTGAGTTGAAAAACTATTTCTGGAAATAATTTAAGGCCACATTTGGTATTTCTTTAGGTTAGACTTATATATACTTCTCTCTAGTATCTAGGAACTTAACAACCTAGAATCAACTTCAGATTTTGAAACTAGAGATTTTCCTGGCAATGCAGCAGCCCAGTTTCAAAAAAACAGATGCACCCCTATGTTTATTGCAGCACTATTTACAATAGCCAAGAAATGGAAGCAACCTAAGTGCCCATCAGTAGATGAATGGATAAAGAAGATGTGGTACATATACACAATGGAATATTACGCAGCCATAAGAAAAAAACAAATCCTACCATTTGCAACAACATGGATGGAGCTGGAGGGTATTATGCTCAGTGAAATAAGCCAGGCTGAAAAAGACAAGTACCAAATGATCTCACTCATATGTGGAGTATAAGAACAAAGAAAAAAAACTGAAGGAACAAAACAGCAGCAGACTCACAGAACCCAAGAACGGACTAATAGTTACCAAAGGGAAAGGGACTGGGGAAGAAGGGTGGTAAGGGAGGGATAAGAGGGTAAAAGGGGCATTACTATTGGCAGACATAGGGTGGGGGGGCACGGGGGGGACTGTACAGCTCAGAGAAGACAAATAGTGATTCTCATCTCACTACGCTGATGGACAGTGACTGTAATAGGGTTGGTGGGGGGGACCTGATGAAGGGGGTAGTTTAATCATCACAATATTGCTCATGTAATTGTAGGTTAATGATACTAAAATAAAATAAATTGTAAAAAAAATTTAAAGTTAGGTAGCAGTCTATGTGAACTCTGGATGATTTCATGTTTGTCCTTCTTGGGTGTAGTTTTTCTGACTCCCAATCCAAACTGAATAGTAATATACTAGGTAGGGTCCCTCATCCTGGATGAACCTGGGTTCAAAGTTTTGTCTCACTAGCTCTGTGAGGTTGTCAAAGTTCTACTCATCCTTTCAATTGTCTCATCAAAAACACTTCCAAAAACCAGGCTGGTTTCTCTGAACTCTTAATCTCACATACCTTGGTCCAGAACTTATTTTGTATTCTTGATCCATTTAGAAATATGATGTTTTAAATTCTGAGTTAAATAGCTTGTAAGTGTGAAGCTGAGATTCAAATTCAGGTTTGATTCCAAATTCCTTGTTTGTAACCACTCTAATGTAATGATAGCTCTGGAAGTAGAATCCATCCTTCTAATTCTAGATATTTTTTTTACTACATGAGGTATCCTCTAACATCATTAAGAAATGCCTACTCAAAACCAATTCACTTTTCAAAATAGTAAATGGATAAAAATAGGTTTTATGGCTAGAATAACTACTTTTAAAATGATGAAGATAAATCACTCAATAACTATATACTTATTTATCTCCTAGTAGACATGTTGGAAGCACTCTAGGAAACACAAAGGGAGGGACAAACTGTTCCTTACTTTCAGAGCATTTATGACTTTATTGGAGGACAAAAAGACATATTCAAATGCAAGACTGTGATTAAAAATATGTTCTAAGACATCAAAGATAAAAAAAATATCAAAAACAGAGTGATGCATAAAAGTGAGACTATGCTGAATTTTGAAGAATTATTCATATTGGGATTATATAAGAGGAGAGGCATAATGAATACACAACAAAGAGTGAAGACCAAGAACAAAAGTAGAGATGAGGCAATGACCATTGTCTGCACAGGAGACTGACAGAGACCTTGTTTCTTCCTTTGTTAAAGTTTGCTGTTAGTGCTTGGGAGATGGTGGGAGCAAGGAATGTCAGCAATCCTATCTCCAAGACTAACTGCTTACATTCAAATAATCAGAGGGAGATTCACTGCTGGCAAGTATAATTTTTTCAGGAAACTTCAGAAAAACCGTCTTTGAAATGGGATTTCCATCACTTTGGCTTTACAATTACACTGGAAAATTCCCAAGAACTTCCTTTCTTCTGGGTCCTGTCAAAACAGTCAGAATAGAGAAATAAACATTCTTGTAAAGCTATTCATCAGAACATCTTAAAGCTATGAAAGAACTCTGAAAAGTATGACCATTAACATAGCTTATAAACAAAATTTGATAGACAACATTGTAGAAACTGCTAATAATATCCCATATTATAAATGTAATCAATTTGTAGCTAAAGAGTAAAAGTATCCAAGCAAAAATCTACACAAAGAATTCTGAACTTTCCAAATATCTATACAAAATTGATAATATGACTGTAATTATGTTTCTGGAATCAAACAACTAATTACTAGAATTAGCCAAATGAAATATGAAATTCTATATAGTGAAGTTGAAAAAGTTTGGCAGTACTTCAAAATGTTAAACACAGATTTATTATATGATCAAGTTATTCCACTCCTAAATATACATCCAAAAGAATTGTAAACGTGTTACTACATGATGATTCATAGCAGTATTATTCATAGTATCCAAAAATAGAAATGTCAACTGAAAAAGGGATACATAAAATGCAGTCTATTCTTACAATGTAATATTATTCAGCACTCAAAGGAGCAGTGGCACATGCTACAACATAGATGAACCTTGGAAACATTATGCTAAGTAAAGGAAGCAAGTTTAGAAAGAACCCATATGAAACCATTTACATGAAATGTCAAGGATAGACAAATGCCAGGATATCATGCTTGCTATAATAATAGCTCTGAAAGTAGAATCCATCCTTCTAATTCTAGATAGTTTTTTATACTACATGAGGTATCCTCTAACATCATTAAGAACTGTCTACTCAAAACCAAAATAAAGGACAGAAACATAAAGTAGATTAATGGTTGTCTAGAGCTGGGATACTGACAGTGTGGAGAGAGTAAGTGATAATAGGTATGGGGTTTCTTTTTAGTGATGAAAATGCTCTAAGATTAGATAGTGATGATAGCTGCACATCTTTGTAAGTACACTAAAAATATTAAGTAGCATACTTCAAACACATGATATTTATTGATATTTATGTTTTGGAAAGTCTTATCTCAATATACTTTTCCCCTTTTTTGTTGAAGTATAGTTGATATACAATATTACACTGGTTTAAAGTATACAGCATGTATTCCAACAGTTATATATATTATTAAACCCTCACCCCAACTAGTATAGTTACTATCTGTCAACATAATAAGATGTTACAGAACTATTGACTATATTAATACAGCTGTTTTTAAAAAGACATGTAGGATATAGGATAACGGAGGTAAGAGGTCCCCTCTCCTTTGTACTAATCTCACTACAATTAGAATAATATGCAAGCCTATTATTTTATAGCACTTCACTTTATTGGACTTTTCAGTTACTGCATTTTTTTTACAAATTGAAGGTTCAACATGACCTTGAGTTGAAGTCTATCAGTGCCATTTTTCCAACTGCATTTGTTCACTTTGTGTCTCTGTCACATTTTTGTAATTCTTGAAATATTTAAACATTTTCATGATTATTACATTTGCTATGGTGATCTGTATCAGTGATATTTGATATTACTATTGTAATTGTCTTGGGGTGCCACAAACAGCACCCATATAAGATGGCAAAATTAATAAAAAATGTGTGCATTCTGACCGCTCCATTGACTAATCATTCTCCTATTTCTCTCCCTCTCTTTGGTTCTCCCTATTTCCTGAAACACAGTAATATTGAAATTAGGCCCATTAATACCTCTAAAATGGCCTGTAAGTTTTCAAGTGAAATTAAGAATCGCATGTCTCTCACATCAAATCACAAGCTAAAAATGATTAAGCTTAGTGAGTAAGACATGTCAAAAGCTATGACAGGGAAAAAGTTAGGCCTCTTGAGACAAATAGCCAATCTGTGGACACAAAGTTCTTAAAGGAAATTAAAGGAACTACTCCAGTGAACATATGAAGGATAAGAAAGCAAAACAGTGTTATGGATGATATGCAGAAAGTTTTAGTGCTCTGGCTAGAAGAATCAAGCCAGTCATAATATCTCTAAGTTAGCAAGGCCCTAACTCCTTTTAATTATATAAAGGCTGAGAGAGGTGAGGAAGCTGTAAAAGGAAAGTTTGAAGCTAACAGAGGTCAGTCATAAGGAAAGAAGCTGCCTCCATAACATATATGTATAAGGTGAAGAAGCAATTGCTGATGTAGAAGCTGCAGCAAGGTATCCAGATTATCTAGCTAAGATCATTAGTGAAGGTGGCTACACTTAACAACAGATTTTTAGTGGACATGAAACAATCTTGTGTTGGAAGATGTCATCTACTAATTTCATGCTTAGAGAAATGAAGTCAATACCTGGCTTCAAATCTTCAGTGGAAAGTCTGGCTCTTCTGTTAGGGGCTAATGCAGCAACAGCTGCATTCAACTTTAAGTTGAAGTCAATGATCACCTACCATTTTGAAAATAGTAAGGCTCTTGGAAATGAATCTGATCTACTCTATGTGTTCTACAGTAGGACAACAAAGTCTGGATGACAACACATCTGTTTACAACATGGTTTACTGAATGGTTTAAGTCCACTATTAACACTTACTTCTCAGAAAAAAAATATTTCTCTAAAAATATGACTGCTCCCTGACAATGTATCTGGTTAGCCAAGAGCTCTGATGGAGTTGGACAAAGAGATTAATGTGGTTCTCATGTCTGCTAACACAACATCCATTCTCCAACCCATGGATCAAAGAGAAATTTTGACTTTCCAGCCTTAAGATTTTAGAAATACATTTCATAAGAGTATTGCTGCTGTAGATATGTATTACTGTAATGCATATGGACAAAATAAACTGAAAAGCTTCTGAAAAGGGCTCACCATAATAGATGACATTAAGAACATTTATGATTTATGGGAATAGGTAAAAAATATTAACAATAATATGAGCTTGGAATAACTTGATTCCAACCCTCATGGATGACTTTGAGGGGTTTGAGACTTCAGTGGAGGAAGTAACTTCAGATGTGAAAGAAATAGCAAAAGAATTAAAATTAAAAGTGCAGACTGAGGATGTGACTGAATTGCTACAATCATATGATAAAACGAATGGATGAAGTGTTGCTTATTATGTATTAGCAAAGAAATTGGTTTCTTGAGGTGAAATCTACTCTGGGTAAAGATTTTGTGAGGAATGTTGAAATGAGAACAAAGAATTTAGAATATTATATAAATTTAGTTGATAAAGCAGTGGCAGGGTTTGAGAGGGGTGACTCCAATTTTGAAAGATCTACTCTGTGTGAAATGCCATCAAATAGCAGTGAATGCTACAAAGAAATCATCTGTGAAAGGAAGAGTCAATTAATGTGACAAACTTCATTGTCCTATTTTAAGAAATTGCCACAGCCACCCCAACTTTCAGTAACCACCACCCTGATTAGTCAGCAACCATCAACACCAAGGCAAAACATGTCACAGGTAAAAAGATTATGACACCTTGAAAGCTCCAAAGATGGTTAACATTTTTTAGAAATAAAACTTTATTTAAATTAAGGTATGCCAATTGTTTATTAGACAGAAGGATACTGCACATTTAATAAACTATGTTATTGTGTAAACATAACTTTTATATGCATTGGGAAACAGAAGTCACTTGAATTGCTTTACTGTGATATTCACTTTATCACAGTGGTTGGGAATTGAATCCACAATATATATGAGGTATGTCTATATTCATATCTTAGCAGGTTGTTTGAAAGGATATTGATAAAAGGACTAAACATATCTGGAAGAGAGTAGCAAAGATGATATAGGCACACAAATATGCAACATTTACTAATACCTTATTCTGGACTTAATGGAAAAATTTCTCTTTAAGGGAAATTATTTGGTCCAATGACAAATTTGAAATGGGGTGACAGATTAAATAGAGGTGTTACATCAATGTTAAGTTTCTTGAAGCTGCATGAATATGGTCAATTAATATATGACAAAGTCTCCCTAGCTAAGAGAAAGAAATTCAAACATAAAGTGAGACTTCATCAAACTAAAAAGCTTCCACACAGCAAAGCATCAACAAAACACATTTTAAAAAGGCAACCTACAGTATGGGAGAATATATTTGCAAATGACATATCCGACAAGGGGTTAACATCCAAATTATATAAATAACTCACATGCCTCAACACCCAAAAAGCAAATAACACAATTAACAAATAGGTGGAGGATACGAACAGACATTTCTCCAAAGAAGAAATTCAGATGGTCCACAAACACATGAAAAGATCTCAACATAACTAATCATCAGGGAAATGCAAATCAAAACCAGAATATCACCTTACACCAGTCAGAATAGCTAATATCAACAAGAGAAGTAATAACAAGTGTTCACAAGGATATAAAGAAAAGAGAACCCTGGACACTGCTTATAATGTAAGTTGGTGCAGCCACTATGGCAAACAATATGGAGGTTTCTCAAAAAATTAAAAACAGAAATTTCACATGACCCATTAATTCCACTTCTGAGAGTTTACCCAAAAAAGTCGCAGAATTTCTAATTTGAAAAGATGTATGCACTCCTGTTTATCATGAATAATTACAATAGCTAAGATATTGAAGCAACTTAGTCGTCCATTGATGGATGAATGGAGAAAAGAGATGTCGTTCATATATACAAGGGAGTATTACTTGACCATATAAGAGAATGAAATATTGATATTTGCAAACACATGGATGGGCGTAGAGGGTATTATGCTAAGTGAAATAAGTTAGATAAAGACAAATACCATATGATCTCACTTATATATGGAATACATAAAAACAAATGAACAAACAAAGCAGAAACAGACTCAAACACAGAGAGATTAATGGTTACCATGAGAGAGAGGGAGGTTGGGGTAATGGATGAGGTAGGTGAATGGAATGAAGATGTACAAACACCAAATTATAAAATAAATTAGTAATGGGGATGAAAGTACTACATAGGAAATATACTCAAATATTGTATTATCTTTTTATGTTGACAGATGGTAGCTACACTTATCATGGTGAGCATTGAGCAATGTATATAATTGTCAAATCACTATGTTGCAACATGAAATTGTTAATGTATATCAACTATATTTCAATAAAAAGAAATAAAAATAAAATGCTATTTAAAAATAACTGTACTTTGAAAACATAAGGGAATGTACTTGCTCTGCATAAATACACACTGAGGTACTTAGTGGTAAAAAAGCATAAGGTATGCAAATTTCCCACAAAGGGCTCAGAAAAACATATTGTGTTCAAATACATATGTGTATGCAGACTGAGAGAAAATAAAGACTAAAACAAATAAAAAGTTAAAAGTGAATTTAGGTAAAGGATATGTGGGGATTCTTTGTATTATTCTTGCAAATTAAGTCTGAAATTATCACTGGACTGAATCAAGGGGTCAATAAGGCCATGTTCCTTTGGAAGCCCTAGGGGAGAATCCTTTCCTTGCCTCTTTCAGCTTTTGGTAGCTTCTAGCATTCATTTTAATGTCATATTTTAATACAGATGTCTTATAAAGCAAATCAAAGCATACACCAAAACTGCTTTTCTAATAACATGCCTTTCAACTAATGCTCTATTAAATCTTCTGTAATCAAGAAATTAGGTGGGCAGCAGTAGATATTACTGAGAACACTAAAGGAAATTCTCTGGGCTAAAAAGAACTAGGACTATCGTATAAATTCAATTGCTCATCTGGCAGCCTTTTGTCGGGCTCAGTGGCAACTACTCATCACTTTTTCAGGAGATAGAGAGTTTGTTCACAGCATTCATAAACCATCATAGCCATGCACTAAAAGTTAATGAGGCAGCAATTAAGACAATTAGGAGAATTAAATGATGATAGACTAGCATTCATAGGAATCAGAAGAACATATATTTTTGCCGTGGTTACTGCTAATTTCTCCTAGCTATAAATTCAAACTACAGTGTTTTGTTTTGTTTTGTATATTACATGCTTTGAGTCTCCATAGGAAAACTTCTCATTGTAAGAGTAAATTAAGGTAGGCATTTGGGAAAAAAAAGATGGTTGATTAGGAAGGCAAGTCAACCTTCTCCCACACACACACCAAGCAAGCAACTACAATAAATACAAATAAAGCTGAAAGTGACCTGAAGACTAAAGAACAGACTACCTACACCTGGTGAAAAAGAGAAGACCACACAGAAAAGGGTAAGTGGCAAAGCCATGACTAAGTAAGACCCAAGTCTTTCCCCCAACCCAGCCCACAAGAGAGAGGAAGAGGAATGGAATGGGGAGGGGATAAGTGCACAGGAACTCTGAAATCCTGGCCCAGGATATCTTCTCTGGAAACAGGAAATCACATTGCACTGGATTCTGGTGATTAGCAGAGGTGGACACCAGGGAGACTTGGAGTACTCTGAGAGGCTGAGACTCAAGTCACTAGTGGAGAACAGGAATGCTCTGGCAGTCCTACTGAGACACAGAGCAGATGTGGCAGTTTTAAAGATTTGCCAGCAGTGGGAGGGGTGCCAGAGGAGTGAGAGTTGGCTGGATCGCAGTCCACAGGAGAAAGGGCAAGTGGGAAAACTTCCCCAGACTTCCCTTATCCCAACAGTTCAGGCACTCTCAGGAGCCCTTAATGCTCTATCCCCCTCTCTGGTGGCTCTGCCCTGAGGTGCTGCCATATGCACAGCACCAGCCAACTTGTCTCAGTAGCATCAGACTTTGCTGCCTGGCAGACAGAGGGAGACTATCCAGCTTTCTCAACCCTGTCTCAGCCTGATTAGAGAGGTGCCTGCAGGAGCCAGCTCCAAATGCTCCTTCCTCCTCATAGGCAGCCCAGCCCTGTGCTGGGCATCCTGCAGCCACTCTGGTGACACCACTGGACTCACCACTCACCACACAACCACAAAATTCACCTCAACATTATGACAATGAAAATTTCTGCCATGCACCTTCTTCAGAGCACCACAACCACCCTGCCCACACTGTTGCTACAGGAGCCTTGCCATCACTTCAGGGTAGGCTATAGTGTAGGAGCTAATCTCCTGGAAGGTTAATTCTGGGTGCAGTAAGACCAAAATTAACAATGTATCATTACATAGAGCATTCATACCAGGCTTTATCCTTGAGGTAGCCAGTTGAGAAATTAAATCACAGCAATGCAAAAGCACCTGGTGGTCATCCTTTTATAAAAGACAATAGTGGCACACTGCCAGTGATTATATAAGCATGCACCTGTGCAGTTGGTCAAGGTATTACATAAGCATGAAACAGCAGGCACCTGGGCATTTGGTACAGGCATGGATCAGCATCCAGGTGAGTATCTTAGCCATGGTGCCCCCATTTTCACTCTATTGTGGGATGACTTCATTGTGGGCAGAATCATCCACAATTATTCCAGCAGAAGTCACTGCTATGATCTCAAGAATCCAGAAGATATAAACTGCAATCCAAGGTCTACTGAGATAGACCACTGCCAGCAGAAATACAGAAAGACAGTCTTGCCCATTGCCCACCGACAGCAACTTGGTGTTGTAGCTCCCCCACAAACGAGAACCAGGCATGAAGAATAAAAAGCCATGAACTTTTGGGCACCACAGGATACCTACTTCATAAAGCCATTACTCTCTAGACCAGGATGCATAGTAGATGTATCTAATAAAAATAAAGAAACACAGACACCAAGACAAAATGAGATAAAGCAAAATATTCCAAACAAATTATACGATAAGACACCAGAAAAAGGGCTAAATGAAAGAGAGATCACCAATATTCTTGAAAAAGATTTCAAAGTAATAGTCATAAATATGTGCACTGATCTGCAAAGAGGAGGATTCAAAAAAGATAAAAGACATAAAAAAGAGCCATTCAGAGCTGAAGAATACAGAAACTGAAATGAAATATACAATGAAGAGAATGAAAAAGAGATTGCTGTGAGTAGAGGACAAAATCACTCAATCACAACACCGAAGAAAATAATCAAATAACCAAACTACAGAATAAGAGAGGAAGAAAGGAACAAACATTAACTACAGAAACAACCAGAAAACAATTAATAAAATGGCAACAAGTACATACCTATCAATAATTACCTTACATGTAAATGGATTGCATGCATCAATCAAAAGACATAAAGTGGCAAAATGGATAAAGAAATGAGACTCATCTATGTGCTGCCTACAAGAGACTCATTTCAGACCTAAAGACATATGCAGACTGCAAGTGAATTGCTGAAAAAAGACATTTCATGCAAATAATTGTGAGGAAAAAACAGGAGTAGCAGTACTTATACCAGACTTATACTTATACTTCAAAACAAAGGAAATAAGAATAGACCAAATACCAGGGAGATTCTCAAGATGGTGGTGTAAGGAGGGTGGCCGAGACCTCCTCCAAAAACCATATATATTTTGAAAATACAGCAAATACAACTATTCCTAAAAGAGGGACCAGAAGATACAGTACATCAGCCAGGCTACAGCTACATCTGCGAGAACTCAACATTCTCACGAAAAGGGTAAGATACAAAGGCATGACCCAGTGAGACCCGAGGACTCCCCCCACCCCACCTCACTGGTAGGAGGAAAAGAATCAGAGTGTGGAGGGAGTGGAAGCACAGGACTGCTAAATAACCAGCCCTAGTAAGCTGCACCAGGACCGCAGACACACACTGCTTGGTGTACTGGATATTAGAAGAATGGAAAAGCAAAATCTGAGACTAAGACTGTGAAGAGGTTCCCACAGCCAGCTGCCCTGGGACAAAATTAAAGCAGGCACTTGATAAGTCTTAAAGGGACAAGGGTTTAACAGGTGGACAAAATCATCCTGGCTCGCTCAGCTCAGCAGGCTGGGAACTTTAAGGAACTTCAAGCGCCCTAACCCCCTGGGTGGCAATGCAGCACTGAAGGCCCTCATGGTGATAAGCAGGCTGCTGTTCACTCCCCCCCACCAGCACTGCAAGCTAACTGGCTGACCCATCATTGCTGCAGAGCAGCCAGGGAGCAAGCCCGCCCACAGCAGCCACACAGAGGCTTCACCCAGTGCATGGCTAACCGGGTCAGACCCAGAGGATTCCCCCTGGCCACAGTTGACTGGCACAGACAGCGGAGATTGACGGAGGGTCCAGAAGGCACAAAGGGGCTTGATTCTCATGGCAAACACGTGCCACTTGACTGCAAACCCCACCATTGCCCAGGCCATCATGAGGGGTGCCCCACACACGGCAGCTCAGGGGATTAATCCAGAGGCTGTCCCCTGTATGGAGTCAACTAGCACAGGTAGCGGAGATGGGCGACATGACCAGCAAGCAGGAAGGGACATTGTACTCCCAGCTGACACACATGCCATTCATCGGTGATCACTTCAATCACCATGAAAAGGCAGAAGAAACTTGTTCAGTCCAAAATCCATCAAACACCAGAGAGAGGGCCTGGTGAGACTGAAATCACCAATTTTCCTGAAAAAGAATTCAAAATAAAAGTCATAAGCATGCTGATGGAGCTACAGACAAATATGCAAGAGCTAAGGGATGAATTCAGGAAGGAGATAACAGAAATGAAACAAATAATGTAAGGATTTAAGAGCAGACTGGACGAGGTACAAGAGAGTGTTAATGGAATAGAAATCAAAGAACAGGAATACAGAGAAGCTGAGGCAGAGAGAGATAAAAGGATTTCTAGGAATGAAAGTATATTTAGAGAACTGTGTGACCAATCCAAATGGAACAATATTCGCATTATAGGTGTACCATAAGAAAAATAGAGAGAAAAAGGGATAGAAAGTGTCTTTAAAGGAATAATTGCAGAAAAAAATTGCAATCTGGGGAAGGAAACAGTCCCTCAAGTCATAGAAGTCCACAGAACTCACAACACAAGGGACCCAAGGAGGACAACACCAAGACATATAATAATTTCAAAATGGCAAAGATCAAAGACAAGAACAGAGTATTAAAAGCAGCAGACAGAGAAAAAAGATCACCTACAAAGGACAACCCATCAGACTATCATGAGACTTATCAACAGAAACCTTACAGACCAGAAGGAAATGGCATGATGTATTCAATGCAATGAAACAGAAGGACCTCAAACAAAGAATACTGTATCCATCAAGATTATCATTTAAATTTGAAGGAGGGATTAAACAATTCCTGGATAAGCAAAAGTTGAGGAATTTACCTCCCACAAACCATCTTTACAATGTATTTTAAAGGGACTGCTCTAGATGGAAGTGCTCATAAGGCTAAAAAGATGTCACCAGAGAAAATAAAATGACAGCAAAGAAAGTAGACCAACCAAATACTAACTAAATGCAAAATAAAATCAGCTATTCACAAAAGCAGTCAAGAGAAACACAAAAGAGTACAGAATAAAACACTTAACATATAAAGAGTGGAGGAGGAAGAAAAAGAAGGGAGAGAAATAAAGAATCATCAGACTCTGTTTATAATAGCATAGCAAGTGAGTTAAGTTAGACAGTTAGATAGTAAAGAAGCTACCCTTGAATCTTTGGTAACCATGAATCCAAAGCCTGAAATGGAAATATGTACATATCTATTGATAATCATCCTAAATGTAAATGGACTGAATGCACCAATCAAAAGACACAGTAACAGAATGGATAAAAAAGAAAGACCCATCGATATGCTGCCTACAAGAAACTCACCTCAAACTCAAAGACATACATAGACTAAAAGTAAAGGGATGGAAAAAGGTATTTTTCCAAACAATAGGGAGAAAAATGCAGGTGTTCCAGTACTTGCATCAGACAAAATAGACTTCAAAACAAATAAAGTCACAAGAGACAAGCAAGGACATTATATGGTGATAAAGGGGTCAGTCCAACAAGAGGATATAACCATTATAAATATTTATGCACCCAACACAGGGGTACCTACATACATGAAACAAATACTAACAGAATTAAAAGAGGAAATCGAATATAATGCATTCATTTTAGGAGACTTCAACACATCACTCACTCCAAAGGACAGATCCACCAGACAGAAAATAAGTAAGAACACAGAGGCACTGAACAACACACAAGAAAAGATGGACTTAACAGACATCTACAGAAGTCTACACCCAAAAGCAGCAGGATACACATTCTTCTCAAGTGCACATGGAACATTTTCTGGAATAGACCACATACTAGGACACAAAAAGTGCCTCAGTAAATTCAAAATAATTGAAATTATACCAACCAATTTCTGAGATTACAAAGGTATAAAAGTAGAAATAAACTGTACTAAGAAAATAAAAGGGTTACAAACACATGGAGGCTTAACAAAGTGCTCCTAAATAATCAATGGATCAATGACCAAATTAAAACAGATATAAAGAATTATATGGAGACAAGAAAAACAACAGCACAACACAACAGCTTCTGTGAGACGCAGCAAAGGCAGTTCTCAGAGGAGAGTACATAGCAATCCAGGCCTATTTAAAGAAGGAAGAACAACCGCAAATGAATAGTCTAATTTCATAATTATTGAAACTGGAAAAAGAAGAACAAATGAGAACAGTATTAGAAAATATATTCATAAACATTTTTTTTCAATAAGGGGTTGAAATCCAAAATAAATAAATAACTCATATGATTCAACAAAAAAAATAATAAAACAACATGATTAAAAATAGGCAGAGGCCCTGAACAGACATTTCTCCAAAGAAAAAATACAGATGGCCAACAGGCATATGAAAAGATGCTCCACATCTCTAATCATCAGGGAAATGCAAATCAAAACCACAGTGAGATACCACCTCAAACAAGTTAGAATGGCAACTATCCAAAATACAAGAAATAGGAAGTGTTACCAAGGATGTGGAGAAAAGGGAACCCTCCTATACTGTTGGTGGGAATGTACACTGGTGCAGTCACTGTGGAAAGCAGTACAGAATTCCTTAAAAAACTTTAAATAAAAATACATACAACATAGTAATTCCAGTTCTAGTAATTTACCTAAAGGAAACAAAGTCCCTAATTTGAATAGATATAGGCAACCCTACGTTTATTGCCACATTATTTACAACAGCCAAGTTATGGAAGCAACACAAGTGTCCATCAATAGATGAATGGATAAAGAAGATGTGGTACATATACACAATGAAATATTATTCAGCCATAAAATATAAATCATGTCATTTGAAATAATATGGATAGACATAAGGGATATTAGGCTAAGAGAAATTAGCCAGGTCTAGAAGGACAAATTCCTTATGATTTCACTTAATTATGGAATCTAAAAACAAAATGAACAAAATAGCAGTAGAATCATAGACACTGATAAGTGACTGATGTTTACCATAAGGGAGGGGGAGGTTTGGTTTGGTAGGAAGGGTGAGGGGGATAAAGGGGTACAAGCATCCTCAATTGTAATACAAGTTTGTCATGGGATAGTAGTACAGCATGGAGAATATAGTCAGTGATTCTGTAGCATCTTCCTATGGTGACAGACAATAACTGCACTAGTGGAGGAGAGGATGTAATAATATGGTTATTTTTTGAACCACTGTGCAGTATATTGAATCCAATATAAGATTGGATATCAATGATAGTTCAATAAAAAAATAAATCAGGGAAGTGAGAGTAATACGATGAGTCATGTGCACTTCTTCCCATGTGACTAGTATAATGGAGTTGAGTGTATTAGACAAAGACAGTGTTTATAAAAATTATATTGGAAATGGTTTTATTAGTGCAGTAGAGTAAAACGTTTCTGGGATTCAGAAATCCTGGGTTCTGATAGCAGTTTTTTCAGTTACTAGCATTGTGACTTTGAGTAAGCAATTTCTTCTAAACCTCAGTTTCCTCATAATAAGAGACGCCAAAGTCATCTGGTCATGTTCATCTAAAACAATAGTGATAAACTGGATTTTCCAGTATGTAAAATGTCTACTAGGGTTTTGATACTTTGATTTGAAGCATTATGTACGCTGTAATAATAAATTGTCATTAAAATAAAAATTTTGAAGTTAGAGAAACTTGAGTTCTAGTCCCTTATCTTCAGTCTTCTAGTGCATGAACTTAACCAGTTAATCATCAATGTTTCAGTTACCTCATCTTTAAAATGAGACTAATAATATTGATATCATAAGGCTTTTGTGAGTTAAATGATATAATTCATGTATGTGCTTTATACAGTGAATAGGGCATAGGAGACAATAAATATTAGCTTTACAAAGAGAAGAACATTCCTCAACCTGAGTGAACTCTAGTCATATCTTTGCTTTGGGATGTGTTCATACATGTGACTGCAGCAGGGAAAGCATATTCCCAGCCCAGGGCAAATAAACCTTTGAAGCTAAAATCAGTCCAAAGGAAAAATAAAGTGGAAGAAACCCATTTATTGCTTACAAGAAGTCATATACTCCCATTTGCCTGTGTATCTCCACGTTGTGACTGGGAAGAAGTCAAAAGAACCGTTTGGGTCGAGGTGCCCACTTGCGCTACACCCACCCCTTGTAAGTACCTATTGATAGAGAGATGGACTACATTTTTCCACATTTGTAAACATCTATTGATATGGAGAGGGACTAAGGCCAGGTGAGAGATATTGGAAATATTGCAATTTTACCCACAATACACAAGGATTCTGACTGTGTTTTTTTTCTTAACACACTTACATGCTACTTGGTAGTTGCTTCTAGGTCTGTAACTATGGGGGTAAAATATGTTCCAACCCCAGGGAAAATAACCTTTGACGCTGAAATCAGTCAAAGAGAGAAATAAAGTGGGAGAACCCCATTTATGGCTTGCAAGCAGTCGTCTACTTCTGCTTGCCCATTTCTCTTGTGACATGGCTGAAAAAGGACCCCAGTGAACCTCTCCAGTCCAGGTTCACACTATATCCCCACCACTATTGTATCCCCTTATCAATATGAAGATAGACTACTTCTCTCCACCCTTTAGAAACAGCTACAGATATGGAGATGCAGTAAGGCCAGGCAAGAGATTCTGGAAATATTGCAATTTGACCCACAGCCCACCACTCTAGAAATCTCACCTTGACATCTACTCACACCCCATCTTCCACAGTGGTCACTGTGCAAGAAAACTGGAGCACTGTAACCAGACTAGTAACATACAATAACAACAGAAATAAAATCATCATAATCCTCAAGCTGGAGAATTCAGATAGGTTCAAAATTGTATGCAGATTAAGTCCATAGCTCACCCATTCCACAAGAGGTCAGTAGCTGAACTGGTAGGGAATTCAGTATGCTCACCATGCCAGCTTCAGGCAGGAGGCAGGTCCAGGTCACAAGGAATGTAGAAGAAAATAAACGTAAGGGTGATAAGATACATGCTTTAATGACACAAGCACAGGCAAATCTTGCCTGATAGGTAGGATGCATGCAAGAGAGTGGTCTTGTAATAGGACAGTGGTAGGAATAGAATCTCATCTTAATCTAGTATACAAGACATTCACCTCCCTCCCTGTGGAAGCTATATATGTGTCAATATAAAGGACTATGGGAGGAACATGCACTGGCCATAAAATAAAAAATTTCCCCATAAGACGCTTTTACCTCCCAGCCACTTTTGGTACACTACCGAGATCTTTAGGGGCCCCTCTGCTGTTACTCCAGGATCACACAGAAGGCCAGCTTCCAGGCCTTTTCCCCAAGGTACCAGAATGGCCAGCCATCACCAGCAGCAGAATTTTGCTCTACTGGCCATACCCAGGCTTCAATAACTCCTCTTTGGTTTGCACATACAGTTGTATAGGAGAGGCAGAAATGTGTGTGAGCATGTTCACAGGGTTAAGGCTTCTTTTGGGGACTTCTCAGTCAAATGCTGTAGCACTGTCCATAAGTGAACTTACCAGCCTTGTATACTATTGGTGTCTGACTTCAGGCAAGATTTCAACAAACCATTGTACCTCTCTATCATGCCTGCCTGGGTAGGGTTACATTGTATAGGAAACTTCCACTTTATGCCTAATGTATACACCCATTCATGTAACACATGTCCATTAAAGTGGGTGCATTGAATACTCAGTCATCTGCAGCCAGCCATAGGTTGCAAAGAGATGCTCTAGGTTCCTCTAGGTCATTTTCTGATATACATGACATGCAGCAAAAGCAACCAACAACAGTCCAGTATCTGTGTCCACACAAGTCATGGAATACCGATATCCTTCTGATATGGGCAGAGGTCCAATATAGTCTATCTACCACCTGACAAACCACATTTACAATTGTCCCAGTTTGCTGCGGGACTTGGTGTCTTCTTAGAGCAATCAAGGCACTCCTTCCAGACTCTGCTGAATTCAAAGATCAATGAGAAGTCCGACTGACAGGGTACAGCACACATTGGCTTTTGCCTCATGTGCAACACATGCTGATATAACCATTGGAGTACATAAGAGGCAGGCTTTCCTTCTAGCCAATGCACTGGGGCCAATGTTTCTGCATCATTCCCTGGGGATGCCAAAGGCAAATGGCCAGTTACATGGTATACTGTAACTGTCTTAGTCTAGCCAGAGTCCCATAGGTCTTGCCACAACTCTTGCCCTCAAAGGAGCCAGTATCCATTTGGCATGATACCATGTCGGTAGCGACAAGATGGTTCAACTGTCAGTGCAGAAAACTATAGGGGAGGGCTACTGGATGATCACAGGCCATACTGCCCACAACTCAGTCCATTGGCTGCTCTTCCTCTCTCTGTCCTACATCCATATTGTCTTAGGATGGAAAGTTATAGCCCTCCACATTGGGGACTGACCATGACTGAAGTCATCTGTATACCAAGCATTTCAGGGATAGGGGCGTTTCCCTCCTGACAAGGACTCTCAGCTACCAATGGCTCAAAAGCAAGTTCTTCCTGCTTTCCTCTGGAGTATGTCTGTGGCCTAAATAAGCACTGGTTTTCTCCACTTAAGGTGTTAGTGGAGAGGGCACTATGTTGCTGTAAATATGCGTCCCATTTGGCCAGTGTAGGCATCTGTACCACAACACTCTGTGGCCTTTGTGTCCAGTCTCACACCCACACAACATTGGGATAGGTGGTTATAAACTTGGTCAGAGCTGTTCCAGAGATGGGCTATGTAGCCAGTAAGACATGGTACACAGAAGCCAGTTTTTCGCTCTCAAGGTGTACCAGACCTCTGCTCCCTTCCATAGTTGTGACCAGAATCCAGTAGATTGGCATGTCCATTCAAGCCAATGCCAAAGGCCCCATCCATAACCATCTTCCATTACATGAACATCTAGCTCAGGGGGCCTGGTGAGTCCATTACAATCAAGGCCTGTATGGCCTCGACTGCTCACTAAGCAGCAGAAAAAGCAGCTGCACAGGTATCATCTATGTCTCATCTGATGCCCTTTCATACCAACCAGTATAAGGGCTTCACAATTTGTGCCAAGGGCAGAATAAACACTCTCCAGAAGCTCAAAATATCCTGAAACACTTTTAATACTGCCACAGTGGCAGGGGTATGGAAAACCCGGACCTTGTCTATGATAGTTTTACCTGACCAGACAACCCCCAGGAACTTTACTGACAAACCAGGTCCCTGAATCTTGGTACTGTTCACCACCCATCCTTTCTCCCGTAGATGTTGCAGCATCCTAGGAACTTCCCCTTCTAAATGTGCAAGAGAATCAGATGTAAGCATGAAATCATCAGTGTAGTAGTGATACAGTCACACCATCTGCATTTTCTTCCATGTGGCCAAGTTCTAGGCTACAAGTCTGTGACAAATGGTGGGACTGTGGAGGTATCCCTGTGAAAGGACAGTGTGTGTCCACTGCCGGCCTTCCCACATGAAGGTCAACTGTTCCTGACTTTCCTGGGCTATGTGAATAGAGAAGAAAGCATTAACAAGGTCCACAACATAATGATACATCCCTATTTCATGACTGAGGGTGTCCATAAGTACTGCTACAGAAGGGACAGAAGCATACAAAGAGGGCATGACTTTATTCAATTTTATGTAATCCACGGTCATATGCCATGAGCCATCTGGCTTTTTCACTGGCCATGCCAAGGAATTAAAGGACTACGAGTTAGCTTTATGATGCCCACCTTGTTCACCTCCTGTAGAGATTGTACAATTTCCTTGTGTCCCCTAGGCAATTTACATTGCTTAGTATTTGTCATTCATAAAGGGACAGGCAGAGCTATAGGCATTTGCTTAGCATGTCCCCTCAGAACTGCCTTTACCACACATACCCTCAACTGAGCTCAACTGTAGTCTGAACTCAACTGTAGTGGTCTGTAGCCACAGGGCCTGCAGGATATCTACCCCCAAAATATATTCAGGGATGGGAGAAATGTACACAGTATACTCCTTTGGGGGATATACACCCTATCCCCAAAGGGATTTGGGCTTTATTCACTTTAATTGCCTTACACCCACAGACATTTATTATAGAAGGGGTCCCAGGAAACCACTCAGAGTTGCCATAAATCAGAGAAAATTCAGCTCCTGTGTCCACTAGGGCCAGAACACATTGTACATTCACAGGGGACCAATGAACTGCTGATTATACATATGGCCTCTGGTCCCTACCATGTCTCCCAAGGTGGGGGCCTTGATTCCCACTCAGTCAGACCACAATGATCAATTGTCCTCTTGTGGGGGTGAGGGCCCAGACAGAGCCTGAGTACTGTCCCTAAGGAAGTCCTTCAGAGACAGGCTGGATGTGTTGCTTTGTCTCTGGTTTCTATGTCCTGAACCTCAGGAACTGGGACTGCTGCTATGGTTTTAATTTGTGCCACAGTTCTAACAAGATCCTATAGGATGCCCATCAAGTTTTTCTTTGACTACCCCAGCCTTAATCAAATCAACACACATATAGGAACTCGAGACCTTCACAGGCCCTTTGCACCTGTCCTTTCAGTCCTAGCCTGTACTTCCTTCCATGCTCTTATTGTTTCAACCTCCTCCAGATCTGCTAAAGTATGAGTAGCCTCACTTAAGTGTTTCCCTATGTGAGAGACAAGAATAATAACTATGGACCCAAAAAGAGATGGGGGAGCTGTATGGAGAACCAGATTTCTCATTCTCATGGTGAAAAACTCCTCATGGGGGCCCTTGGGGTCCATATTCTAGATGGTATTTTTCATGCCAAACTCCCATAACACCTGCTGGAGCAGCTCTACCTACATTTTCAAGCTAGTGGGTAAGCATAGTTAATCACCATGATCAGGCAAAAATGCCCTCATAGCTGTTGTCAGTTAATCCAGAAGCACATGATTCCCTTATGTGTGATGGGCACTTTACAATTACAGCTGGAGGGAAGGTTGAATCACCAGCGAAGCCAGTTATTCACTTCACAACCCAACATAATAATGTTTTCCATGTCCCAAAGACACAAAATCCATGCAGGCAGAGGTTTGGATGTCTTCTGATGATACTGGATGCTCATATCCACCAGCTTATCCTAGGAATGAGGGAAGAGCACAGAGTGCTCCACAAACTGGGGAAGGGTTTGTTCCTACCCCTGAGAAGCCTGCAGTTGTTGTCATTTTATTTTCTTAATTACAAACAGTTGGGCCTTTAATGTGGGAATGGCTGGTGCCTCAGGTGGTGACCTTGGCACTAATTCTGCCTCAGCCAATCCCACCATTCTCCCCTGACATCTCCTCTACCTTCTCGATGGCTGAAGGCTCTGCTCCTCCTTCCTCCTCCCCCATTGACTCCTGCAAATCAGATTCTCATGCTGCATCCTCTCTCTCTGCTAATGTATCTTCTAGGAGCATGACTGGTCTTCTCAATTACTGTCTCTCTTTCTTAAGGGCATTCCACTGGTCATTGCCCAGCTCCTCCAAGTGATGCCAAACTGTGTCTCTCTCCTTGATAACACTTTGTAATATCTTGAGAAACAAACATCCCACAATTCCACTTGCCACACAGCCACTCAGGGCCTCTAAGCAGTCTCCTACCTCACAGAGGGCTAATTCCACAGTTTCTTGGTATCTCCAACCTTCCCCAATTCTGTGGAAAGGCCTACTAATCTAGGAGGTGCTTTAGCCTAGACTAATTTCCCACTGGAACTCCCCAAGTGGAAGCCCCATGAATAGTCTTCTTCTCTCAATGCAGCAGGCACTTGGGACACCCCACCACCCATAGGGGCATTTCTGGGCATCTACCCCCCATCTAGGGGCAGCCCACCCAAGCCCCGCATGCATGAAGACAGATTTCAGGTTCATAGGTCCTGCCAACTACTTCCAGGTTTAACTCTGGGGACAAAATATATTCCCACCCTGGGGCAAATAACCTTTGAAGCCAAAATCAGACAAAGGAAGAAATAAAGTGGGAGAAAACCATTTATTACTTATAAGCAGTTGTCTACTTCTGCTCACTTGTGTCTCTTGTTATCTGGCTGCAAAAGTACCCCACCAAACCTTTCCAGTATAGGTGCATGCTTGCTCCCCACTCACCTTGTAATCACCTATTGATATTGAGATGGACTACTTTTCTCCATCCCTTGGAAACACCTATTGATATGGACATGCACTAAGGCCAGGTGAGAGATTCTGAAAATATTGCAGTTTTACCCACAAGGTCACTTTCATATTTTTATGTGACTGTAAGCCACTAAAAGTCAATAACTACATAATTTTTTCCTGAAATCTCTGCACAACAGTTAACATAAGGCTTTGCATACAAAATTTACTTGGACATTTGGTATTGACAGGCTAAGCAATGCTAAATGAATCCATAATTCATGCTGCTTAGTATACAGCAAACTTCTCAGAAGGAAGCCTGTGGTATATCTCTAAATATATCTACATGCAGCTCTATAAAGATAAAAATACTTAGACTTCTGAAACATTCCTTATCAAGATTCAAAACCAGTCACAACTTCATCCAGAGTAAGGTTCTATGATGACTCTGTGGGAAGCAGTGAACAATTTCAACAGGAGAAATTAATCTCATGTATACTTGGGAAGGATCATTCCTTGGTAATAGAATAGTTATTAACTTAGGAGAAAGTTTTGAGGCTTGAGGAAATGACAGTTTTACTTTACTTCAGAGATTCTATGTTAATTAAGTTAATATGTACTGTTTGAGGCTCTGTGTGTGTATGCATGTGTCTGTGTTTGAGGAGTTGTGATTAACAGAAAGTAAAACATTGGTAGTGATAGAGGATCCTATGAACATTTTGCACAAAGGAAAAAGAAGGTCACTGCCAATGTTGGTGGTAATATCCTCTACTTTAAGAAAGCCTTTTAGGCGGGACTTTTGTCAACATTTTCTATAGAATCTTTAAAATGTTGACAGACTCAATATCTCAAATATATTGTTATCATGCACCCTTTCTCTAGTAACAGCCTGCGGAAAACATAAAGTACAACTCTATTATTTTTTAGATGGTGAAATTGAGGCTTAGCAGAGAGAAGAAACTTATCTAAGTAAGTTGCAGAGTTATGACACACAGATCTGCCTTTCCCATTTTAAATCACATTCACATGCCAGTGATTGTGTTCTCACACTGAGGCCAAGACTTCTATATCTCCTGTTATTTTAAGTCAGAATTACCACTTGTAAAAATGCCCCATTGCATTAGTATCTACAGCTATTTCATCAACTGGCTGTTACCCTAAGATCTCATTTTATACAAGGTAACCAAGAAGTATGAATAGTCTTTACTTCTAGCTGTATGTGACAGCCCACGGGAAGAAGATTCAGATGGGAAAATTGATAATTTGTTTTCGATTCCTCCTGCATAAGGGAAAATCTCTGCTTTAATATCAGTTTTTTGCCACTTTAAATGACTCACTCTAGTGGCTATAGGAATAAAAGTCAAGTGATAATATGACTAAAATTACTATGTTGGGACTAAGGAAGGATGAAGTTAATGATTTACTGTAGCATTTTGCTACTCAGTGTTGTCCATGGAGCAACAGTGTTGGCATCAGCTGGGAACTTGTTATAAATGCAGAATTTCAGGCCCGCCATAGGGCCCACTAAATCACAATTTTCACTTTCATGAGACCTCCCTCCATGTAACTCAGGAGGAAAATATGTTTCCAACCTAGGACAAATAACCTTTCAGTTTATTTGTCCTATTTCAAATTCAGTCAAAGGGAGAAATAAAGTGGAAGAAACCCGTTTATTGCTTACAAGCAGTCACCCACTTCTGCTCTCCCATGTGCCTCATGACCTAGCTGCAAAAGGGTCCCCATCAAAGCTTTCTGATCCAGATATGTCCTCAATCCCCCTTGTAATCAGCTATTGATATGTATATGGACTACTTCTCTCCACCTCTTGGGGACACTTAGTGACATGGAGATGGTTCAAGGCTAGGCAGGAGATTCCTGAAATATTTAAATTTTACCCACACTCCATAATATTTAAGAGTTTAAGACATAATTTATGTGGTAAATCAAAATGCAAAATGTTTGGAAAAGAGATCAAGTAGATAGGTATCTAGGTATCCCCACCTGTGCTTCCTATTTAGCTGCTGCAACAATTTACCACAAAATTGTGTGGCCTTTGTTATCATACACTTCTGAAACTAAGAAATCTAAAGTGTGCCCACGGGGATGCATTTCTTATGGAGTGTCTAATTGAGAATGTGTTTCCTTTATTTTTCCAGCTTGTAGAGACCACTTTATTTGCCTTGTGGACACATCCTATCTTTAAAAGCTTTCAGTGCAGCAACTTTCCTACTGTTCTCCTCTCATGTCTAAGCACTCATCAGCAGCATCGTTAACATGCATATTTCTACCAACACTATGTTTATGGCTATATATGTATTCTCTAATATGATATAGACTCCTGTCTCTCGTGTTCTCCTTTTCATTCTGAATCTATCTGATTAGAGCCTTTAAAACCAATATTTATACAAACAGTGTATTCAAAGATATCTAGGTTTTCTCTAACCAGTCATCAAAATGTTTTCAGCCTCTATACATTACTTCCAAAGTCACTTTCACACTTTAAAGTACTTGTAGAGCAAAGAAAAATAACCCCTTTCATTCACAATTAATTGTCATGAGAATATCATGAACTTCCAAATTCATGAAATTTATTACAGTATATAATTTTTTCTGGTAAAATGTATAACTAGAAAGTATGCTATATTAAACAATGACCGTTTTAATCATTCTGTTTCACAGTGAAACATACTTAATACTTATTCATGAGGTTTTAAAATTTTTATTTTGGTATTGTTAATGTGCAATTACTTGAACAACATTATGATTACTACACCCCCTATTATCAAGTCCACCCCACATACACCATTACAGTCACTGTACATCAGCATAGTAAAATGTTATAGAAACATTGTCTTCTCTGTAAAAACTGTCTTTCCCGTGTCCCCCACGCTACATTATGTGTGCTAATCATAATGCCCCTGTTTCCCCCTTATCCCTCCCTTCCCACACATCCTCCCCAGCCATTTCTCATTGGCAAATGTTAGTCCATTATTGGGTTCTGTGACTTTGCTACTGTTTTGTTCCTTCAGATTTTTCTTTGTTTCTATACTCCAAAGATTAGTGAAATAATTTGATACTTGTATTTCTCTGTCTGGCTTCTTCCACTGTGCATAACATGCTATAGTTCCATCCAAGTTGTTGCAAATGGCAGGATTTGTTGTCTTCTTATGGCTGAATAATATTCCATTGTGTATATGTACCACATCTTCTTTATCCATTCATCTACTGATGGAAACTTGGGTTGCTTCCATTTCTTCGCTATTGTAAATAGTGCTGTCATAAACATAGGGGTGCATCTGTCTTTTTCAAACTGGGCTCCAGTATTCTTTGGGTAAATACCTAGGATTGGAATTCCAGGGTCAAACAGTATTTCTATTTTGAGTTTTTTGAGAAACCTCCATACTACTTTCCACAATGGTTGAACTAGTTTATATTCCCATGAGCAGTGTAGGAGGGTTCCCCTTTCTCCACATCCTCGCCAACATTTGTTGTTGCTTGTCTTTTGGATGTTGGCCATTCTAACTGGTGTGAGGTGATATCTCATTGTGGTTTTAATTTGCATTTCTCTGATGATTAGTGATGTGGAGCATCTTTTCATGTGCCTGTTGGCCATCTGAATTTCTTCTTTGGAAAAGTATCTGTTCAGCTACTCTGCCCATTTTTTGATTGGCTTGTTTGCTTTTCATTGTTGAGGTGTGTGAGATCTTTATATAATTTAGATGTCAACCCCTTATCCGATATGTCATTTATGAATATATTCTCCCATACTGTAGGATGTCTTATTGTTCTATTGATAGTATCCATTGCTGTACAGAAGCTTTTTAGTTTTATATAGTCCCTTTGGTTCATTTTTACTTCTGTATCCCTTCCCTGGGGAGATATGTTCATGAAGAAGTTGCTCACGTTTATGTGCAAAAGATTCTTGTCTATATTTTTTCTAAGAGTTTTATGGTTTCATGACTTACATTCAGGTCTTTGATACATTTTGAGTTTACTTTTGTGCATGGAGTTAGACAGTAATCCAGTTTCATTCTCTTACATGTAGCTGTCCAGTTTTGCTAACACCAGCTGTTGAAGAGGCTGTCATTTCCCCATTGTATATCCATGGCTCCTTTATCGTCTATTAATTGACCATATATGTTTGGGTTTATATCAGGACTCTGTATTATGTTCCCCTGGTCTATGGGTCTGTTCTTGTGCCAGTACGAAATTGTATTGATTTCTGTGACTTTGTAATAGAGCTTGGAGTCAGGCAGTGTAATTCCCAATGTGTTATTCTACCTTCTGAGGGTTGCTTTGGTTACTTGGAGTCTTTTGTGGTTCCATATCAATTTTAGAACTATTTGCTCTAATTTATTGAAGAATGCTGTAGGTATTTTTATAGGGATTGCATTGAATCTGTAGATTGATTTAGGCATATGGCCATTTTGACAATATTAGTTCTTTCTAGCCAAGAGCATGGGATTAATTTCCATTGGTTACTGACCTCTTTAATTTCTCATAAGAGTGTCTTTTACTTTTCAGGGTATAGGTATTTCACTTCTTTGGTTAGATTTATTTCTAGGTATTTTATTCTTTTTGATGCAACTGTGAATGGATATTGTTTTCCTGATTTGTCTTTCTGCTAATTCATCGTTAGTGTATAGGAATGCAACAAATTTTTTGTGTATCCCACAAGTTTTCTGAATTCAGATATTAGATCTAATAGTTTTGTAGTTGACTCTTTAGGGTTTTTATGTACAATATCATGTCATCTGCAAACAGGGAAAGGTTAACTTCTTCCTTGCCAATCTGGATACTTTTTATTTCTTTTTGTTGTCTAATTTCCATGGCTAGGACCTCCAGACTATGTTGAATAAAAGTGGAGAGAGTGGGCATCCTTCTCTTGTTCCCAATCTTAAAGGAAAAGCTTTCAGCTTCTCGCTGTTACATATAATGTTGGCTGTGGGTTTGTCACATACGGCCTTTATTATGTTGAAGTACTTCCCCTCTATACCCATTTTGTTGAGAGTTTTTAACATGAATGGATGTTGAGTTTTGTCGAATGCTTTTTCAGCATCTATGGAGGTGATCATGTGGTTCTTCTCCTTCTTTTTGTTGATGTGATAGATGATGATGGATTTTCGAATGTTGTACCATTCTTGAATCCCTGGGATGAATCCCACTTGATCATTATGGTTGATATTTTTCATGTATTTTTTAATTCGGTTTGCTAATATTTTGTTGAGTATTTTTGCATCTATTTTCATCAGGAATGTTGGTCTGTAATTTTCTTTTTTGTGTGGTGTTTTTGCCTGGTTTTGATATTAGAGTTATGTTGGCCTTGTAGAATTAGTTTAAGAGTATTCCATCCTCTTTTACATTTTGGAAAACTTGAAGGAGGATGGGTATTAGGTCTTCCCTAAATGTTTGATAAAATTCAGCAGTGAACCCATCTGGTTCACGATTTTGTTCTTAGGTACTTTGTTTATTACAAATTCAATTGCCTTGCTGGAAATTGGTCTATTCAGATTTTACATTTCTTCCTGGGTCAGCTTTGGAAGTTTGTATTTGTGTAGAAAGTTGCCCAATTCTTCCAGGTTATCCAGTTTGTTAGCATGTAATTTTTCATAGTATTCTCTCATAATTCTTTGTATTTTGTGGGGTCCATAGTGATTTTTCCTTTCTCACTTCTGATTCTGTTTATGTGTGTAGACTCTGTTTTGCTTGATAAGTTAAACTAGGGGTTTATCTATTTTGTTTGTTTTCTTGAAGAACCAGCTCCTGCTTTCATTGATTCTTTCTATTGTTTTATTCTTCTCAATTTTATTTATTTGTGCTTTAATCTTTATTATGTCCCTCCTTCAACTAACTTTGTGTCTCATTTGTTCTTCATTTTCTAGTTTCATTAATTGTGAGTTTAGACTGATCATTTGGGATTGTTCTTTCTTGTGGTAGGCCTATATTGCAATATATTTCTCCCTTTGCACAGCCTTCACTGTGTCCCACAGATTTTGTGGTGTTTAATTGTTATTGTCATTTATCTCCATGTATTGTTTGATCTCTGTTTTTATTTGGTCATTGATCCATTGATTATTTAGGAGTATGTTATTAAGTCTCCATGTGTTTGCGGGCTTTTTCTTTATTTTTTTTTTGACTTCAAAAACCCCCATTTATTATCTCACAATTTTTATAAGTCAGAAGTCTAGCATGGCGTGGCTGGATTCTCTGTTTAGGGTCTTAGGTTAAAAAAATCAAGGTATCACCAAGGGCCATGCCTCTCAGCTTCCAGATCCTGGGTGCTCCTCCAAGTGCCGTTTGTTAGGGAAATTCAATTCCTTGCAGTTGTAGGACTGAGGTCTCTGTTTTCCTGACACTTGCTTTCTTCATCTTCAAACCATCAGTGGCATACTGAATCATTCCCAGTCTTCCAGTATTTCTAGCTTCCTCTTCAATCTTCCTTTTCTGCCTTTAGGTGCTCATGTGATTCCACTGGACCCACTCACATAATCCATGATAATCTCTCCTTTATTTATTTATTTTTATTTTTATTTATTTTTACAATTTATTTTGGTATAATTAACCTACAACTACATATGCAATATTATGGTGATTAAACTACCCCCTTCATCAGGTCCCCCCCACCAACCCCATTACAGTCACTGTCCATCAGCGTAGTGAGATGCTATAGAATCACTACTTGTCTTCTCTGAGTTGTACAGCCCTCCCCGTGCCGCCCCACCTTATGTCTGCTAATCGTAATGCCCCTTTTACGCTCTTATCCTTCCCTTCCCACCCATATTCCCCAGTCCCTTTCACTTTGGTAACTATTAGTCCGTTCTTGGGTTCTGTGAGTCTGCTGCTGTTTTGTTCCTTCAGTTTTTTTTCGTTGTTCTTATACTCCACATATGAGTGAAATCATTTGATACTTGTCTTTTTTGGCTTGGCTTATTTCACTGAGAATAATACCCTCTAGCTCCATCCATGTTGTTGCAAATGGTAGGATTTGTTTTCTTCTTGTGGCTGAATAATATTCCATTGTGTATATGTACCACATCTTCTTTATCCATTCATCTACTGTTGGACACTTAGGTTGCTTCCATTTCTTGGCTATTGTAAATAGTGCTGTAATAAACATAGGGGTGTATCTGTCTTTTTGAAACTTGGCTGCTGCATTTTTAGGGTAAATTCCTGTTTGTGCGCTTTTTCATTTTCTTTCTGTAATTTACTTCTAGTTTTATACCTTTGTGATCTGAGAAGCTGGTTGGTATAATTTCCATGTTTTTAATTTACTGAAACTCTTTTTGTGGCCTAGTATATGATCTATTCTTAAAAATGTTCCATGTGCACTTGAGAATGTGTATCCTATTGCTTTTGGATGGAGTCTTCTGTAGATGTCTGTTAGGTACATCTGTTTTATTTTATTTTTTCAGTGCCTCTCTCTCTTTACTTATTTTCTGTCTGGTTGATCTGTCCTTTGGAGTGAGTGGTGTGTTGAAGTCTCCTAAAATGAATGTATTCCATTCTATTTCCCCCTTTAATTCTGTTAGTATTTGTTTCACTTATGTAGGTTATCCTGTGTTGGGTGCATAGATATTTATAATAGCTATTTTCACTTGTTGGAGTGATCCTTTTATCATTATGTAATGTCTTTCTTTGTCTCCTGTTACTTTCTTTCTTTTGAAGTCTATTTTGTCTGAAAGAAGTACTTCAACACCTGCCTTTTTCTCACTATTAGTTGCATGAAATATCTTTTTCCATCCTATTATTTTCAGTCTGTGTATGACTTTGGGTTTGAGTTGAGGCTCTTGTAGGCAGCATATAGATGGGTCTTGTTTTTTTATCCATTCAGTGACTCTATGCCTTTTGATTGGTGCATTCAGACTATTTACATTTAAGGTGATTGCCTATAGGTATGTACTTATTGCCATTGCAGGCTTTAGATTCATGGTTACCAAAGGTTCAAGGGTAATTCCCTTAGTACTTAACAGTCTAATTTAACTCACTTTGCTATGCTATTACAAACAAAACCTAAATGTTCTTTTTTTTCCTCCTTTTTCTTCCTCCTCCATTCTTTGTATGTTATGAATCATATTCTGTACTCTTTGTCTATCCCTTGGGTCACATGTATTTAGCCTCAGGAATAGTTCCATCTACTGGAGTCCCTCCAAAATGCACTGTAGATGTGGTTTGTGGGATGTAAATTTTCTCAGCTTTTGCTTATCTGAAAATTGTTTAATCCCTCCTTAAAATTTAAATGATAACCTTGTCAGGTAGAGTAATCTTGGTTCAAGGCACTTATGCTTCATTGCATTAAATATATCATGCCACTCCCTTCTTGCCTGTAAGGTTTCTGTTGAGAAGTCTGATGATACTCTGATGTGTTTTCTTTTGTATGTGATACTTTTTCTCTCTCTAGCAGCTTTTAAATGTCTGTCTTTATCTTTGATCTTTGCCATTTTAATTAATATACTTCTTAATGCTGTTTTCCTTGGGTCCCTTGTGTTGGGAAATCTGTGTACCTCCATTGCTTGAGAGATTATCTCCTTCCCCAGATTGGGTAAGTTTTCAGCAATTACCTCCTCAATGACATTTTCTATCCCCTTTTCTCTCTCTTCTTCTTCTGGTACCCCTATAATGTGAATATTGTTCCGTTTGGATTGGTCACACAGTTCTTTCAATATTCTTTCATTCTTAGAAATTTTTTCTCTCTGTGCTTCAGCTTCTTTGTATTCCTCTTCTCTAATTTTTATTCCATTTAACTTCTCTTCTATTACATCTAATCTGCTTTTGTATCCCTCCATTGTATGTTTCACTTCAGATATGTAATTTCTTAATGATTGAATCTCCAATTTAAATTCGTTCCTGAGTTCTTGTATATTTTTCTGTACCTGCATAAGCATGTTTATAATTTTTATTTTGAACTCTCTTTCAGGAATATTGGTGAGTTCAGTTTCATTTGGCTCTTTTTCTGGGGTTTGTGAGATTTTGGACTGAACCATGGTCTTTGACATTTCATATTTCTGTGTGGTGCCCACTAGTGTGCAGAAGCTACAGTCTCTGGAGCTTCTCAGCCCCTAGAGTGAGGTTGGGGGTCGCAGGGGAGCAGAGCTGGTGCCTGGGGTGTGGGAAGATCTGTTTACTGATTCCCGTCTGTGGTGCCTGTCTCCAGTGTCAGAGCCAATGGGCCAAGCACACACATGTAAGCCTTTGTGCTTTGCGTCTCTAGCTGTTGCAGGCAGGGCCCCCCTCTGGCTGGCCTGACACCAGCATAGTGACAGCCAGTTTGTGAACTGGGGCAGGCAGGCTAGGAGGAAGGTGCAACAGGCTGCATGTCACAGTGGGGGGCCTTGGAGCTGAGTAGCCAGCCTGGAGTTAGAGCACTTGAAGCCCCTCAAAGTCCCCAACCAGCTGGGCAGAGTGTGGCCAGACGACCTTGTTGGGCTCTCCCTTCTTCCTTGCAGCAAGCTCTGTGCAAACCCCACCCCTTCATCAGCCCTCTGGCAGCTAGGAAGCCTCTCAGACTCCCTGCCTTTCCTCTGACACAGAGAGGCCACATGTGGATCCCTTCCTTCACAATTGCTGGAATGTCAGTCTCTCAAATGCTCTGCCTGTCTAAGCTCCCCAAGTCCACAGCACAACACAATATAGGTTTCTGTGCACAAAGCAGATCTCCAGGGCTAGGTATTCAGCAGTCCCAAGCTTTCATTCCCTGCCCACTCCGTTTCTCTTCCTCCTGCCAGTGATCTGGGGTGGGGGGAAGGACTCGGGTCCCACCAGATGAAGTCTTTGGTATGTTACCCTATTTCATGAGGTCTGCTCTGTTCGTGAGGTCTTTATGCAGTCTGGTTCAGCCTTCTTTCTTGTTGCTGTTTAGGCTTAGTTGTATTAACTATATTTTTTAACTATTTGTGATTTTGGGTGGAGATCTCTGTCTCATCTCTCATGCTGCCATCTTGAATCTGAGGTTTTTAAGTTTAAATGCCACAGAAATATCAGAGGTTTCAAGATGCAGGAAGTGTGTGTCTTCTGTTCCTAAATAAATAAGTAATTTTATATAGGTCTTAATTTCTTATTTTGAAATTCAAATTCCCCCTACTTTGGGGGATTGTTATAATGATAGAGTGAGATAGTCAATGTTGAAACACACACACTCTATAATTAGGAGGTAGTTCTATTTTAGTGAGAGTATCAGAGTAGCTAGAAAAATAAACTAAATATTAAGTACTATTTTCCATGAAAAGTGGAGCCAAAATATTAGAATGAGAAACTGTAAAATTGATCATTTCAATTTCAACTTGGTTTGCTTAGTTTCCTTAGTCATTTATTATATTAGTCTTCTTTGCATAAATATAGGAGCAACCCCTACTAGATTTCTCAATTACAAATGTGTCTCAATAGACATCAATTGTGTGGTAATGTATTAGAATAGCAACAATATGGATTAGGTATAAAGTCACCTACATTCCAGCTTGTGTTCTCTTGTTAATTTGAATAGAGGGTGTGAGTGTGTGTGTGTGTGTGT
>JAQQAC010016209.1:61642203-61667556 GCA_029783875.1 Phataginus tricuspis | reverse complement strand
GTGTGTGTGTGTGTGTGTTTTCTCCAAGGGCATGGTAATTTACAAGCAGAAACCAAGAGTCTTAATGAATCCAAATGATCTTCAGACACCTAAAGCAAAAATGAGCCAGAAACCTGAGGGTAGTCAAGAATCAATTAACAACAAATCCAGGATCCATTACATCTTATTTCAATTAAATAATTTGTAATTCTCTTTTTTTAGAAAGTAGTGAATACAAAATGAGAATGGAACATGAAAATCAAGTCATTTATTTCATAACTATTTGGGCATTTTATTTTGTTCTCAGAAACATCCAAAAGAAAGACCATTGATAGAGTTCTTCTGGATATCTAATGATTGCTCTAGCTGACTGATTTATAGTTTCTTCACCAACAGGATTTTCCTTCTCCAAGAATTGTTGTAAATGTTTGGCAATCTCTGATAGCAAATTATTTGCTTAGATCTTGAGTGCATCATTTTGCCTCCCCAGTCTTCAATTTGCCTATCATCAAAATGAGAATAATTGGATGAAATAATTTCCAAGGTCCCTTACAGCCTTAAAATTTTGTGATTCTATGTTTGTAAATTCATAATCTATAAACTTATTCTAACTGGAAAAATATATGATGGCTATTAAAATCATTCAAAATGGGAACGATAGGCCTTAGAAAGGAAAAGAAGCTGAGAAAATAAGCTTTCTCCTTTTTATACAGAAACAAATGATATTTTCTATTTGAAATTTATATTTATTTTTTGTTATGAAATATAGAAATGTTCTATACAAAATACTGGGTGATAAATAGCAGATAAAATGTTGCAATGAAATGGAAGTGAGACTATTTTTAAAAACAAAGTTGATTTTGTTACTGATGCTGTTTCAAGGAAGTTGGATAGTAACTATGACTTCTTGGCACACTTTGTTATCCATACCTATATGTGAATATTTATGTTCAAGCAAATTGAATACAAATAGTTGTGACATATGAATAAACATCTAACCAAACATTGGACTATTGGCTAAATCCAAATGCTTATAGTCTTGTTTATGTAACAAGGAAGGCTCTACCTTCTGATATGCTTCCAATGCCATATATTGTTTCAATATAAAGATATTGTTTGGTTCATTATTCTCATATGATACTTTTAAGACTTTTCTTATTTTTCTAGAACATATCTGCAGGTTTTGTTTGCAGATATTCAAATTCAGAAATATATCAGTAGCAGGGCTAGTCTTAGGTTTAAGCAATTAAGAAAATGTGTAAGAGTTCATATTCCTTCTTCTTCACACCCCCAGCCATACCTGTTTTATTGCTTTGCCAGGCCCTTCATTTCTTTTATCGTTTTGCTGTTGTCACTTTGTTTTAGAAACATTGGAAATGTTGTACAGAGGTCAGCATACTTTATTCTTTTGCCAGGGGACTACTATTGTTCTATTATGTGTGTTGCATTGTGTCTTAAATTTTATTATCTGTGTTTCTTTTGCTTTTGGAATGAAGACACTTAAGAGGATCCCATCTAATGGTTTTTGCTCCAGGAAAGGATTTTCCTTAAAAGTCTACTTGACCTCTACCTCTTTATTATCGTCAAGGAATAAAATCTTCTGACAACAACGGGAGCCATTTCAAAGGGAAACTGTGGAATGACTACCACTTAAACAGAATTTGTGTAGTAGTAATTTCATCCTTACCCCATTGGTTAGCTGCCAGAAGATTTGAATGTGATAGATCTCATCCTTAACTCTAGGGGTGGATCCTGATGAGTCTAGGCCAATTAGAGTAATCCTATACATTAAATACTAATATTAAATTAAATTCTAGAGATCCACTCAGCATAAAGCTCAGGACTTCCACAGTTTGGCAAAGGGATTCTCTGTTTCCTCCTCTCAATCTCCTAATTTGAACATGAAATTATATAGCCCTGGATGAACAATTTAAGCTGCAGAGAAGAGGGAAATAGACAAATAGATTGGATCTCTGAAGATATCATTGAGCTTCAGCATGTCTGCCCCATAGCTAAACTTTCCAAATACATGAGCCAATATATTCTAATATTTTTAAGCAAGTTTGAGTTGTTGTTTGAAACTTAAAGATTCCTAACTGCTACATCTTACATTTAAAAAGTCTGTTCTTGATATATACATACTTTCATGTTATTCAATGTGCTTCTTATAACTCACATGGTGAAAATGATTCTGTTTTAGAGTCAAGAATATAGGAAGTCCACTTCACTCTTACCACAACACAAAAATTCTCAATCATAGTATAAGTTGGTCACAAGGATGTAGTACTACTTGGAGGATATAGCCAATGATTCTGTAACACCTTTCTATGTTGACAGATAATAACTCTATTAGTGGGGGTGAGAACTTCATAATATGGGTAACTGTTGAACCACTGTGTTGTATACTTGAAACCAATATAAGATTGTATATCAATCATACTTCAATAAAAAAGGAAAACAGAAAAAAAGAAAATAGGGTGTCCTTAACTGAGATAAGGTATGCTTCTTTCTTGGAATTGTAAACAAATGTTCTAAGTATAGAACATTTCAAATCATTATATTGTTGAGAGAACAACTGTTCCAAGATTCAAGTTTCTCAAAAATAAAAATGAGGGATTTCCATTGATATTTCAGAGCACCTTCATGTGTCATAATATTGCAATTGAGATGATATCTTAGATGACATGTGGTAAAATTGCTTTATATAGGTCATCATGGAGCTTTCCCATAGCATCTCTTGAAAGGAAAAATAAAATCATGTTACATGTATAAAAGACCCTAGAAATATTTAATGTACATTCAAATATCATTGTTATAATGCAGGGGATTTTTGCTAACATAAAGATTTGAACACAAGAAAGACATGATTCAGGCACTTTTAAAGACGTATTAGTGTTAGGCAGAAAGACAGAAATGAGCGGGATGAAAAGGAGAGAGGGCCCCCAAAGATGACCCAGGGAGTTTATCAAAAAAACCAGAAAGCTAAAAATGACTCAGAGAGTTAATCAGATGAAGCCACAGGGTCTAAGAGTGACTCAGGAAATGTCCAGGGTTCTCCAAGATAAGAAACATCAGAGGCACAGCACAGCCCCTATCCTCATTTCACCAGTCAGAACAAGCCTAGAGAGCTGATAGCTGTCAAACAAGGACTTCTCTGCCCTGCCATAACCACATAAAAGTAGTCTCAGAATAAGTATCTGGTACTGTCTTATCTTAGGCAGGCGTGCTCTGTTAGTCTATGCAGAGTATATTAAAACTTACTTTGCTTTCTTGACTTTGGTCTCTCATCTCACAATACCTGACTTCCCTGAGACACTGTTTCCTTCCTAACATTAGCAGTATCTACACTATGGAAAGTTATACTATGTCTCTCAATGATTTTGGGGGACACATTCCTCAGAGAGAATTGTCACTTTGAAACATCATGCTCTTCAAAATCCATCCAAACATACGCCAGGAATTGCTGTGGAATTTGCATCTTATAAACAAGTAATGATTATCCCCATTATGTTAAATGCCAGAAGTTGTAGCTTACTCAGAAATTCCAGCACAAGGTCTCTCTAGAAAAATAGTGTTTGAAAAAAACTTATAAATGAAAACAAAGGATGAAAAATAGAATGGTAGCATCTCCAAGTACACTGTGAATGGAGTTAATAAGAAGCAAACATTTCCCAAATTCCAAACCCAATGTGCTGGAATAATAACTATCTTCTCTTTGTACCCATAGCATTTTTCTCATTTCATGAATAATGTTATGGTATTTATTACTGTGTTTTACAACTTTAATATAAAATAGCTTTCTAACTAGAAAAGCAACATTGCTTTTGAGGCTATCTTAAATGAAACAATGATACTAAGGTTGATATAGTGGGTTAAGCAAGGACAATTGAAACTTTTATGTAATATTTTCCATTTCTACAAACATTTCTGGTGTATTGAAACGGTGTTGTGATTTATAAGTCTTTGGCCTTGGTTTTAACTATAATCAAGGAGTCAGTTTTCTCAACTAAAACCAGGAGTTAACCAAAAGGTTTGATGAATGAAGATTCCTAAGTAGCTCCTTGAGAATTAAAAATCAAAAGTTCTGCAGTGAGGGTGAATTGAGGCTGAAGGGAATATATACATTAACATGAGTTCTTCAACAAAGAAATACTGATAAATTTTATGCAATAATCTCAGGGCCATTATAAATTATTTATATTGACATGTCCACTTGGATGGTGGCCATTACTCTGAGAATTAAACATATCACTCGCCGTTTTATAAGAATTATAGACAGAGTTCAAGGGTAATTCAATTCAACAACTAATAATGATTCACTTGTACCTACGTGCCAGACACTATACTGGAGTTATAGGACATGAATAAAATACAAGCCTCTAATATGCTCACATATTCCACAAATTAAAAATCTTCTTGATAGGGGACTAAATAATTTGCACAAGTCTGATATAGACCTCAAATTCCTTCTCTGCTCAAACCTTTTGCAGTAAGCACAAGTTTATTTGTGTACAGTCTTTTCCTTCTGCTCCTCAGCCTGGAAAACTACTGTTTCTCTGAGAATGTTGCCTGCTCTCAGAACATTGTCTTTCTCAAATATATTAGTCATTGTTGGTGGGTGATTCTAAAGACTCTGCAAATATCAATTACTGAACATTATTAGATTATTAATTTGTTTAAGACTTTAGGGTTCCCCAAATTTTCTACTGAAAATATGCTTCTGAGTAATTCTGGTAGGATATAGGATATTGCACAGTTTTTGATGAGATCTTCAGAGAATGAATGCCAAGGCAGAGTTCATAAATCATGTCATATTTTCAATACATCATGGATTTAATTGAAAAATGGGAATGTAACATCAGATTTTTAGTAACAACCTGCTTACCCCACTATATCAATCATATTGTTATTGCAAAACAGAGGCAGACATAAATTAGGATGCTCCTTTTAATTGTAAAACTGTTAGTTATTTATGGTATATTCATAAAATAGACATCTCTTTGTGAGACTGTCTCAATTTTATCATAACTATAGCCTTTATATGATGGGCTAAGGGCATGATGAATATTCTGGTCAAATTTTCCATTTTCAATTATATATCTGAAGTTTTGAAAATATGTTGTGATTTATAAGCTCTTTAGCAGCAGATTTAGACCACTATGAAGAAAGTAACATAAAAATAACTAATGATACATGCAACAACATGGATTAATTTCATAGATATCATTATGAGAAAAAGTCAAGCACAAAATTCTTGTTTGATATGACTCCATATGTGTGTACATATATATATAATTTTGAGAAAAATTAATTTATGTTGATTGATGTGAGTATAATGGTTATCTGGGACTTTTGACTAGAAGGAGGCATAAGGGAGCCTTTGGAGTTCTGGAAATCTTTTCTGTCCTCACCTTCGTGATTACATGCTTGCACACATATGTTAACTTTCATTATGGAAAGTCTGTAAACTATAAGTTAAAAATGTTTCTAAAAGGGAAAACTATTAGGCAGGAGTAAAGTAGTAAAGGAGGTGGTATACATACCAAAGAGTGGTGTTGTACAGTGTACAGTGTATTTATTCTTTTGTGGGTCATCTTAGTAACATGCCACAAGGGTTTGGATTAGGGTAAAGTCCAAAACTATTCCTAAAGAGCTATTTCTCTTTTGTTTATGTTTGATTATTATCTTATATTTTTGTTTGACTACTGCTATTCCAACACATTAGTTCCAAAATCTTTTCTGAAAATAAACATTAGCAATACCATTCATGGATTACTGAAGTTTAACTCAAATGGAATTTTGTAGCACAGGGAGATATTTTAAGATTCTGAACAGATCACTGAGGGAGCTATTCTTTTACTTTGAAATTATTTAAGGACTTATTATGCATAAATCTTTGGATTAGGCAACACATGCCATGGAAAATGAAGAAGTCAAATGATGTTACAACTGTGTTGTGTCTTGAAATATTTGAAGTATAGATATATGAGGGAATGAGATCTGTATGTTCTGTTACTTCTCAGAAAAAAAGTTGGGGGAAGGAACAGGGAAATTTTATACTTTAGATGGATCATGTTAGCTAAGGCAGAAAGCTCGCTAGTTGAAAAAATCATAGTTAAGGGAAATTATCCTCCTTATTTTCATTGTGGCTCTTTGAAGAGTTGTTAAGCCCTGGACACTGGAACGACCTGAGCCAAGAGAGGCAAGAATGAAAGGATTATTGTCCATCTCTTTTTGTGTGTATATGTGTGTAATCACAGTTTGCAATAATTACTTTTAGCTTGTGTTATGCAAGACTTATCTCTCAATTAAGTGTGACAGTTGAGAGTTGACTATACCTTCCTGGTGTATGTCATACCTTATTCTATAAATATAGTATCCTGGCCTTTTATACTAAACTTTTAACCAGCCTTATGCTCCTGTATATTTCTATGCATATCATTCTCTCTTTGAAGTCAATGGAGAGCATTTATGGAGCAAGATGAAAATCTGGCTGCCAGCTTGCTCGCATATGTAAATAAACATCTTTTGTTTTATTGTGTCCCTGTGAACTCTTGCACAGAATTTAAATATCCAAAGAAAATCAAATAACTATAGTGATTAAAACTTGAGCTTGAATTGTAATATATATTGACAGCTCCAGAGGAGATAGTAGGGAGTCTTTGCTGGTGTTGGAGAAACTAAAACTAAAAGTGAGAGTTGGCAAAGAGAGAGTGTCACAATTCATCTACTCACTACATTGTTCCGAACAGATATACCTGAATTAAACTTCCTCATATATTTTTCACAAAGGAGACATTACTGAACATTTTCTGGCAAATTCAAAGAAGTTGTCACCATATTCAATCTTGCTAAAGCAAAGGAGATACATCTTAAAACAGAGTATGTTTAAAATTACATTTTATAACAAACCAAGTGGATACACCCAGATAGAATATGAAATGGATTCGTTGTTTCTAGAGAACTTATTGTTCTTTGGAAATCTGACTTTCTAAAAATTATTGTAAGAGCCCAGAAATTTATGTACATAAATATTTTCTGTTGTCAGTATTATTTTATATGTCATTAAATTATTGTCACCAGTATTTCTTTACACGTGACAAATAAACAGCTAGTATTTGTCAGTCTCAGCAATAAACTATAGTGGCAGCAAAACTAATCTGGTGTTAATTAAGCTGTGGAAAACTAAATCAAGCATCAAAAACCACAGATTATTTTAGGCTTCCTCTAGCATAAACAGAAAGCCTCATGGGTTCATAGCATATTATTTTTGTTGACAGTCTTTCACTTTTGACCAACAGATTTCATGTTTTTAATGGGCTCTGTCTTGATTGCTCTTAGTTCTGTCTTCTCTTAGAACTCCAAGCAGCAGTTTGTTAATCCTTCCTATTTTTGTGTATTCAAGCAGAATTACAAACTTCAAATATATCATAAAATGAACCTGTATACAATCTTTCAAAACCACTTAAGTGACCCAGATATGGAAGTACCAGCCTTATAAGTAAATACAGAACAGTTCCAAAATCATCTAAAGTGTTTATTTATAAGCCATTTGTAATTACTGAAAAAATGAAAGCTCTGGAAAATGTAAAACAGGAGAGCACTTTGCACTAAATTACTATTTATCCACAACAAGGAAAGGATAATACTATTTTTCTAAGTCTCTTCTAACTGAGGAGTGTGATTATGTTATACAAGCAAAGGAAGACTTTTAAACTGCAGAAATCTTAGTACACATGTAAAAGAATAAATCACTACAAAGAACAAGCATACAGAGATGAGAAATTCTCATATTCCACTGCAAAAGTTCCATACATTTTTATGCACCTCGATGATGACTAATCAAGTAATGAACTTTTTAGCTTGTCTTTTGAAGTGAATTTTTTGTGGGAATCCAGCGCTCCTTGAACTCCACTATTTCAGAGAAGAAACCCTCTCTATTTTTCTCAGGAATTACTTTCTATTTCCTTCCTTCCTCCCTTCCTTCCTCTTGCCTAATTTCTGGCCTGTTCTCCTGCCTTCATATCCATTCTTCCTACCTTTCAGTTCTCTCTCTATCCCTCTCTCTCTCCATCTCTCTGCATTCCCATGAAAATTTAAGCACCTACTCTGTATGAGGTCATGAAGACACAATATCATCTAAGACAAAATCCATGCCCTCAAGGAATCACAACTTAGAAAAATAGACTTGAACATTAAAAATACAATGTAGTAAATGTAATAAAAAAACCTATGAAGTACCAAAATATAGTTGTTCACTGATGTACAAAAAAACACAATAGGCACATAGGTCAGACTGGAGGAAATAATCAGGAAGCCTTCTTAGATGGACTTTAAGAAAAGATAAAAGTTGATTGTAGCACCATTCACAATAACCAAGATATGCACAGTCACACACATACACACACATACAGAATAATAGTATTCACCCTTTTAAACAGAAGGAAATTCTGCCATTTGTGACAACACAGATGGAGCTGGAATATATTATGTTACGTGGACTAAACAAGACACAGTAAGAGAAACCATTTATATGTAAAATCTAAAGTAGTCAAACTCACAGAAACAGAGAGTAGGGTGGTGGTTGCCAGAAGCTGATGGTGAGGGGAAATGAGATGATGTTGACTGAAGTGTACACAGCTTCAGTTGTGCAAGATGAATAAATTCTGGAGTTCTGTTGTACAGCATGGTGATGATAGTTAATGAGACTATATTAAATACTTCAAATTTGGTAATAAGATAGATCTTAAATCTTCTCACCATACACACATACACATATACACACAAATGGCAAACATATAGAGATTAAAGATGCGATAATTAACTAGATTGTGATGATTATTTCAAAATAGATATGCATATCAAAACATCAAATTTTACACTTTAAATATATAAAATTTATATATGTCAATGATATCTCAATAAAAAAAGAAGAGATACCTAAAAGAAGTGTGACATGCATCAGAGGCACCAAAATAAGCATATACAAAAATATGATATCAGGCACTCAGGATGCATTCTGGAAACTATGTTCAGTATACTCAGAGGACAGGATACATGCGGAGTTTGTCAAGGCATGAAACCATGGAAACAGACTTAGTTATAATATGGAGAGGTTTATGTGATAAATTTAGCAAATTTGCTTTATTCTGGAAGGTATGGGCAGCCATTCAAGACATTTTAAACATGAACATGGAATAATCATGCTACAGGTTTTTAAAAGATCACTTTAGAATTAGTATGAAGGAAGAAGTGAAATAAGGCAGAAAACTAGGTTAGGGAACTTATGCAACAACTAGGCAAACATGTATAAGAGACTTAGCTAAGGAAATGGCACTGGGACAAAAAGGAAGGAATAGATTTGAGAGCTATAAAGGATGTGTTCTTATCAGGACTCATTTAAATTCCATAACCAACCTGATTTAGTTATAATAATGTACTTCTTTTTCATAGCACTTGTTATAAATATTATTTAATCACTGTGTTTCAAGTGTCTTGAACAAAAAGTTTTCTATTTCCATGTACAAACATGCCATTTATTGTTTATGAGTATAAGTAAACAACATATTTTGTCTGTGATTCTGACACATTTCCAAGTAAGTCTCCTATATTTTTAATTTTAATTTTATTTTGTTATCAGTAACATACAATTACACGAGGTATATTGTGATTACTAGATTGGCCCCATTATCAAGTCCCAACCACATATCCCAATACAGTCACTGTCCATCAGTGTAGTAAGATGCTATAGAGTCACTACATGTCTTCTCTGTGCTATAATGCCTTCCCATGTCTCCACCCCTACATTATGCGTGATAATCATAATGACGCTTATTCCCCTTATCCCTCCCTTTCCACCCATCCTCCAAAGCCCCTTTGCATTTGGCAACTGTTAGTCCATTCTTGGGTTCTGTGAGTCTGCTGTTCTTTTGTTCCTTCAGTTTTTGCTTTGTTCTTATACTCCACCGATGAATGAAATCATTTGATACTTTTCTTTCTCCACCTGGCTTATTTCACTGAGCATAATACCCTCTAGCTCCATCCATGTTGTTGCAAATAGTAGGATTTGTTTTCTTCTTATGGCTGAATAATATCCCACTGTGTATATGTACCACATATTCTTTGTCCATTCATCTACTAGTGGACACCTACGTTATTTCCATTCTTGGCTATTGTAAATAGTGCTGCAATAAATATAGGGGTGCATATGTCTTTCTCAAACTGGGCTCCTGCATTCTTAGAGTAAATTCCTGGGAGTGGAATTCCTGCATCAAATTGTATTTCTATTTTTAGATTTTTGAGGAACCTCCATACTGCTTTCCACAATGGTTGAACTAATTTACATTCCCAGCAGCAGTGTAGGAGGGTTCCCCTTTCTCCACATCCTCACCAACACTTGTTGTTGTTTGTCTTTTGGATGGTGGTCATCCTAACTGATGTGAGGTAATATTTCATTGTGGGTTTAATTTGTATTTCTCTGATGATTAGGGATGTGGAGCATCTTTTCATGTGCCTTTTGCCCATCTGAATTTCTTCTTTGGAGAAGTGTCTTTTCAGATCCTCTGCCCATTTTTTAATTGGATTATTGCTTTTTGTTTGTTGAGGTGTGCGAGCTCTTTGTATATTTTGGATGTCAGCCCCTTATTGGGTATGTCATTTATGAATATATTCTCCCATACTGTAGGATGTCTTTTTGTTCTACTGATGGTGTCTTTTGCTGTATAGAAGCTCGTTAGTTTAATATAGTCCCACTTGTTCATGTTTGTTTTCATTTGCCTTGCCTGGGGAGATATGATCATGAAGAAGTTGCTCATGTTTATGTCCAAGAGATTTTTACCTATGTTTTTTTCTAAGAGTTTTATGGTTTCATGACTTGCATTCAGGTCTTTGATCCATTTTGAGTTTACTTTTGTGTATGGAGTTAGACAGTAATCCAGTTTCATTCTCTTACATTTAGCTGTCCAGTTTTGCCAACACCAGCTGTTGAAGAGGCTCTCATTTCCCCATTGAATATCCATGGCTCCCTTATCATATATTAATTGAACATATATGCTTAGATTAATATCTGGACTCTCTATTCTGTTCCACTGGTCTATGGGTCTGTTCTTGTGCCACTACCAGATTGTCTTGATTACTGCGGCTTTGTAATAGAGCTTGAAGTCTGGGAGCATAATTCCCCTGTTTTATACTTCCTTCTCAGGATTGCTTTGGCTATTCGGGGTCTTTTGTGGTTCCATATGAATTTTAGAACTATTTGTTCCAGTTCACTGAAGAATGCTGTTGGTATTTTGATAGGGATTGCATTGAATCTGTAGATTGCTTTAGGCAGGATGGACAATATTAAATCTCCCTAACGAAAAGCATGGGATGATTTTCCATTTATTAGTGTCCTCTTTAATTGTTCTTAAGAGTGTTTTCTGGTTTTCAGGGTATAGGTCTTTCACTACTTTTGTTAGGTTTATTACTAGGTATTTCATTCTTTTTGATACAATTGTGAATGGAATTGTTTTCCTGATTTCTCTTTCTACTGATTCACCATTAATGCATAGGAATGCAACAGATTGCTGTGTATTAATTTTGTATCCCACAACTTTACTGAATTCAGATATTAGATCTAGTAGTTTTGCAGTAGATTCTTTAGGGATTTTTATGTACAATATCATGTCTTCTGCAAACGGGGACAGTTTTACTTCTTCCTTATCAATCTGGATGCCTTTTATTTCTCTGTCTTGTCTGCTGTGGCTATGTCCTCCATTACTATATTGAATAAAAGTGGGGATAGTTGGCATCCTAGTCTTTTTCCTGATCTTAGAGGAAAATCTTTCAGCTTTTCACTGTTAAGTATGATGTTGGCTGTAGGTTTGTCATATATGGCCTTTATTATGTTGATGTACTTGCCCTCTATACCCATTTTGTTGAGAGTTTTTATCATGATGGATGTTGAATTTTGTCCAATGCTTTTTCAGCATCTATGGAGATGATCATGTGTTTTTTTTTCTTCTTTTTGTTGATGTGGTGGATGATGTTGATGGATTTTCGAATGTTGGACCATCCTTGCATCCCTGAGATGAATCCCACTTGATAATGGTGTATGACCCTCTTGATGTATTTTTGAATTCGGTTTGATAATATTTTGTTGACTATTTTTGCATCTACGTTCATCAAGCATAATGGTCTGTAGTTTTTTTTCTGGTGGTGTATTTGCCTGATTTTGTTATTAGAGTTATGCAGGCATCATAGAATGAGGTTGGAAGTATTCCCTCCTATTCTATTTTTTGGAAAACTTTAATGAAATGGGTATTATGTGTTCTATAAATGTCTGATAGAAATCAGTAGTGAAGCCATATGTTCTGGGGGTTTTGTTCTTGGGTAGTTTTTGGATCACTGATATAATTTCATTGTTGCTAATTGGTCTGTTCATATTTTCTGTTTCTTTCTGGGTCAGTCTTGGAAGGTTGTATTTTTCTAGAACTTGTCCATTTCTTCCAGGTTATTCAGTTTGTTAGCATATAATTTTTCATGGTAATCTCTAATAATTCTCTGTGTGTCTGTGGTGTCTGTAGTTATTTTTTCGTTCTCATTTCTGATTCTGTTTATGTGTGTAGATTCTCTTTTTCTCTTAATAAATCTGGCTAGGGGTTTATCTATTTTCAAAGGACTAGCTCTTGGTTTCATTAATTTTTTCTATTGTTTTATTATTCTCAATTTTATTTATTTCTTCTTTGAACTTAATTATGTCCTTCCTTCTACTGACTTTAGGCCTCATTTGTTCTTCTTTATCCAGTTTCAATAATTGTGAATTTAGACTATTCATTTGGGATTGTTTTTCTTTCTTTCAATAGTCCTGGATTGCTATATACTTTCCTCTTAGAACTGCTTTTGCTGCCTCCCACAAAAGTTGGGGCATTGTGCTGTTGTTTATTTTGTCTGCATATATTTCTTGAACTCTGTTTCAATTTACTCATTCATCCAGTGATTATTTAGGAGCATTTTGTTAAGCCTTCATGTGTTTGTGAGCCTTTTTGTTTTCTTTGCTCAGTTTATATCTAGTTTTATACCAGTATGATCTGAGAAGCTGGCTGGTACTATTTCAATCTTTTTTAATTTGCTGAGGCTCTTTTTATGTCCTAGTATGGTCTATTCTGGAAAATGTTCCATGTGCACTTGAGAAGAATGTGTACCCTGCTGCTTTTGGATGTAGAGTTCTGTAGATGTCTATAAGGTTCTTCTGTTCTAATGTGTTGTTCAGTGCCTATGTGTCCTTACTTTTTTCTGCCTGGTTGATATGTCCTTTGGAGTGAGTGGTGTGTTGGAGTCTCCTAAAATGTATGTGTTGCATTCTGTTTCCCTGTTTAATACTGTTGGTATTTGTTTCACATATGTAGGTGTTCCTGTGTTGGGTGCATAGATATTTATAATAGTTATATCTTCTTGTTGGATTGACCCCTTTATCATTATGTAATGTCTTTCTTTGCCTCTTGTTACTTTCTTTGTTTTGAAGTCTATTTTGTCAGATAGAAGTACTGCAACACCTGCTTTTTTTCTCCCTATTGTTTGCATGAAATATCTTTTTCCATACCTTCAGTTTTAGTCTGTGTATGTCTTTGGGTTTGAAATGAGTCTCTTGTCGGCAGCATATTGATGGGTCTTGCTTTTTTATCCATTCTTTTACACTGTGTCTTTTGGTTGGTGCATTCAGTCCATTTACATTTAGGGTGATTTTCGATAGATATGTACTTATTGCCATTGCAGCCTTTGGATTCATGGTTACCAAAGGTTCAAGGGTAGCTTCTTTACTATCTAACTGCCTAACTTAAATCACTTGTTATGCTATTATAAACACAGTCTGATGATTATTTCTCTCCCTTCTTTTTCTTCCTCCTCAGCTTTTTATATATCAGGTGTTTTATTCTGTACTCTTTGTGTTTCCCTTGACTGATTTTGTGATAGCTGATTATATTTTGCATTTAGTTAGTCTACTTACTTTGCTGTGGTTTTATTTCCTCTGGTGACATCTGTTTAGCTGTAGGAGCACTCCCATCTAGAGAAGACCCTTTAAAATACATTGTGGAGATGGTTTGTGGGAGGTAAATTCCCTCATCTTTTGCTTATCTGGGAACTGTTTAACCCCTCCTTCAAATTTAAATGATAGTATTGCCAAGTACGGTATTTTTGGTTTGAAGCCCTTCTGTTTCATTGCATTAAATATATCATGCCATTCCCTTCTGGCCTGTAAGGTTCCTGCTGAGAAGTCTGATGATAGTGTGAATGGGTTTTCCTTTGTAGGTGGTATTTTTTCTCTCTCTGTCTTCTTTTAATACTCTGTCCTTGTCTTTGATCTTTGCCATTTTAATTATTATATGTCTTGGTGTTGTCCTCCTTGGGTCCCTTGTGTTGGGAGATCTTTGGACTTCCGTGGACTGCGAGACTATTTCCTTCCCCAGAATAGGGAAGTTTTCAGCAATTATTTCTTCAAAGACACTTTCTATCCCTTTTTCTCTTTCTTCTTCCTCTCGTACTCCTATAATTCAAATATTGTTCCATTTGGATTGGTCACACAGTTCTCCTAATATTCTCTAATTCCTAGATATCCTTTTATATCTCTCTGCTTCAGCTTCTGTGTATTCCTGTTCTCTGATTAACAGTGTCTTGCCCTCATCCAGTCTGCTCTTAAATCCTTCCAATGTTTGTTTCATGTTATTTCCCTCCAGAATTCATCCCTTAGCTCTTGAATATTTCTCTGTAGCTCCATCAGCATGCTTATGATATTTATTTTGAATTCTTTTTCAGGAAGATTGGTGATTTCAGTCTCACCAAGCCCTCTCTCTGGTGTTTGAATGACTTTGGACTGAACAAGGTTCTTCTGCCTTTTTATGGCAATGGGAGTAGTTGCCGTCTAGTGGTGAGTGTATCAGCTGGGAGAACAAAGTCCCTTCCGGCTTGCTGGTCACCTTGCCTGTCTCCACTCTCTGAGCTGATTAACCGCACATAAGGGAGAAGCCTCTGGGTTAATACCCTAGGCTGTTGTGGGTGGGGCAGCCCTCAGGATGGCCTGGGGCACTGGCAGGTGTCACAGTCCAGTAGCACGTGTGTCTGCCACAAGGACAAGCCCCCTTCGTGCCTCCTGGACTCCGCGCACATTACCTCTCTCTGTGCCAGTCAACCACATGCAGGGATAAGCTTCTGTGTTTATCCCCTAAACTGCCATCAGCAGCGTGGCCCTTGGGATGGCCTAGGGCACTGGCAGGAGTTTCAGGTGAGAAGCGCATGCCTTCCAGACTCAGTGAGCCTCCCCACTGTCTGTGTCAGTCAACCACATGCAGGGAGCAGCCTCTGCATCTGGGCCTATTAGCTGCATGCAGGGAGAACCCTCTGTGTTAAACTGTGTGGTTGCTGTAGGCAAGGCTGCTCCCCAGCTGTTCTGCAGCACTGGTGGGTCAGCCTGTTTACTGGCAGTGCTGGTTGGGGTGAATGAATGGGGGGCTGCTTATTGCTGTGAGGGTTTTGGAGCTGCATTGCCAACCAAGGGGTTAGGGCACCTGAAGTTCTTTAAAGCTACCAGCCTGCTGGGATGAGTGTGCCGGGATGATTTTGTCTACCTATTAAACCCTCCTCCCTTTAAGACTTTTAAAGTGCCTGCTTTTCTTTTGTCCCAGAGCAGCCAACTATGGGAGCCTGTTTTCAGTCTTAATCTTGAATTTTGATTTTCTGCTCTTCTAATATCCAGAGCACCATGCAACGTGTGTCTGTGCTCTCAGGGCAGATTACTAGGATTGGTTATTTAGCAGTCTTGTGCTTCAATTCCCTCTCCAATCTGATTGTCTTTCTCCCGATGGTGAGCTGGGGTGGACGGAGTGCTCAGGTCCCACCAGGTCATGTCTTTGTATCTTATCCTTTTCTGTGAGATGTTGGGTTCTTTCAGATGTAGCCTGGCTGGTGTACTGTATGTTCTAGTCACTCTTTTAGGAATAGTTGTATTTGCTGTATTTTCAAAATTTATATGGTATTGGGAGGAGATTTACACCACCCTACTCACACTGCCAACTTTTCCTCCTCCCTGAACAACACCTTTTACATAGAAGATTTTCTATATATTTTTAACAATATTGTAATGAATGACATGAAATTATGGTCCTGAAAATGAGATACTGGAGTTTGCAGTTCTAAATTATCCTAAGTCCAGAGTGTATATATGGAAGTTGGTGGGTGAAGTGAAGGGTTTTTGAAGAACAAGTACTTGTGAGACAAATGTGTTGGATGGGTTATCTAGATAGATATTGGATTGATTCTATTGAGCATGGATTAAGAAATCTGTGCTCACGATGGCTTCTGAGGAGGCACAATCTTGATGGAACTTGGTTTTGGTGTCTGTCCTCTACAAAATTAGTTTCTAGTCAAGTATAAAGTGTTCATGCATAAACAACCATAAATAAATACATTTCAGCATAATCAAATATTAATATGGTCAGAAATAACTGTGACTGTAAAAGATGAGGGATCACTGACATAATTGCTTAGAATTAAAACATAATAATAATGAAGCAAAGAACCATAGAATGATATTGGCCAGTTCATCTCTTAGTTTATGATATTTATCTAAGCATATACATACAGAAGACTATCCTACCACAGGTAAACAGTAATTTTACAGTAGATTGTGTGCCTTTAAATAGAGGAAATCATTACATACTGTATTTATATGCTTTGAAGTACTTCCAGTGTCTCAAACCATGGGAAAAATATCAATTAATCTCAGAATTTTAAATTTTTCTATTATATTTAAAAGTCAGATTAACTATGTGTTGCCCCCCAGAGCAGCAATCTAAAATTTTATGTTTGTAGCTCATATATAAAATGATAATATTTAAACATCAAATTGGGGGAAACAAACCAAACTGTTCACGGTCAGAGGGTCTGGTACTAGGATGCTCAGCTCTGCAGTACCATCCTGAGGGCTCAGGGAATCAAAGGCTTGGTATTCCTATAATCCAGTTTTGCCTTGCTACTTTGAAAACTATCTTAAACTCCTGGCCTAAGAATGAACACAATATTTTGATTAACACATCAATCTAAGTACTATTAAAGTTCAGTTCAGTACAAGAGATTAAAGATACTGTTATGCACTTGAAGAACTGGTATGAGTAGTGCCAGCCTCTCTTCTTGTTACAATTATATCTGTTCTATGTAAAAGAGATATATAAAAGGAGTTGAAACCATTTAGGTGAAAATTGCCTTGTTTGCTTTCTCAATCTGTTTAGAAGATACATTTTCTCATAAATAAAACAGCTCAAATCAAATTGTACCAAATGTCAAATAAATTTGTTCTGAATTAACAATACTTGACATCAAAGAAAAGTAGTATGCTTGTCAAGAGATACAGATAAGGGGTTAATATTGTATGTCACATAATTGCTTCTAATCAATTTTGATTACCAGATTCCTTTATCATCAAATGAGTACTCTAACACAGTAAATTTAATATTTATTTGTGCAATCATTCATTTGTACAAATATTCCTATTAGTGTGAAATATGTGAGTTTTATGAAATACAGTGAGAAATATGTTAAAGACATTTTAAAATATAGCCTTTGCTGTTAGCAATATGATGAAATACATTGTGGCTGATGGAAAGAGACATGTAGCAGAAATAAAAAGGCTGGGACCATGTCCAGCTCTGCCACTTTCTAGCAATTTGGACATGCTACTAAATTCCAGGATTAAAACAATATATTTGTACAGTAATTTATAAAAGCAGATATGCTAAATAAATATATTTAGGAACAATACCCAGTGAGAAATAGACACACACATATAATTAACTGTAAATGAAGGCTAAATGTGACATGTGTTACAATAGAGGCATAAACAAAGTGGTGGAAAGATTTGACTGGGAGAGATTTAAACATGGAAAATATTTATCTTTCAAAAGGAACATAAAAGTTAAATCTTTTAAGCAAAATTATATACCAAATATCTCCTGCAAAACTTTCATTCATTAAAATGGTGATCAGCAAAATCTACCTTGAGTATGATCAATCCTAAACTAGTTAGAACACACCTCTAACTGATACTATTTTTCAACTGGGGTCCATTTCAGGCAAAACAAGTCACAAGAAGACAACTAAATATTGGAGAATTTTAAGTAAAATTTCCAGATTATTTTTCTAGGGTATAGTATATATAAAGTTCAGTCCTTTGTAGATTATTTATATCTCTAGTCCTACAGACTGATAAGTGATGACTGGGCGGGGCAGGTCTTGCACTACCCTCAGTCAGCCAAAAAACACAAATAAAATATACATAAATTATGGTCACTCAATTATACAATATCTAGAAATGGAGCTCCAGAAATTTGTAACAATTGTCAAAACATACTTTGTTTCTTTTAAGCTTCAGTTAACCCAAAAATTTAGTCACCCAGAAATCCTCACTTTGGGCATTCAAGTTAACTGAAATTGTATTGTATGTCAAAACAGTGCTCTCACATAATACTATTTAGCTTAGTTATCAAATGAAATGTTACATGTTTGGAAGAACAATAGTTATGTACACCTTGTGAATGAATTCACTTTTCTTCCTCTTTTCTAACATGAAGAAGGCATGGTAGAATGGAGTGGATGTAGCTATTTGTCCATACAGGAAAGAGATCAGAAGAAAAATCCCACGTTGGTACAAGTAAGGAGTAGACAATTGTGAAAACTGAGATAAATGCAGAGAACTTTATTAGGAAAATGTGTGTGTGTGTGTGTGTGTGTGTATAAGCAGGGAAAAGTGGAAAGGTACTTTACCTGAATTCTAGTCTGTCAGTTCAACCAACAATTTTGAGCACTTCAACTCTCTCTGCCTCAATTTTATAATCTGTAAAATGAAGGTTTATATTATATGATATCTAAGGTCCTTTCCAGGAACTCTAATATCCTATAGATGAATTATCTTTCTAGTAGGAATGATTTTCATATACTGTTAAAGTTAAGCACAGAAGAAAATAATATACTTTTATTTTCTAGTTTTGATATTATTTTCCCTTTCATCATGTAATTAGTGTTTTGTTTAAAATAGTTATGTTTATCCTGTGAATAATAAACATTTCATTTCAAATTTAATATTGTCATAATAAAAGACCATCATAAAAAGTTCATATTTTTGGAAATCTAAAATGTCAGAATTTATTTTAAGTCCTCATTTTTGTAAATGCACACATTATTTTTTGTTTATATATGTTCAGGAGGTGTCACTTCCGGTAGTATTTACATTTCAACTAACCCCACAGAGTTACATAGTAACCACTGCACTGTAGAAAAGATATCACAAAAATGATTGCTAAAAAGAACGAGCATTTATATTTAGTCATATTTGTGGCAAGATGATGTAACTTTTAGACTCACTATATTTTATCATCTGTGTGTACTTTTATGTATTAAACACCCTTTGTTTAAAACTATCTTCCATTCTAAACAAAGGAAATACTGGAAATAAGCACAATTAAAGGAGAGGACTGATTTTTTTTCATTTATGAAAGGAAGGCAGGGGATAGAAAGAGAAAAGACACTGCAAGATGGTAGAATAGAGTATTAGCAGTGATTGTGTTTTAATAGAACTGTGGATAAGGTTTGTTTTCTTTTATTTTACATTTCTTTTTTGCATTTTGTGTATTATCTACAGTAGGGATGTATTGAGGAGAAAAGAGCTACATTTTCCCCAGAAGAAATTTTCTGTTTATTGTTACATTATTTACAATAGCCAAGATATGGAGGCAACTAAAGTGGCTATCAATAGATAAGAAAGATGTGGTATCTGTATATACAATAGAATGTTGTTTAGCCATAAAAAGAAAGAAATCTCACCGTCTGTCACAACATTGATGGACCCAGAGGGTATTATGCTAAGTGAAATAAGCCAGGCAAAGAAAGATAAATACCATATGATTTCATTTATTTGTGGAATCTAAAAAGAGAACAAAACAAAATTAACAAAACAGCAATAAATTAACACACTGAGAAGCGTCTTGTGGTTATCATGGGGTAGTTGTTGGGATGGGTGGTTGAAATAGGTGAAGGGGATAAGAATGCACAAAATGTTAATCATAATATAAATTAGTCACATGGATGAAAGTACAGCATAGAGAACACAGTCAATATTTCTGTAACACCTTTCTTTGTTGACAGAAATTATAGTAGTTGAGGTGAACATTTAATAATGTATATAACTGTCAAATCACTATGTTGTACACATGAAGCAAACATAAAATTATGTATCAACTAAATTTCAGTGAAAATATCAAAAATTAAAAATGAACTTAAAAAAGCAATTTTATAAATGCAGATGTTATCAACCCTCATCAATCACACCTCATATCTGATTTTTCAGCTGTCTATTTCTCTTCATGTCCACTACCTGTACCTAAGACCCAGATACCTTTATCCCACACTGGGTTAACAGCCTCCTAACTGGTATTTCTGTCTCCACTTATGCCCATATACAAATGCATCCTTTACATAATACTCAGAAGTATTTTTGTAAAATGTATATTGGATTATATCATTCTCTTTATTAAAACATTTCCACAACTCCTCATCATCTATAACAATAGCTTCCACACTTTGTTTTATCCATAGACCTCTATTAATTAATTCTTAATTGGAAGCCTATTATAAAACATATTTTTTAAAATGTAAAGTTACTCTTATGATTAAAGCAGAAGTGGTGGACCTGAAGACTGGTCTGCTTGGTACCCTGCTGGTGGTATTCTGAGGATATTCATAGAAATCTTAAAACTCTCCAGAAAAGTTTGAGAACCTCTATTAAACAGGATGAAGACCAAATTTCTTAGAATAGTTACAAATGACTTTTCTCATGTACCCTCTGTTTATTTCTCTAATCTTATCCCTTGTTGCTACCACAACCATTGAAATTCCAATTACATATTTAGTCAACTTAAGTTGATGCATAATATGGGTCCTCTGCATAAAAAACCACCACTTCCTTGTTCATTTGGTAAGGTATTATTCTTTAATTAAAATCTTTCTTTTATGCACTTTAAAATGTTTTAATTTATTTTCTTTAATTAATTATGACTAATATACAATCATATAAGTTTCAAATATACAAAAATGTCGTTTCACAGTTAACATATTATTAAATCCTCACCCACTTAGTGCAGTTACTGTCTGTCAATACAGAAAGATGTTACAGAATCATTGACTATATTCTCCATGCTGTACAAATATCCCCATGACCAACTTATATTATGACGGAGAATTTCTGTGTCCTTTATCCCCCTCACCCTCCTATCCACCCACCCCCAAACCCTTCCTGATTGGTAACCACCAGTCATTTTTCAGTGTCTAAGAGTCTACTGCTGTTTTTCCATTTTGTTTTGTTTTAGATTCCACATACAAGTGAAACCATATGGTATTTGTCTTTAACCACCTTGCTTACTTCACTTAGCATAATACTCTCCATGTTGTTACAAATGGCAAGAACTTTTAATGGCTGAATAATAATCCATTGTATGTATATACTACATTGTCCTTGTCCATTCTTCCACTGATGGACACTTTGATTGCTTCCACATCTTTGCTTTGTAAATAATGCAACAAAAACATAGGGGTGTATATATTTTTTACATCAGAGATTTTGTTTTCTTTGGGTAAATTCCTGGAACTGGAGACACTGGGTCCTTCGGAATTTCTATGTTTAGATTTTTGAGGAACTTCCATACAGCTTTCCATAGTGGTTGAACCAATTTACATTCCCACCAACAGTGTAGGAGTGTTGCCTTTTCTCTGCAACCTTGCCAACACTTATATCTTATCTTTTGTATGGTGGCCATCCTAACTGGTGTGAAGTGATATCTCATTGTGATTTTGATTTGCATTTCCCTGATTATTAGCAATGTGGAGCATATTTTCATGTACCTGTTGGTCATCTATTTCTTTGGAAAAATGTCTGTTCGGGTATCTGCCAATTTTTTAAATGGGTTATTTTTGTTTTGCTGTTGAGTCATATGAATTCTTTATATATTTTGGCTGTTAATCTCTTATTTGATTAATTGTTTATGAATATATTCTCCCATTCTGTATGCTGAATTTTTGTTTATTTGATGGTGTCATTTTCTGTACAGAAGTCTTAGTTTTTATTTAATGCCATATATTCATTTTATTTTGTTTCCCTTGCTTGGAGAGATGTATCTAAAAAAATTGCTCATGCTTATGTTTAAGAGAATTTTGCCTGATTTTTTTCTAAGATTTTTATGGTTTCATGTCTTAGATTTAGGTCTTTGATCCATTTTGAGTTTACCTTTATGCATGGAGTTAAATAGTAATCCAGTTTCATTTTCTTGCATGAAGCTGTTCAGTTTTCCCAACACCAGTTATTGAAGAGACTATTTGCACTGCATATTCATTTCTCCTTTACCATACATTAATTGGCCATATATATGTGAATTTGTTTGTGATATCTATATTTTCTTCCATTGATCAATGGGTCTGTTCTTATACTAGTACTATAGTGTTTTGACTTCTGTTTGTTTTTAGTATATCTTGAAGTCAGGGAGCATAATACCCACAACTTTGCTTTGTTTGTTTGGGGTCTTTTGTGTTTCCATATGAATGTTATGAGTATTTTCTCTAGTTCATTGAAAAATGCCATTGGTATTTTGATGGGGATTGTATTGAACCTGTAAATTGCTTTTGGAAGGATTGTTATTTTGACAATATTAATTCTTTCTATTTGTAAGCATGAGATAGATCTCAATTTATTTGTGTTTTAATTTCTTTTATCAGTGCCTTATAGATTTTTAAATAAAGGTCTTTCACTTCCTTGGTTAAGTTTATTCCTCAGTATTTTATTTCTTTAATGCAATTGCAAATAGTATTGTTTTCCTGGATTATCTTTCTGCTAGTTCATTGTTAGTATATAGGAATCCACCAGAATTCTGCACACTGAGTTGTATCCTGAAACTTTGCTGAATCCAGTTTTTAGCTTTTCACTATTGAATATGATGTTAGCTGTGGGTTTGTTGTATATGGCCTTTATTATGTTGAGGTATGTACCCTATCTACCCATTTTTTAGACCTATAATCATGAATTGATGTTGAATTTTATCAATTGTCTTTTCAGCATCTATTGAGGTGATCATGTGGTTTTTCTCCTTCTTTTTTAAGGTGGTGTATGGCATTGATTAATTTACAGATATTGTAGCATCCTTGCATCCCTGCAATAAATCCAACTGGGTCATGATGGCTGATCCTTTTAATGGAAGTTTTCCCCCCTCTTCTACCTTTTGGAATACTTTAAGAAGGATGAGTATTATATCTTATTTAAATGTTTGGTAGAATTCAGCTATGAAGCCATCTGGTTCTAGAGTTTCATTTGTTGGGAGATTTTTGATGAACAATTCAAATTAATTCCTGGTATTTGGTCTGTTCATACTTTTATAGGAATTTTTCCATTTCTTCTCAGTTTTCCAATTCATTGCCATATAATTTTTCATAGAATTCTCTAATAACTCTTTGTATTTCTCTGCTTCCAGTTGTACATTCTTTTTCATTTCCAATTCTGTAAATTTGTTTCCTCTCTCTTTTTTTCTTGATAAGTATGGCTAGGGGTTGCTTAATTTTTTTATTATCTTCTCAAAGAACCAACTCTTGGTTTACATTTTTTTCTATTGTTTTATTATTCTCTGATATTTTTATTTCTTCTCTAATATTTATTATGTCCCTTCTTCTGTAACTTTGGGTTTCATTTGTTCTTTTTTATAGTTTCTTTCATTGTGAGTTTAGACTGGGAATGAATAATAGATTGCTGCAAGCAGAGAGACAATCAATGAGATGGAAATTATAGAAGAGGAACACAATGAAGCTAAGGAAGAGAGAAAAAATTAACTCTAGGAATGAAAGAATTCTAAGAGAACTGTGTGACAACTCCAAAAGAAACAATATTCAAATAATAGGGGTACGAGAAAGGAAAGAGAGTGACAAAGGGATGGAAAGTTTCTTTGAGGAAATCATTGTTGAAAACTTCCTCAATCTAGGGAAGAAAACAGTTCATAGAAACACAGAGGGCCCCTAAGAAAAGAAATCCCAGGAAGACAAAATCAAGATGGATAATAATTAAAATGGATAAAATTAAGGACAGCAGCCAGAGAAAAAGTTTACTTATAAGGGAAACACCACCAGGCTATCAGCAGATTTCTCAGCAGAAACTTTGTAGGCCAGAAAGGAATGGCATGAAATATTTAATATACTGAAAGGGAAAGACCTTCAACCAAGAATCCTCTGCCCAGCAAGATTATCATTTAAATTTGAAGCAGGAATTAAACAATTTCCAGATAAATGAAGGGTCAAAGTATTTTTAACAACTAAAGCAGCATTATAAGATATGTTAAAGAGGCTTCTGTAGATGGAAATGCTCCTAAGACTAAAGAGTGTTGACCAGTGATAATAAACCCACAGTAAAGGTAGTAGACCAATTAATTACCAAGCAATTACAAAATTAAAACAGAGGCAGCAAAACCAACCATACACAAAATCAATCAAGGTAGACACAAAAGCTGCAGATTATGATAACTAATACATAAAGTGTGGAGGAGGACAGCGACTTCTTCATGAACATATCCCCCCGGGCAAGGGAAACAAAAGCAAAAATAAACAAGTGGGACTATATTAAGCTGAAAAGCTTCTGTACAGCAAAGGATACCACCAGTAGAACAAAAAGACATCCTACAGTATGGGAAAATATATTCATAAATGATGCATCTGATAAGGAGTTGACATCCAAAATATATAAAGAACTCACTCACCTTAACAAACAAAAAGCAAATAATCCAATTAAGAAATGGGCAGAGGACATGAATAGACACTTCTCTAAAGAAGAAATTCAGATGGCCAACAGGCACATGAAAAGATGCTCCACATCGCTGGTCATCAGAAAAAGTATTTTTAGACTGTGTTTCAAATAGAGCAATCAGCAACTAAGACTGTCATATAGTCAGAAAGCTATCCTTCAACCTTTGGTAACCACAAACATAAAGCCTATGAAAGATACACAAAAATGTAAAAAAGAGAAATCCAACCACAATGCAAAAGAAAACAAATTAAAAGAGAAGTGTGTAGAGGAAAAAAAGAACAGAGAAGAGCTATAACAACAAACAAAAACAATAAAATGGCAATAAGTACATATGTATCATTAATTACCTTAAATGTAAATGGACTGAATGAACCAATCTAAAGATAAAGTGTGACAGAATGGATAAAGAAACAAAACCCGTCTATATGCTGACTACAGGAGACTCATTTAAGACCCAAAGACATACACAGACTGAAAGTGAAGGGATGGAAAATGATATTTCATGCAAACAATAAGGAGAAAAA
>JAQQAC010016209.1:61546705-61641803 GCA_029783875.1 Phataginus tricuspis | reverse complement strand
AAAAATTGGGAATAACAGTACTTAGAGAAAATAGATTTCAAAACAAAGAAAATAACAAGAGACAAAGAAGGACATTACATAATGATAAAAGGGTCAGTATAACAAGAAAATATAACAATTATAAATAACTATGCAACCAACATAGGCACACCTAAATATGTAAAACAAATACTAACAGCATTATAGGAGGAAGTAGATTACAATATATTCATTGCAGGAGACTTTAACACACCAGTAACATCAATAGACAGTTTGACCAGACAGAAAATGAAACTGAATAATGCATTAAATCATATAGCAACAGATATTGACAGAACACTCCACAGAAAAGCAGAAGGATACATATATTCCTAAAGAACATATGGAACATTCTCCAGAATAGATCTTAGGCCACAAAAAGAGTCTCAATAAATTCAAAAAGTTTGAAATTTTATCAATCAGCTTCTCAGACCAAAATGGTATGAAACTAAAAATAAATGACACACAAAAAACAAAAAAGCACAGAAGAAAATGGAGGCCAAACAACATACCTCTAAATAATCAATGTATCAGTGAACAAATTAAAACAGGAAGCAAGTAAAAATGAGGACAAATGAAAAAATTAAAATCGCGAAATAGCTTTGGGACACTGCAAAGGCCATTCTAAGAGGGAAACATAGCAATATAAGCCTGCCACAAGAAACAAGAACAAACATTGTAAATTCACAATTAAAGAAACTAAAAAAGAAGAACAAATTAAGGCCAAAGTCAGTAGATCACAGCACATATAAATAATATAGAGAACAATTAAACAATAGAAAAAATAAATGAAACTAAGTACTGTATTTTTGAGGAAATAAACAAAATAGACCTCTATCCAGAAGTGTCAAGAGAAAAAGTGAGTACACAAACAAAATCCTTTTTCACTTATATTATTATTTCATTAATTATTTTCCTAAATTATATTTACAGGCCAAATTTACAAAAAAGCCATGTATTCACTGTTGATTAATAAATATGTATAAGGAAAAATTAGTATTTTATTACTTAATATTCATAATCCCTCTCTACCCCTCCCACCCTTGTATCCAAAGTAGGATCATTTTTCCTTTCATAAATATGTTCTCTACATTCATTTAAACATATACTTTCATAGGAGCTCTTTCATTATTTGTTTATATTAATCAAGGTTTCCCAGATAAACAGAACCAACTATATGTGTGTGTGTGTGTTTGTGTGTGTGTGTGTGTATACTAGCATGTGCACAGAGAAAGAGAGCTAAATGGAGAGATTTATTTTAATAAATTGCTTACACATTTTCTGGAAGCTGGCAAGTCCAAAATCTGCAAAGTAGGCCAGAGTTGTAGGTCAAAATCAGTCTTGTAGTTTGAGTTCTGCTGGCAAAATTCTCTCTTCTTCATAGGAAGTCAGTCTTTTTCTTAACGCCCTCCACTGATTGGATGATGTCCACCTTTATTACAGAGGACAATATGCTTTAACCGAATTATATTGATTTCAATGATAATCTCATTCAACAAATTACATTCACAGAAACATCTAGTATAATGTTTGACCCAAGTATCAGTACCATAGACTTGCCAAGTTGACATATATACTTAATTATCAAAAGTCGACACCCTGTTACTTAGACACCCATACACATCTTAAGCTGACCTTACTTTTTGTTCTATTTTATTTTTTTATAATTTATTTTGGTATCATTAATCTACAACTACATGTGAAATATTATGGTTATTAAACTACCCCCTTCATCAGGTCCCCCCCACCAACCCCATTACAGTCACTGTGCAGCAGCGTAGTGAGATGCTATAGAATCACAACTTGTTTTCTCTGAGTTGTGCAGCCCTCCCCGTGCCCCCCCAACATTACATCTGCTAATTATAATGCCCGTTTGTCCCCCTTGTTCCTCCCTTCCCACACATCCTCCCCAGTCCCTTTCCCTTTGGTAACTATTAGTCCGTTCTTGGGTTCTGTTAGTCTGCTGCTGTTTTGTTCCTTCAGTTTTTTCTTTGTTCTTATACTCCACATATGAGTGAAATCATCTGATACTGGTCTTTTTCGGCTTGGCTTATTTCACTGAGCATAATACCCTCTAGCTCCATCCATGTTGTTGCAAATGGTAGGATTTGTTTTCTTCTTATGGCTGAATAATATTCCATTGTGTATATGTACCACATCTTCTTTATCCATTCATCTACTGATAGACACTTAGGTTGCTTCCATTTCTTGGCTATTGTAAATAGTGCTGCAATAAACATAGGGGTGCATCTGTCTTTTTCAAATTGTGCTGCTGTATTCTTAGGGTAATTCCTAGGAGTGGGACTCCTGTGTCAAATCATATTTCTATTTTGAGTTTTTTGAGGAACCTCCATATTGTTTTCCAAAATGGTTGAACTAATTTGCATTCCCACAAGCAGTGTAGGAGGGTTCCTTTTCTCCACATTCTAGCCAACATTTGTTCTTGTTTCTGTTTTGGATGTTGGCCATCTTCACTGGTGTGAGGTGATATCTCATTGTGTTTTTAATCTGCATTTCTCTGATGATTAGCGATGTGGAGCACCTTTTCATGTGTCGGTTGGCCATCTGAATTTCTTCTTGGAGAAGTGTCTATTCATGTCCTCTGCCCATTTCTTAATTGGATTATTTGCTTTTTGTTTGTTGAGGTGCGTGAGTTATTTATATATTTTGAATGTCAACCTCTTATCGGATACGTCATTTATGAATATATTTTAGCATGCTGTAGTATGTCTTTTTGTTCTACTGATGGTGTCCTTTGCTGTACAGAAATTTTTCACCTTGATAAAGTTCCACTTGTTCATTTTTGCTTTCGTTCCCTTGCCCGGGGAGATATGTTCATGAAGAAGTGACTCATGCTTATGTCCAAGAGATTTTTGCCTATGTTTTTTTCTAAGAGTTTTATGGTTTCATGACTTACATTCAGGTCTGTTATCCACCTTGACTTTACCTTTGTGTATGGGGTTAGACAGTAGTCCAGTTTCATTCTGTTACATGTAGCTGTTCAGTTTTTCCAACACCAGCTACTGAAGAGGCCATCATCTCCCCATTGTATATCCAAGGCTAATTTATCAAATATTAATTGACTGTACATGTTTGGGTCAATGTTTGGATTTTCTATTCTTTTCCACTGATCTGTGGGTCTGTTTTTGTGCCAATACCAAATTGTCTTGATTACTGTAGCTTTGTACTAGTGCTTGAAGTCATGGAGCGTAATTTCCCCTGTTTTATGCCTCTTTCTCAGGATTGCTTCGGCTATTTGAGGTCTTTCGTGGTTTCATATGAATTTTAGATTATTTGTTCCAGTTCATTGAAGAAAGCTGTTGGTAGTTTGATAGGGATTGCGTTGAATCTGTAGATTGCTTTAGGTGGTATAGCCCTTTTGACAATATTTATTCTTCCTAGCCAAGAACATGGAATGAATTTCCATTTGTTAGTGTCAGCTTTAATTTCTATTAGGAGTGTCTTGTAGTTTTCAGAGTACAGGTCTTTTACTTCCTTCGTTAGGTTTATTCCTAGGTATTTTACTCTTTTTGATGCAATTGTGAATGGAATTGTTTTTCTGATTTCTCTTTCTGTTAGTTTATCGTTAGTGTATTGGAAAGCAACAGATTTCTGTGTGTTAATTTTGTATCCTGCAACTTTGCTGAATTCAGATATTAGTTCTAGTAGTTTTGGAGTGGAGTCTTTAGGGTTTTTTATGTACAATATCATGTCATCTGCAAATAGTGACAATTTGACTTCTTCTTTACCAATCCGGGTGCCTTGTATTTCTTTGTTTTGTCCGATTGCTGTGGCTAGGACCTCCAGTACTATGTTGAATAACAGTGGAGAGAGTGGGAATCCCTGTCTTGTTCCTGTTCTTAGATGAAAAGCTTTCAGCTTCTTGCTGTTAAGTATGATGTTAGCTGTGGATTTGTCATATATGGCCTTTATGATGTTGAGGTACTTACCGTCTATACCCATTTTGTTGAGAGTTTTAATCATGAATGGATGCTGAATTTTGTCAAATGCTTTTTCAGCATCTATGGAGATGATCATGTGGTTTTTGTTCTTCTTTTTGTTGATGTGGTGCATAATGTTGATAGGTTTTCGAGGGTTGTACCATCCTTGCATCCCTGGGATGAATCCCACTTGATCATGGTGTATGATCCTCTTGATGTATTTTTGAAATTGGTTTCCTAATATATTGTTGAGTATTTTTGCATCTACATTCACCAGGGATATTGGTCTGCAATTTTCTTTTTTGGTGAAGTCTTTGCCAGGTTTTGGTATTAGAGCGATGCTGGCTTCATAGAATGAGTTTGGAAGTATTCCCTCCTCTTCTATTTTTGGAAAACTTTAAGTATAATGGGTGTAATTTCTTCTGTATATGTCTGGTAGAATTCACAGGTGAATCCATCTGGTCTGGGGTTTTGTTCTGGGGTAGGTTTTGATTACTGATTCAATATCGTTGCTGGTGTTGGTTTGTTCAGTTTTTCTGTTTCTTGTTTGGTCAGTCTTGGAAGGTTGTATTTTTCTAAGAAGTTGTCCATTTCTACTAGGTATTCCAGCTTGTTAGCATATAGATTCTCATAATATTCCCTTATAATACTTTGTATTTTTGTGGGGTCCATCCTTACTTTTCCTTTCTCATTTCTGATTCTGTTTATGTGTGTACATTCTCTTTTTCTCTTAATGAGTCTGGCTAGGGGTTTATCTATTTTGTTTATTTTCTCAAAGAACCAGCTCTTCGTTTCATTGATTTTTTCTATTTTTTATGCTTCTAAATTTTATTTATTTATTCTCTGATCTTTATTATGTCCTTCCTGGTGACTTTGTGCATCCTTAATTCTTCTTTTTCCAATTTCAGTAATTGTGTCTTTAGACTGTTCATTTGGGAATGTTCTTCCTTCTTTAAATAAACCTGGATTGCAATATAGTTTCCTCTTAGAACTGCCTTTGCTGTGTCCCACAGAAGTTGTGTCTTTGTGTTATTGTCATTATTCTCCATATATGTTTTAATTTCTGTTTTGATTTGGTCATTAACACATTGATTAATTAGGAGAATGTTGTTAAGTCTCCATGCATTTGTGAGCCTTTTGTATTTCTTTGTAAAATTTATTTCTAGTGTTATACCTTTGTGATCTGAGTAGCTAATTGGGAGAATTTCAATATTTTTGAATTTACTGAGGTCATTTTTGTGGCCTAGTATGTGGTCTGTTCTGGAAAATGTTCCATGTGCACTTGAGAAGAATGTTTATCCTGCTTCTTTTGGGTGTAGAGTTCTGTAGATGTCTGTTAAGTCCATCTGTTCTAGTGTGTTGTTATGTGCCTCTGTGTCTTTACTTATTTTCTGTCTGGTTGACCTGTCCTTTGGTGTGAGTTGTGTGTCAATATCTCCTAAAATGAATGCATTGCTTTCTATTTCCTCCTTCAATTCTGTTAGTATTTGTTTCACATATGCTGGCACTCCTCTGTTGGGTGCATATATATTTATAATGGTTATATCCTCTTGTTGGACTGACCCCTTTATCATTATGTAATGTCCTTCTTTATATCTTGTTACTTTCTTCATTTTGAAGTCTATTTTGTCTGATACAAGTACTGCAACACCTGCTTTTTTCTCTTTGTTGTTTTCATGAAATACGTTTTTCCATCCCTTCACTTTTAGTCTGTGTATATCTTTGGGTTTGAGGTGAGTCTCTTGTAAGCAGCATATAGATGGGTCTTGCTTTTTTATCCACTCTGTTACTCTGTGTCTTTTGATCAGTGCATTCAGTCCATTTACATTTAGGGTGATTATTGATAGATATGTACTTATTGTCATTGCTGTCTTTAGATTAGTGGTTACCAAAGTTTCAAGGGTTGCTTCTTTACTATCTAATAATCTAACTTAACTTTCTTGTTAAGTTATTTTAAACACAGTCTGATGTTTCTTTATTTCTCTCCATTTTTATTCTTCCTCCTCCATTCCTTATATGCATGGCGTTTTATTTGTGGCCTTTAGTTAGTATTTGAATGGTCTGCTTTCTTTGCTATGATTTTATTTTCTCTGGTGACATCATTTTAGCCTTAGGAGTGCTTCCCTCTAGAGCAGTCCCTTTAAGATATCCTGTAGAGGTGGTTTATGAGAGGCAAACTCAACTTTCACTTTTCTGGAAATTGTTTAATTCCTCCATCATAATTAAATATAATCATGCTGGATACAATATTCTTGGTTCGAGGTCCTTCTGTTTCTTTATGTTACATATATCATGCCATTCTCTTCTGTCCTGTAAGGTTTCTGTTGAGAATATGATGGTAGTCTGAAGGGTTTTCCTTTGTCGTGATCTGTTTTCTCTCTCTAGCTTCATTTAATACTCTGTCCTTATCTTTGATCTTTGCCATTTTAATTATTTTGTGTCTTGGTGTTGTCATCCTTGGGACCCTTGGGTTGAGAGATCTGTGGTTTTCCATCGACTGTGAGACTATTTCCTTCCCTAGCATGGGGAAGTTTTCAGCAATTATTTCTTTAAAGACACTTTCTATCCCTTTTTCTTTATCTTCTTCCTCTGGTACTCCTATAATGCAAATATTTTTCGTTTGGATTGGTCACACAGTTCTCTTAATATTCTTTCATTCCTTATATCTCTCTCTGCCTCAGTTTCTCTGTATTCCTGTTCTCTGATTTTTTTCCATTAACACTCTCTTGCATCTCATCCAGTCTGCTGCTAAGCCCGTCAATCGGTTGTCTCATTTCTGCATTGTCTTTCCTGACTTCCCTCACTTCCTCCCTCAGCTCTTGCACATTTCTCTGTAGATCCATCAGTATGGTTTTGACTTTTGTTCTGAATTCTTTTTCAGGAGGTTGTACATTTCCATCCCTTCAGGTTCCCTCTGTGGTGTTGTCTGGGTCTGGGTAAGTTTTGTTTGTACCATATTCCTCTGTCTTTTCATGGCAATAAATGTAGTCGCTGGTAGGTGCCACATATGTCAGCTAGGCTCTTTAAGACTTTTAAAAAGAAATAAAAGGAAAAAAAAAGAAATAGGAAAGAAAAGAGAAGAGAAAAAAAAACGCCCCCCAAGAGTAGATTCTTTAGGGATGCTATAGGTGGCGCTGTTGCTCCACTATTCCGAAGCTCTGGCCATGCTGCTCCACTGGGTCCTTTTTAGTTCTGGCTGGGGCAGGAACGAATGGGAAGTTGTTGATCTCTGTGGGAAGTCTCAGTGCAGCTACTTTTTCCCAGTTACCAGCCAAAGGGTCCTAAATTCCCCAGTACTCCCAGCCTGCCTTGCTGAGTGTGCTGGGATGATCCTGCTCTTCCTTTGTGCCCCTGTCTCTTTGAGACTGGTTAAAAAAACATGTGCTTTTCTTTTATCTCGGTGAGCCGGTTGCAAGGACCCGGGTGTGTTCCCTGGCTCAGATCCTGCACCCTCTGTCTCTCCAATCTCTGATACACCACGCGATGTGTGTCAGTGCTCCCAGCGCAGATCACTGGGGCTGGTTATTTCACGGGCCTGTACTTCCACTCCCTCATGACTCTGAATGCTCTTCTCCCGCTCGTGCGTTGGGGTGGGGGAGTGCTCATGTCCCACCGGGTTGTGGCTCTGTATCTTACCCGCCTCGCGGGGTGCCAAGTCCTGTCAGGTGTCGATGCAGGCTGCATACTGTCCTGTATATTCTGGTCTCTCTTTTAGGAATAGTTGTATTTGTTGTATTTCCATAAATATATATGGTTTTTGGAGGAGATTTCTGCCACCCTGTTCATGCCGCCATCTTCCTGGAAGTCCGCGCAGCAGCTTTCCCAGAGCGGGAGCTCAGCCTCTGCTTCTTCATGTTCGTGAACTTACTTTTTAAATAAAGATAATAATAAGGTCATACTTCCACCTAACATTATACAACTATCCTGTAAACAGAGAATGCATAACCTTACCCATAAGAGAAATTAAGTCCTTGTGTAGTGGTATTTACTCTTCCCCTTGATCACCTGTCACTTAAATACTATGATGTTAACAATATTTAAAACTATGATATAAATCAGTACATCTTGTTATATGATTAGAAGATAGTAGAGGGAAGGAAACAAGGATAAATGAAAGGTCATAGATGATAGTATGATATATTGTTATGAATATGTTATGAAAACAACAAATAGAATCTAAACTTTGTCCATGACAAAATGACCAATTTTGAAAAGAGATATATAGGGTATCAGGCTCTTATACTGAGAATATGCTGGAGAGCTTTGTGAGTCAGGCAAGTAAATATACCACAAACATATTAATTATATATATATATATTCAAATATACACAGTCATGACAAAGGATGAAATACAAATGACCACTACAGTCTTCATTTTTGTAACTGTTCATATGCTTTTGGCTATATTTTTATAGCTGTCTTGTTCCACTACACATTCTGTATTCCCTTTGCCTTCAGCAAGCACTTCAGCTATTCTTTTCCTGGTGGGATGAGGTAAACCTTTATTCTTGAATGTTATGGGCCATTAGTAGTTGTATTTCCTAAAGTGGGTTGCTGTAGTGCACTATTGACCTTAATACAGGACATGATAATTCTAAGAGATGCTCTAGGAAATCTCCTGTTCCCAGACATACTTCTTATCTCCACTGTGGAGTAGTAGTCCAATTTCACCTTGGTAGTCAGGATCAATGACCCTCGTTAGCACAATAGTTCTCATTTTTCCTGTTGATTCAGAGGTATAAGGAATCCAAAGGGGCCAGGTAGTAGTCTTAAATTCTAGTTAAATGGAAACACTGTTGTTTCTCCTGATGGAAGCATTCTTCCCTTAGAACTAAGACCTCTAGGCCAGCAGAGCATAAGATTGTGGGAGCAGGAAGCAAAAGTCTTGCTAGTACATCACTAGGAGTTATAGTGAATAGTGCCACTTGCATTTCCAACCCTTCATCCTTGAATGCATGAACCCTGGCTATGAGAGAAATAGCACTATATATTGGACACTGGTCAAAGTATATACAATCTCCTGGAAAGCCTTGCCAGAGCCCCACAAGGTATTGCTACATAGATTGTTCTGTAACTGAATTTTCAAAAGCCCATTCCATTGTTCCTCAATCCAGGTGCTTCTGTATAAAGTAGCATTCTAAGCACTTTACATGGATTTAATTGTTTAATCTTGATAAGAATTCCTATGGAGTAAATACCAATATCATCCTCAGAGATGGCAACTGAGACACGTGACATTGCAATTGTGAAGCTAGGATTTGTAACATAACAGTCATGTTCTTGAGTCTGTGCTCTTAATCTCATGTCATAATGATGAACTTTGTGCAAGCTCTAGCTTCAGAGAAATGTCCTAGCCCAGGTCTACCAAAATGTATTCCTCAGTCTTTTAACACCTCACTAAACAAAACTTTTATTTTCAGATACACCACTACGTGGTGCTAGTTTCTCAGACCTCCTGACAGATGAACCAATACACTCATATAACCATTATATGCTTAGGGTTTCTTCTGGTAAACAGAATCAGACCAACAGAGAGGGATGTGGGTTGCCACACAATGGACTGCTTAGTAAAGTGCCAACATTCCTTCAAGAAAGACTATTTTGGTCTTCAGATAAAGATACCACTAGCCAGGCCAGTCCAAGACATACACTTCTTAACACCTGTAAGTTTATAACTTGCCGCGTGGTTAATTCATGATGTACCACTTTATCACCACTACTATATGCCTTTTAATATTTTTTGTGTATTTTGGAGTTTCATTAATTTTATATATGATCCTTGGTGTCAAAGAGCATATATCCTACTGTTCAAAGACTTGTGATTTGACAAAGTGTGACTAACAGTTACTCTTTTTCTCATAAGGCCCAGGATTTGATGACTAGCATCATCATACGGAGCACCAAGGATGTGATATTTGTACCCATCTATTTCCTTCCACATTACCTGTGAGTAAACAGGGTGAGGAGAATAAACCAAAGACCTAGCTAAGCATGTCCCCAGGCTACCCAAAATCATGTGAGATTCAGCAAAATCTTAATCATTATCTATGGTCTGCATTTTGAATCGTCCAATCTCAAGGACAAGAACACATTTTAATGGCAGATACTCTCTAAAAGGCAGAATTACACATGGTGTGTACCAAAACAAAAGGAAAAGCATGCATGAGATGGGATCATCTCTATAAAAACAACAAATATGCTCTAAATTTTGTCCATGATAAAATGACCAATTTTGGAAGGAGATATATAGGGTATCAGGCTTTTATATTGAGAATATACTAGAGAGTATTGTGAGTCAAGCAAGGGAGATAGGTAAAGATGTTATTTCATTGGATCTCAATGTAGTTTTATTTTGAATTTGTCCTTTTATGAGAGATGTTGACTGTTTTATGTACTTTGTACTATGTGCGTGTATATGCTAATAACTGTTGCCTGCTTATTTATTACTGAGCTGTTCTTTTGATTATTTGTTTATAAGGGTTTTATATATATTAAGAAATTTAACACTTCATCTATGATATGTGCAGCAAATATTTCCCCAATTTGACTTTGGTCTTTTGGTGGCATCACTTTTGATGCTCCAAGTATTTAGTTTATTTACAACTTCTTAAGATACAATGAAGATCTTGTAGGTCAAGATTGAGGTCTCCCCATCATTGATACAAGGGCATTTTTATTTAAGTAAATTGTGTGATTCTATTTCATTATGGACAATGTAAATTTTACCACATTACCCTAATGATTTCCATATTCTGGGGGGCCATGCTCTCCAAAAATATTCAAATACATCTCTTCTAAGGATATTACCCATAGATAGTTAAATCTAAGTAGATAAATCTAATAATGGTAAATGTATACATCAAAACAGTACAATAAGTACCTCACTATCACCACAACTAATTCACACCATTATCCATGTTTTATGATTTCCAACACCTCTACATACTTCTCAAATTCAACTCCATTCACTAGAAACCTAATTGTAGAGGATTGCCCACCCAAGTCTGAACTATCAGGATTAACCTTTAAGCCATATGTTAGCAATAAAGATCTATTGTAAACTTGGTAGTGACCAATAGCAAATTCTGGGATTTTCAATGTGAAAATCATGGTCCTTAAACATGCTTTTTTTCTTTTTTCAAACAAAAATTTCCATTGAGACAATATATAAAATGAATAATAGTGGATATGACCTGGTGACAAAAGTGGTGGGCACAGAGAATTATTCCCTGGCATCCTGAGGTATCTCTATTTTTTCATAAAACGTAATTTGAAATACTTTAGCAGGAAAAGCTACATTTACCTACCTGCACACTACATACAGTCCTTTCATCCATCAAGAAATCTGAATAGAAATTTTTACTCTTATTGTCCTTAACTGTCATTAATCTGGTTGATTTCTTTCTATAGCTACTATCACTTCTCCACATATGTTTCATTTTCTCCTAATCTCCTTCTGAATAATGAAGATATGATTCCACATTCTTCAATCTTCACTCAGTACCTATGCATACCACAGTGGTTTGGGAGACTGAGTATGATATCCAGGACATATTAGAGTCTAATTCGCAGTAGAAAAGTAGACTGGGGGAGATATGGACCTGAAAAGTAGACTAGACATCTCACTTTGTGGAAATGTTTAATTGACAGCTTCCCCTTCCAGCACTGTTTCTTAAACAGAGGTAAAAATGTGTGCCTGTGTGTTAAAAGTGAAAGAGAGAAGTAGAATAGAAGTGAACTGGGGATTGAAGTCAAATAACTGGTACAAAAATCTTTGGGAAAGCTGAAGGAGTACTCATGGAAGTATAATCCTACCTCCTCTAGGTCCAAAGGGGCATTACTAAAAGCATATTTTATTTTTAGTGGAATACTTAAGTGTTTCTTATGTTTAAAGTGAAGTCCCTGTACTTCAACCTATTCATTTATAATTATGTAGACTACAAACTTCTCCCAAAACTTCTGCATCCTGCACTTTACTTTGAGATTCTTATTTTCTTCATTCTTGTTCCAAGAAACAACTCTTGGTTTTGTTCAACAACTTCACTTCTACCATCATGGCCAGATTCTGTCTTATCTTCTCTCTCCTGCCTTTTAAATAGTTCTGCCCACTCACACATTCTAAGCTGTTAGCATTAGCATTGACCAAACACCATTACCTCTTTCTTCCTGGCATACTGGGGTTGGGACTAGAAAGAAAGAAAACTAAGTACATTATCATTAGAAATATTTGACGACTACAGAAGAGACTTTTAAAACAAGTATGGAAATAGTGGCAACCAGGCTTCATTCTACTGAAACAATACTGGTCAATCCTTGTTATAAGGGTAAAAATAGAAGGACAAGAAAGAATAAGAGAAAGAGGAAGAAGGAAAAGAAGAAAAAGTAAAAAATAAAGAAGAGAATGAACGATAAAAAGAAAACTAAAAAGGGTAAGGAAAAGAAGGAGGAGATGAGGAGGAAAAAGAAGGTAAGAAATGTGCTTATAAATCAGTTCCAAAATTGGTTCCAGAAAAGCATGGTGGCATGAGAAGTGAGGGAGAAACCTTTTCTCAAAACCACATATAACATGAAAATACAGCAAATACAACTAATCCTGAAAGAGCAAAAAATGACTGCAGAACAGACTGTCTACATTTGGGGAAAAGAGGAAACCTCACAGAAAAAGGGTAAAGTAGCAAAGTCTCAGTCCAGCTGGACCCATCCCTACCCCCACCACAGCTCACATGTGGGAGAAAGAGAAACAGAGGGGGGAGGAAGTACAACCCCAGGACTTCTACACACCCAGACCTGGAGATCTGCTCCAAGAGCATGAACCAACATTGCGTGGTGTTCTGGAGATTACTGGAGTTGGAAAGCAATGACAGGAAGAATACTCAGAAAGACTGAAATTCCAACCATTTGTGGAGAACAGGTACACACAACCTGCCACTCGGGACATAAGAAAGGCAGGCATTTTGAAAGACTTCCCCACAGCAAGAGGGGTGCTAAAGGGGAAAAGGTTACACAGAGCTTGCTGATCAGGAGAAAGGGCAGGTGGACAAAATCATCCAATACACTCAGCTTAGCAGGTTGGGAACTTTCAGGAGCTTCAGACACTCCATCACCCTAGCTGGCAAAGCAGCCCCTAGGCCCACACTTCAATTCACAGCCTGCCACTAATTCCTTCTGGCTGGCACTTGTCCACACAACAGCTGCACCCACCATCATGCCAGACCACACAGAGGGTGGTCCCAACTATGGCAGCTATAGGAGGAATATAACACAGAAGCTCCTCCCTGCATGCACAGCACACTGTACTTGTCAGTGGAGGTAGGCACTGCAGCCAGGAACTAGGAAAGAGCTGTTTCTTCCTGAAAAGTGCTGATTCCACTAGCCTGAGAAGGGAGCCACTGATCCAGGTGCTCTGCGGCTCCAGAGAGTAGAGCTTCTGGGAACTACAGGGTGCCACCTACACAAAGTTATTATTCCATAGGAATCACTAGAATGAAATGGCAAAAGAATTTTGTACAAATAAGAATTCAAATGCCAGAAAGAGGGCTAAGTGAAACTAAAATAACCAATTTTCTAGGTAAAGATTTCAAAAATTACTGTCATAAACATGTTAACAGAGCTACTTAAAAATATTCAACATCTCAGGGAGGACTTCAAGAAAGAGATAGAAACTTTGAAAAATACAGTATCTGAAATGAAATATTCAATGGAGGGATTTAAGAGCAGGTTAGAAGAAGTAGAGGATATGGTAAATGAAATAGAAAATAGAGAAAAGAAATACAAAGAAGATGAGTCAAAGAAAGGATCTCTAGGAATGAAAGAATATTGACAGAGCTGTGTGACCAATCCAAACAGAACAATATTCGCATTATTCTGGGGTACCAGAAGAAGAAGAGAGATAAAAAGGGATAGAAAGTGTCTTTGAGGAGGTAAGTGCTGAAAACTTCCCCAATCTGGGGCAGGAGATAGTCTATCATGCCATGGAGGTGCACAGATCTCCTACCACAAGGGACCCAAGGAAGACAACACCAAGGTATATAATAATTAAAATGGAAAAGATCAAGGATAAGAACAGACTTTTAAAAGCAGCTAGAGAGAGAAAAAAGATCACTCACAAAGGAAAACCCACCAAGCTATCATCATATTTCTCAGCAAAAACCTAACAGGCCAGAAGGGAATGGCATGATATATTTAATGCAATGATGCAGAAGGGCCTCCAACCAAGACTAATCTACCTGGGAAGGTTATCATTTAAATTTGAAGTAGGGATTAAACAATTTCCAGATAAGCAAAAGCTGAGGGAATTTACTACTCACAAATGGTCTCTACAGAGAATTTTAAAGGGACTGCTATAGATGGAAATGCGCTTAAGGCAAAATAACTGTCACCAGAGAAAATAAAACCACAGTAAAGGAAATAGGTCAATTAATTACTCAGCAACAGCAAAATTAAATAAACTACCCACAAGGTCAGTCAAGGGATACACAAAGAGTACAGAATATGACATCTAATGTATAAAGAGTGGAGGAGGCAGGAAAAGAAGAAGGGAGAGAAAAGAAAGAACCTCTAGATTGTGTTTGAAATAGTGTAATAAAGGTGTTAAGTTAGACTGTAAGATAGAAAAGAAGTTGCCCTTAAAACCTTGTACAAAATTAAAGTCTGCAATGGCAATAACTACATATCTATCGATAATCCTCCTAAATGTAAATGGACTGAATGCACCAATCAAAAGACATAGAGTTATAGATTGGATTAAAAAACAAGACCCATCTATATGCTTTCAACAAGAGACTCACTTCAAAATCAAAGACATTCATGTACTAAAAGTGAAGGGATGGAAAAGATATTTCATTCAAATAATAGGGAGAAAAAAGCAGGAGTTGCAGTACTTGTATCAGACAAAATAGATTTCAAAACAAAGAAAGTAACAGGAGATAAAGAAGGAAATTACATAATGATAAAGGGGTCAGTCCAACAAGAGGATATAACCATTATAAATATGCACCCTATTGGTATATATACCAATATATATATAGGAGCACATAAGTATGTGAAACAAATATTAACAGAATTAAAGGGGGAAATAGAATGCAATGCATTCATTCTAGGAGACTTCAACACACCACTCACCCCAAAGGACAGATCAAACAGACAGAAAATAAATATGGACACAGAGGCACTGAACAACACATTAGAACAGATAGACCTTACAGACATCTACAGAGCTCTACACCCAAAATCAGCAGAATACACATTCTTCTCAAGTGCACATGGAATATTTCCCAGAATAGATCAAATACTAGGCACAAAAAGAGTCTCCATAAATTAAAAAATATTGTAATTCTGCCAAACAGCTTCTCAGAGCACAAAGGTATGAAACTAGCAATAAATTATGCAAAGAAAAAAAGACCTCAACACATGGAGGGTTAACAACATGCTCCTAAATAACCAGTGGATCAATGACAAGTAAAAACAGAAATCAAGCAGTATACAGACAAATGAAGAAAACAACTCAACTCCCAAAAACCTGTGGGGTGCAGTGAAAGCAATTCTAAGAGGAAAATATACTGCATTACAGGCTTACCTCAGGAAGGAAGAACAATCTCAAATGAACAGTCTAAACTCACAATTGATGAAACTAGAAAAAGAAGAACAAATGAGGCCCAAAGCAGTAGAAGGAGAGACATAATAAAGATAACAGCAGAAATAAATAAAATTGAGAAGAATAAAACAATAGAAAGAATCAGTGAAACCATTAGCTGGTTCTTTGAGAAAAAACAAAACAAAACAGATAAACCCCTAGCCAGACTTACCAAGAAAAAAAGAGAGTCTATACACATTAATAGAATAACAAATGAGAAAGAAAAAAATCACTATGGACACCATAGAAATATGAAGAATTATTAGAGAATACTGTGAAAAATTATATGCTAAGAAATTGGATAACCATAAGAAATGGAGAACTTTCTAGAAAAATACAACCTTCCAAGACTGACCCAGGAAGAAACAGAACATCTGAACAGACAAGTTACCAGCAACAGAATTGAATTAGTAATCAAAAAACTATGTATGAACAAAACTGCTGGACCAGATGGCTTCACCACTGATTTTTATCAAACATTTAGAGAAGACCTAATATCCATCCTCCTTAAAGTTCTCCAAAAAGTAAAAGGGGAGGGAATACTTCCAAACTCATTCTATGAGGCCAGAATCACTTTAATACCAAAACCAGACAAAGACACTACAAAAAAAATCACAGACAAATGTCCCATGAACATAGATGCAAAAATACTCAAAACAATATTAGCAAACTGAATTCAAAAATAAATCAGAGACCATCCATCATGATCAAGTGGGATTTATTCTAGGGATACAAGGATGGTACAATATTCAAAAATCCATCAACATCATCCACCACATCAACAAAAAGAAGGACAAAATCACATGATTATCTCAATAGATGCTGAAAAAGCATTTAACAAAATTCATCATCCATTCATGATAAAAACTCTCAACTAAATGGAATAGAGGGCAAGTACCTCAACATAATAAAGGCCATATATAACAAACCCATAGCCAACATCATACTTATCAGTGAAAAGCTGGAAGCTTTTCCTCTAAGATCAGGAACAAGACAAGGATGCCCACTCTCCCCACTTTTATTCAACATAGTATTGGAGGTCCTAGCCATGGCAGTCAGACAATGCAATTAAATAAATGGCATCCAGATTGGTAAGGAAGAAGATAAAATCACTGTATGCAGATGACATGATATTGTACATAAAAAACTCTAAAGAGTCCACACAAAAACTACCAGATCTAATAACTGAATTTAGCACAGTTGCAGGATAAAAGGTTTATACACAGAAATCTGTTGCATCCCTATATACTAACGATGAACTAGCAGAAAGAGAAATCAGGAAAACAACTCTATTTACAACTGCATCAAAAAGAATAAATTACCTAGGAATAAACCTATCCAAGGAGGTGAAAGACCTATATCCTGAGAACTACAAGACTCATGAAAGAAATTAAGGAAGACACCAATATATGGAAATACATCGCATGCTCATGGGTAGGAAGAATTAATATTGTCAAAATGGCCATCCTGCCTAAAGCAATGTACAGATTCAATGCAATCCTTATCGAAACACCAACAACGTTTTTCAACAAGCTAGAACATATAGTTCCAAAATTCATATGGAACCACAAAAGACCCGAATAACCAAAGGAATCCTGATGATGTTTGCCTTTGTTTTATTTTCTTTATATGCATTGCTATCTGCCATGATATTCTTGAGACTATTAAAGTAGCCTACTAAAATACAGAAGAATTATCTTCTATGTCAGTTAATTTTTTCTGCTTTCTTATAAATAAGGGAAAAGGAAATAAATCCCTGTCAGCAGAGCTAAGAGTTCTGTTTTACCAAATATTATAATTAATAATACCTATTCCAATTTTGGATGAAGTTTTTAAAATGTATCTGAGTTTATAGGTTTTCTATGGATTTTGTCTATTTTGTTGCTGCCCTTCATTGGACACAACCTTAGAGATAAATAGAAAAACAATCTATTATAAAGTTTCAAGAGAAACTAAACAACCATTGGCCACTAGAGGGAAGCAAATGATAAGAACGGGGGAAAATATGCTGATATCAGATAGAATCAGTTGTTTGTAAAAGCAACTGAAAGAAACTTCTTAACATACTACTTTGGTCACTGGGAGAGAGCCTTGGACTCTCCTGAAGCACAGAAGAAGGTGAAATCACAACTCAGGGGCATAATAAAATTGCTATACCTCAAAGGATCTGAAATAAATGAAACAATGAATTGAGAAATATAATGGTTTTAAAGAACAAACAGGAACCAGACGTAGGAATCTAAATTGCAACCTAAATTAATATTTTTCAGGTTATTAATGATAAAGTCAAAGTTGTACTGAAACCCAAGCACAGATGAAGAAACACTGGAATCAGGACAGAAAGTGAGGAAGTAAATAGATCACTGGGCCAGGCTGTGTTCTGATACATTCTGAAAAAATGCCACCTCATTCTTTTTATAATATTTTTGAAGTATAATTGCTATACAATATTATACTGGTTTCAATGTACAAAAGTACTTCAACAATTATATACATTTTAAATCCTCACCCCAAGTAGTGTCATTACTATCTGTCAACATAGAAGGATTTGACAGAACTATTGACTATATTCTCTATGCTGTACTTTCATCCCCAGGATTAATTTATATTATGATTGAGATTCTGTGCCTTTTTATCCCTTTCACCTATTTCACACACCCACACCAACCCATCCTCCATGGTAACCACCAGCCCTTTTTCAGTGTCTGTTTATTTATTGCTGTTCATTTTGGTTTTTGGTTTTGGATTCCACATATAGTGAAAGCATGGTATTTATCTTTCTTTGCCTGATTTACTTCACTTAGTATAATACTCTCTAGGTCAATCCATGCTGTCACAAATGGCAGTATTTCTTTCTTTTTAATGGCTGAATAATATTCCATTGTGCATATGTACCACATCTTTACCCATTCATCTATAGATGAACTCTGGTTGCTTCCATAACTTGGCTATTTAAATAATGTGGCAATAAACATAGAGGTGCATATATCTTTGCAAATTATACATTTTCTTATGGAACAGAATAGAGCCCAGAATTAATTCAATGCCATCTCCTTTTGAAGCAGTACCATTTCTAAGTGGCACATAGGTAGGTATAGTTTAAAGATATAGCATCTAAAGAATTTTAAGTGACTTGATGTTCTTGTACCCTTATGTCCATGCCTAGGGAATAGTGAAATCTTCAGTGGGGTCTTTTATGAAATCTATGAGGAGGATAGATAGCAATGAGGTAGGATTCTAACCCAGTGTTTCCACAGAAATGCATCTGATATTTAAGGCTATCTCCTTCCCAATACTCAATCTATTTTATTTGACTCCAACAGTACCAAGAACATAAAACTACCAAACTAGTTTATATTAGGAAAGGTTATATGCCTTATCAAGAGTAAGCTGTAGGTAATGTGAGTGGAACCCATAACTGACATGCAAGAAGCTTTATAATAGATATCGATAAGTTTTTTGGCTGCCAGAAGCCACACACTTCCTAACAACATCCCATTTTTTTTCTGGAGATTTACCTCTTTTGCATTATGTGTAGTTTTTGCATGACAATAAATATGCACCCATCTCCTGCTGCCCAACTCCGTGGCTCTGAATGTGAAACCTGAGAGAATCTGAAGGTTAGACACATAATCTCAGACAACCAAAAGTTCTTTCCCTGTACTTTAAATTTTTAAGAAAGCAATAAAGTCAGAAGGCATGTTTGGGCATGGTATTCACCACAGCAGCAGCCATAGTTGTGGTTACAACAGAAATGGCAAACTATCAATAGTTTCCGAACAGGTGGGCACTTCATAAGATGGGTTCATAGATTTTCATTTTCTGTTTCTTCTTTTCTCAGGTCCTTCTGATCTTCTGACCTCTCATCCTGTGAGCCGTTAGAATATTTTATATTTCTTTTTGCTTAAGGTTGTAAAAGTTGTTTTCCATAAGGAGCCATAATGAATAAAAGAATACCCTAAATGGAAGTGTATAAGACATTACTATAAACAAATTCAGATGCAGAAATATACAACTTTTTATTATTTTAATCACAAATGTCACCATAAGCACAGATTTTATTCTAAGTTGTGATCAATGTGTACAAATTTTTCACTAAACAACTGCAATGAAAAAGAGAGCAGATGATGCTTCACAGTGTATAACCTAAAAAACTGTGAAGTATGAAAACCCTGGGGAATTATTCACATAGACTAAAATGTGAATGTCACTCCTTAAATATGTACAACATGGTTGTAATGATAAAGTCAACATATAGTTGCGAAAATGCAAACAGAGAATACTCAACAATATCACCTGATTTGTGCATCTATGGAAGTCATAAGATGCCTTGAATGGGTTACTCCCAATAGGGAATGAAGAGTTCTGTCATCATTAATATGTTGAACCAACATGAAGTTGATAATGTAGTATTGAATTAGGTCTATTCTGTAACTAAGCTCAGACACAGAAATGTCTATTAGTAAAAAAATCCAAAAATCCATTATGCTTGCCTGGGTCCTAGGTAAGTAAGTCAGTGTATTATTTTCAATGGTCTCAAACCTGGACACAGGTTAAATGCCACAGAACAGTGTTTGAAAAGGCTTGTATCATGGTGGGGAGTGTTGTACAATATTAAATTAATATTTCCTACATGACAATAATGTATATGCTGGATATATATACCACATGTGAAAGATGAGCACTGACAGAAAAATAGGGTTTCTTTGACAGTACAGGACCCTAATACATAGAAGAAATTTCCTGCATAAGCGAACCACAGGTAAAGAAACCTAAAGTTTCAAAACAAAACAAGAAAAATTCAAATCTAAAACTTCTAAAAATTTCACCATTAGAAATACAAACTTGGAAGCCTAACAAAAATAGATTAAATGTCATTTCAGGAAGACAGCAAGATAAAAGAATATTAGCCTTCAGCACTCATCTACCCACAGAAACACCAATTTTGAAAACCACTCATGAATAATAGTACCTTTGTGAGAGCCTCAGAGTCCAGAAGACATGTTCCCGCACCTTGTTCAATCAAAAAATCTGAGAAAATATATTTTGAAGAGGGTAAGGAACAGTTTCATTTTACCAGCACCAACCTCTTCCAAAATGCACAGTTGAAGAGAGACTTTCTTGGTCTGTGATACTTTTCATGGAAGAAAGTGGGAACATAGTGATTGCCTGGCTTCTTAAGCCATGGAAGTTACTGCCCAAGAGGCCCAGTTCTTTCCCACTGAACTAAGAATAATGAGAGGATTGGCAAGGCTAAAAAACCCAGGGGAAGCTCAGAGCAGATAAAAAGGGCAAGAGTTCATAGTAACTGGGCATGATACTCAACAAAGTACTATGGATTCTAGTAATAACCTTGCAGACTCCATCCAAGATCCTGCTCACAACCCTCATAAGATGTATCACCTGCAGACCCACCCCCACTAAGGCCATGTTCATTCCAAGCCTTCCCCTCCCATAGGCAATGCCCCATACATGTAAGCATCTGTAGATTTTATATGAGCATATGCAGACATCTGGCTCAGTTATGTTGGATTGTGGGAAGCTACAATACATTGAATACTTCAGGTCACTGGCTAGGTAAAATAAACAGATGATTTTCAGCATTTGTCTTAGTTTGGAACATCAAGAAAAGTCATATAATCTATGTACACAGCCCAAAATATAGAACATGAAGAGTAGAACAGAAAAGGGAGAGATTTCCAAAATTCCTAGGTGGCTGGTGAATTTCTTGCTACTGAAGCCAGTCAGTAAATGCTGGAGGAGGTAACTGTTTCTTCACAGATGTGATCACAGAAGCTCAAGATTTAAAGGTGAATGAAAATCAATAAAACATGGCAACATTAAAAGAACAATTTTCCAATAACTTAAAGATATTGAGATTTATGGATTGCCTGACAGACAATTGAAAATAGCTGTTTTAAGGAAGCTCAGTGCACTAAATGAACACAACTCAAATAAATCAATAAATTAATACATGAACAAAACAAGAAGTTCAACAAAAAAAAAATCATAAAAAGAAACCAAACAGAAATTCTGGAGCTGAAGAATACGATTGAACAAAATATTGCATCAGAGAGCTTCAATAGTAGACTCAAATAGAAGACAGAAGTTCTTAACACAAGACAGGTAAATTGAAATTATCCAGTTAGAAGTTAAAAAATTGAAGAAACCCTCTGTCCTTTATGGGACATAAAAAGTATAATATGTGCATTACGGGAGCTATAGAAGATGATAGGAGAAAAAGATTCATTATGTAAAGAAATGATGGATGAAAGCTTCCCAAATCTATGGAAATATATGGACATACAGATCCATGAAGCACAGAGGTCCCCAAAGAAAACAACACAGAAAAGATTACATTGCAACACATTATAATTAAATTTTCAAAATTCAGAGATTTTTTATAAAAGAGGGAAAAACCACTGTCAAATCAAGGGCGCTCCTATAAGATTATAAGCAGATTTCTCGGCAGAAAGTTTACTATGTAGGAGAGTGTAAGAGGATATATTCAAAGTGGTAAAGGAAAAAAGACCTGTCATCCAAGAATACATTACTATGTAAGTCAGTCTTTCAAACAATAAGAATATAAAGACATTACTGGCAAACTAAAGATGAGGAAGCTCTTTACCACTACATATGCCTTACAAGAAATACTAATAGTAGTTCTGTAAGGTGAAACAAATGGACACCAAGGAACAATATCAAAACAGATGAAATTATGAAACTCACTGGTAAATGTAGATATATAGTGAAATTCAGAAAATGTTACATAGAACATTTTAACTCTAGCATAAAAGTTAAAAATCAATAATATTAAAAATAACTAGCTACAAGAATTTGTTAATGAATACACAATATAAAGAGATATAAAGTATAATATCAATAATATAATATTTGGTAAGGAGTAAAATACAGCTTTTGTAGACAAATGAAGTTAAGTTGTGACCTTGAAATAAACATAGCTATAAGATGTTCTATGTAAGCCTCATGGTAACCACAAAAGCAAAAACCTACAGTAGATACTAGACAGACAATTAGATGGGAATCAAGTATTAGACTATGGAAAATCATCAATTACAAATAAATACAGCAAGAAAGGAAAAGGGAATAACAAAATACCCAGAAACAATGAGATGGCATTAATAATGCCTAATAAATCAACAATTACTTTAAATGTATGTGGGTTAAATTCCCCAATCAAAATGTATAGAGTGGATGAATGGATTACAAAAAAAGAGAGGCATATCTGTACACTGCCTACAAGAGATTCACTTCAGTTTCAAGGACACACATAGGAACAAGCTGAAGGATTAGAAAAAGATATTCCATGGAAATGGACACCAAAAGAGCATATGTACCTATAATTATATCATCAAAATAGACTTTAAGTTAAAAGCTGGGAAAGAAACAAAGTCATTATATAATGAAAAAGAGGTCAATTTGTCAGGAGCATATAACAGTTGTAAATATATATGTACTCAAGATAGGAACACTTAAATATATAAAGCAAATATTAATGGAAATTAAGGGAGAAATAGGAATACAAAAATAGTAGGGACTTCAACACCCAACGTTCAACAATAGATAGATCACTAGGCATAAAATCAAAATGAAACCGTGGATTTGAATAACAACACAGGTCAAATGGGTCTTACAAAGAGAAAAATACACAAACATATCAAGCACACATAAAGCATTATCCAGGACAGATATTTTGTGAAACCACAAAATAACTCATCAAATTTAAGATTGAAATTGTATCAAGTATTTTTTCAATCATAAGGGTATAGAACTAGAAATCAATAATGGGAGGAAAATTGGAAAATTAACAAATATATAAAAATTAAACAAAATGTTCTTGAACAACAATCAATGGTCCAAGGATGAAATAAAAAATGTCATAGGACAAATGAAAATGGAAACACAACATGCCAAATTTATGAGATCAGAAAAACATTTATAAGATGGATGTGTATAGTGATAAAAGCCTATGATAATAAAAAAGATATCATATTAAAAACCTAGCATTACACCTCATTGAACTAGAAAAAGATTAACAAATTAAACTGAAAGTTTGCCAAAGGAAGATAATAATAAAGATTAGAACAGAAATAAATAAAACAGAGACTAGTAAAACAAAAAAAAAGTCAGTTTTTTCCAAACTAGAAGCTGGTTTTCTTAAAATATAGAAAAAAAGAAAAAATTTTAGTTAGGTTAACCAAAAAACGAGATAGAAAATTCTAATAAATTAAACACGACATTAGTACTGATATCACAGAAATACAAAGATCATTAGACATTATTAACAATTATATACCAAGAAATTGGGCAGCCTAGAACAAATGGGTAAATTCTTAAAAACATGCAACCGATCAAGTCTGAATCATGGAGAAATAGAAAATATGTAAAGAACAATAGCAAGTAAGGAGATTGAAGCAGTAACAAAAAACCTCCAACAATGAAAAATTCCAGACCAGATTGCTTTACTGGTGAAATCTACCATATATCCAAAGAAAAATTTATACCAATACTTCGCAGAATTTATTCCTGGTATGTAAAGTTGTTTCAACATATGGAAATTAATCCATGTGATATGCCACACAGAATGAGTGATAAGAATTATATGATCATCTGAATGGTTGCAGAAAAAACATTTGAGAAAATTCAATATATTTTCATGGAAAAATACTTTCAGCAAATTATGTATGCAAAGAATGTACTTCAACATAATTAAGACAATATATGACAAGCCCACAGGTAACACGATACTCAGTGGTGAAAAGCTGAAAATTTTTCCTTTAAGATCATGAACTAGACAAGGATGCCCACTTCACCATTCCTGTTCAACGCAGTGCTGGAATCATGAACAGAACAATTGGCAAGAAAAGGTTAAAATTCATCTAATTTGGAAAAGAGGTAAATTATCTGTTTGCAGATGACATGATCATATTATATATATATATATCTGAAAGGATGTGAAATGTAGAAGGTTTTTTTTACAAGGTGAAGAATGCTTGAGTAATAGTGCAAGAGTGAGACAATCCCTAGGGGTGAGAATATACCTGGATGTGAGTTGAAATGAACCTGTGTTTTAATTCCTTGAGAGTTTCCTGGGAGTCAGGAGTTCACTGAAGTGCATAGTATTTCTGCAGAAGAATTGGCTAGAGACTCAGGGCTAAAAGATGGAGTACAAACCTAATGCAATTATTCATGGAATGAGAAAAATTATTAAAAGTTCTTTTAGAATTAAATGTGAATCCTAATCAGTACTGATCTGCCTTTCCAGAAGTTCCGTACTAATTCCTTGTGAGATATCACACCAGGCACCTGACTTAGACTTCATAAAATTCTTATTTCTAATTTTTTTGGCAAAAAATTGATGCTATTAGAGACAGTCCGGACCATCTGGACAATGCTGTCATGAGTAAACTATGATATTTCCCAAATATAAAATTATGCTTCAATCCAGTAAACTACTGAAATACTGTATTCATAACATTTTGGAAAATCACCCAGACATAATAAAATCCCAAAAGTACAATGGTGCATAAACACACCAGTCATGCTGAATATAAAAAGACTTATTTCTGTTATTTTACTCCTAAAATCTGACAGTCACTGAACCTATAAAGAACAACTAGGTGTCATTTGTGGTTGATGAAATTGTATAAACAGTAATCAGTTTGAGAAATCCTGTTTATTCATGTAGTTTTTCCCATTGTTTTTCAATAGAATATTGTTACTGCAGCCAGGGAAGATGGTAGAGAAATAAACATTTTGGTGGTTGGTTTCTACATTTTCCTATAATATCTGAATATTAGATTTTAAAACATATTTGTCCACCTAGAACAATTATACATAAATTTAAGAATCTAGCATAATTACAATGTCAGATGAGGTCAAAGATTCAGTTATGAAGGTGAAAAATACATATTTGGTAAGTACAGAGTATAAAAGACATTTCACAAGTTTGGTAGGTACAGAGATCTCAGGTATTCAGTAGGTAATGATATGTTTCATTCTAATTTGTAGAGAACTCTTCTGCCTCTTGGTGTGAAAATAACTTCTAATAAACAGCATATTTATTTGACAAATTCTTGTAGATGGAAGGGCAGCAAATAACACAGTGTGTATAGCTAAAACTAACCAAAACACTTAAAAGTAAAATTAAGAATGTAAATTCTCTAGACAATGGTGGAGTCATGGTTTCTCAAGGAGAAGTCATACATTTTCGATGGGCAGTGCCAGCCACATAAAATTGTATCCCAAATGAACTCTGATGGTAATGATGCCTATCAACAGTAGTCATTAATAAAGAGAAAGTGTAAGTTGACGTCTAGGTCCATCATATCAAAACTTGATCTACAGAATTGATGCTGAGTCCACAATGCTTTATATGTGGAAATTGGTTTATGCTACCTTTAGATCTGTAAGCATATAAAGCAGTGACTGATCATTGTGTTACTGGTGGCCAGCATAGATCCCAGCACACAGAAGGCCCTCAGTAGATCTGAAGGAGTGATATTACCAACATGGATGAGTAAAATGTTCATAATTTATTAATCTCATCAATAACAACAAATTGGCATCCATGCACAGATAAAAAGGCCTTTGTATGAGTTGTGAGACTCAACACTATATGCCAAGGGACACGGGAACAGTCTCATCCACACATGCATCAGGTAATAGGCATACAGAGCTTGGTACTAGCTGTGGACCCTGCAGTAGCTAATGAACCAACTACAGCCCCTCTCTGTAGTGGTCCAGGAGCCCTGGAGAACAGTGGGTCTCAGAAAATTACCCACGGACAAGAAAGCCTTTGTAGTAGCATAGTTTTCCAGCAGGGAAGATCCAACACACCATTTGAGCAAAATAATATGGGTTTAGAGTTGGAGAAGAATACTAAATTGTGAATTACAAGTGTAGCGGATAGGAAGAGCTTGGAAAATGGCAGATTGGACTCTTGGAGGGCATAAAATGGACTTGGATCCAACTACCTACATCACAGACTCCATCAAGAAGAAGCATGTCTACAAGTCAGTGGAGAATGCCTAAAGTATAGATCCCCCAACTGGCCCATAGGCACCCCAAGAGCTCTGCATAACTTAGCCACACACCCTTCTACCCCCTAGCCATAGAAGCACATCTGGTGATGGAGAAAGTCTTGGCATATTGGTAATGAGCATACACATAAAGCCAGCATGAATTTTCAGGCTAGGGATAAATGATAAACTTGAGCATTAGTGCCACCACTGGAAAACAGAAGGAAAGATATTAGCCCATGTCCCGTTGCATAGCAGGATTGAGAGAAAGCATAAAAGCTTGAGAATTCTACCACAATACAAGGCAAGAACATGGATAAGATGCATCCATAGAAGATCTGAGAAGATATACCATCCATAGCAGGGCTGATGGAAAATATTTCTCTTTTAAAAGCACTTAGAAATGACTGGAGGAAGTGAATGATGCTTCAAATGAGAAGACAGCAAAACAATACTTCAAGGGATGTGAAAAATGAAGAAAATATGACACCACCAAAGGATCACAATAACCTACTACCAATCCAAAGACACAGAAATCTTTAAGTTTCATTTAAATTCAAAAAAGTTTTGAATAGCTGTTTTAAGGAAGCCCAAAGAGCTAAAGGAAAGCACAAAAAGACAATTCAATAATTAGGAAAACAATGAGAAATTTAACAGAATAAATCATGAAAAGGACAAAATAGAATTCCTGTAGCAGGAGATTTCAATGAATGAAATAAAAATGTAATAGCATCAGTATCAGAATGTATCAAGCAGAAGAAATAAATCTGTAAGTTAGAAAAAAATAACTTTTAAATTTCACAGGGAAACAAAGAGAAAATAATGACCCAACAAAAAAAAGTCCCAGATCAGATGGCTTCAGTGGAGAATTCTATTGAACAAGAATTAATACTAATCCTTCTAAATTCTTCCAATAAAATAAAAAGAAAGGAACACATCCAAACTTATTTTACAAGGCTAGCATTACTTTAATATGAAACCACAAAAAAAGGATATTATAAAATAAGAAAATTATAGGCCAATAACCCTGATGGACATAGATGTAAAAATCAGAAAATAATGCTAAACTGAATTCAACAATACATAAAAGAATCACACACCATCATCAATGGGATTTATTCCAGGGATGAAAGGATGGTTCAGTATTCACCATCAACCAAACTTATACACCACACTAAAAAAATAAAAATTGTATGATAATCTCAAAAATGTAGAATCAGAATTTGACAAAATATAATCATTCATATTGAAAACTTAACATTGTTGTTATGTAGGGAGTATGCCTCAGCATAATAAAGACCATATATGACAAATCCAGTTAAAATCATATTTAATGGGGAAAATTTGATAACTTTTCCTCTTAGACCAACAAAAAGAACAAGATGCACACTCGTGTCACTTTTATTCAACATAATACTGGAAGTCCCAGCCAGAGCAATTAGGCAAGAAAAATAACTAAAAGGCATTCAAATCAGAAAGGGAAAAATAAAAGTGTAATTGCAGATGATATGATATATACAGAAAACCCCGAAAACTCCATAAAAAAACTTGTTATAACTAATCGGTGAATTCAGTAAAGTTCCAGGATAAAAGTTTAATATAAAAGTCAGTTGCATTTATATATACTAATATGCACCATCAAAAAGAGAAATTATTAAACATTCACACTTAAAATTGCAAAAAAAATATTAAATACCTAGGAATAAATTTATCCAAATTGCATCAAAATTAATAAAATACCTAGGAATAATTTTAGCCAAGAAAGTAAAAGATCTATACACCAGAAATTATACACTATAAACAACTATGATAGAAATTGAAAAGGATTCAAATAAATGGAAAGATATTCTGTGTTTCTGGATTGGAAGAATTAATATTGTTAAAATATCCATACAACACAAAGCAATCTATAAATCCAATGCATTTTCTATGAAATCTCCAATGGCACTTTTCACAGGAATAAAACAAAGTCTCAAAATTTGTATGGAGCTATAAAGTCCAAAGTTGCCAAAGGAATCTTGGAAAAGATAGATAAAGATAGATGCATCACACTTCCACATTTTGAACTATTTTACAAAGATATAGATATCAGTACAGTACGGTATTGGCATAAAAACACACGTAGATCAATGGAACAGAATAAACAACCAAGAAATGAACCCACGCATATTTGGTAAATTACTTAATGACAAAGAAATGAAGAATATACAGTAAGCAAAAGACAGGTATTTCAGTAAATAGTATTGGTAGAACTACACAATCACATGCAAATGAATGAAACTGGACCACTATCTTACACCACACATGAAATCACCTCAAAATGTATTAAATACATGAATTTAAGACATGACACAATAAAATCCCTAAAAGAATATGTACCGGGTAAGCTCCCTCACATAGGTCTTGATGATTAAGTTTCAGATTTGACACAAAAATTAAAAGCAACAAAACAAAATTAAAGGGGGACTATACCAAACTAAAATGCTTCTGCACAGTAAAGGAACAACAGTGTGAAAATGCAACCTGAATTAGAGATAATATTTATTAAGCATATGTCTGATAGAATATTCTAAATATAGAGAGAACACATGCAACTCAATATCAAAAATAATAATCCATTTAAAAGTGGGGAAACTGCCCAAATAGATAATTTTGCAAAGGCTTATGAATGACCAATAGGTTCATGAAAAGTTGCTCAATATTGCTAGTTATTAGGGAAATTCAAATCAATACCACTATGAAATACCACATCTTCCCTGTTAGAATGGCCACCAACAAAAAAACAAGACATAAATGCTGGCAATATTGTGGAGAAAAGGGAATTTTTGTGTACTATTGGTGGGGATATAAATTGGTACAGCCACTACAGAAAACATGGAAATTCCTAAAAAAATTCAAGGATAGAAATATCATGCAATCTAGCAATTCCACTTTGGTGTATTTATCTAAAGGAAATAAAACCCCATATTTAAAATATATGTGCACCCCCATATTCACTGCAGCATTATATACAGTAGGAAAGACATGGAAACACCTTATTGCTCACTGACAGATGAATAGTTACAGAAAATTAAGTATAATATACAATGGAATATTATTCAGCCATTAAAAAGAAAATCCTGCTCTTTGTTGAAGCACAGATGTAACTTGAGGGCTGTATGATAAGTGAAACAAGTCAGGCATTGAAAGGCACATATTGTATGATGTTATATATGGAATCAGAAAAACAAATATATAGAGAGAACAGATTTGTAACACCAGTGGCAAGGGTTTAGAGGTAGGTAAAATGGATGAAGGTGGTCAAAAGGTACAAATTTCCAGTTAAATTATAAATAAGCACTGGAAAATGTAATGTACAGCATAGTAATTATAATTAAAAATACTGTATTATGTATTTGAAATATGCCAAAAAGTAGATATTAAAAGTACTTAGCAAAATAAATATTATTTAACTATGTGTAGTCATGGATGTTAACTATATTTATTGTGATTATAATTTTTCAGTATATACATATATCAACTTATTTTGCTGTAGACCACAAATTAATATAATGCTCTATCTCCATTATGTCAAAAAAAATTTAATGAAAAAGAATGGGATGTCTGTGAGAAAATGGAAGAGTAGGGTGGCAAGGAAAAAAACCTTCTTCCATATATACACAAAGGAAGCAAGCACCTACAGCAAATACAACTAACCTTGAAAATGATGTGAAGACTGCAGAACAGAACATGTACACCTGGTGAAGAAGACAAAACCACACTAAAAAGTATAAAGTAGCAGTGCTAAGATCAACTGGGATCCAAATCCTTGACCTATCCCAGACCATAAGCAGAGGAGGGAAACGAACAGAGAAAGTAGGGAATAAGCACTCCTGTCCTAGAGATCTGTTCATGGAACATGAGTCTATACTCCACTGGGTGTGGTGATTAATGGGGCTGGACACCAGGGAGAATTGGAGCACTCTGGCGGGTTGAGACTCCTCTCACTTGAGGAGGACAGACACTCCCTCAGTGTCACTGAAATCCAACACAGATGAATCAGTTTGTAAGACTTACCAGCAGTGTTCACTGTGCCAGAGGAGTAAACTTCAGCAGAACTTCACTCTGCATGAGAAAGGGCAAGTGAACTACACTTCCCCAGCACTCCCTCAGACCACCTGGTTGGGAGGCTCACTGAAGCCAGCTCAAAATGCTCCATCTCCTTCACTGGCATCTCAGCCCAACTTCAGAGCTTCCCCGTGCAGTGGCCCAGCCCAGCCCACTTGGCTTAGCAGCAGTCAAACTTTACTGCCTGGCAGGTTGAGGAAGGAGACTTTCCAGGTTTTGCCAGCCCTCCTTCATCTCGGTTGGGTCCTTGGAGGAGCTACCACTGAACTCTAATCCTCCCTCACTGCTGATGATCCCCTGTGCACAACCTCCACCAGACCTACCTGACACAGCAGAGGCCACAGTTCCTAAAAAGCAGGCAGAGAGATAGCTCACCCATAATGAACCCCAGAAGGAGCTCTTCATGGTAAAAAAGGGGAAGGCAGAGGCAAGCTGTCAGCCTTTTCTGTCAGCCATTGACAGAAGACAGGCAGAAATGCAGCCTCAACCATAGGCCACCAACAGCAAGTGCAGCAACACCAGAAAGGAGAACCAGTCATAGGTGAATAAAGAGTCGAGTTTCTGGGCACCAGAGCATGCCTCCTTCATAAAGCCATTGTATTATAGACCAGAAAGCATAGTTTATCCAACAGAAAGGAAGAAATATTGACAAAATGAGAAGGCAGAAGAGTGTGTTCCAAACAAAAGAACAGGATAAGACACCAGAAAGAGGCCTAAATGAAATGGAGATTAGCAATCTTCTTGATAAATATTTCAAAGTAACAGTCACAAAGATGCTCTCTGAACAGGGGAAAATCATTGATTACCTCAGTGAGGATTTTAACAAAGAGAATATTTGAAAAAGCCACTCAAAACTAAAGAATACAATAACTGAAATTAAAGAGACCACAGAGGGAAAGAATACTAGACTGCTGGAAGTAGAGGAAAGAATCAATATGGTGCAAGGTAGGGAACAGGAAAGTAACCAATATGAGTGAAAGACAGAAAAAATAATTTCATAAAATCAGACGATGCTAAGTAATCTGTGTGAAAATTGAATGAAACAACATTTGCAAAATAGTGGTCTCAAGGAGAAGAGAGAAAAAATAGTAGAAAGTCTCTATGAAGAAATAATAGCTTAAAACTTCCCCAATCTGAGGAAGGAAATAAGCACCCAGGAACTGGAAATGCAGAAAGCCTCTAACAAATGGAACCACAGGAAGACAACACCAAGACACAGAGAAATTAAAGTGACTAAGATTAATGATAAAAAGAAAATCTTAGGGCCAGCAGGAGTGAGGCAGACAGTTACCTATAAGGGAAACTCCATAAAGCTACCAGATTTCTCAGCAGAAACTTTACAGGTCAGAAAGGAATGGAATGAAATATTCGATTTATTGAAAGGGAAGAACCTACAACCAAGAATCCTCTATTCAGCAAGCTTGTAATTCAGAATTGAAGGAGAAATTCAAAGTTTCTCAGATAAACAAAAGATAAAATAATTCACTAATAAACTGGCTTTACAGAATATGATTTAAAAACTTCTATAGGTGGAAATGCCCTCAAGTTTAAATATTTTTCATTAAGGAAAGTAAAAGTACAGCAAATGCAGTAGGCCACTTTCTAGGCAAGTATGAAGTTAAGAAAACAAAAGTAGTAAATCAACGACACACAGAATCAGTCAAGGGATACACAAAAGATGTACCTTATAATATCTTATACCTAATGTGTAGAGGAGCAAGAAGAAAAGTAGGACTTTAGATTGTGTTTGAAAATGAGGAACCATCAACTTAATGCAGACTTTTATATATTTAGGAATCTATCTATGAATTTTATGGTAACCACAAACCTAAAGCCTGTAATACATACACAAAATTTTTTAAAAAGAAATCCAAGCACAACAATAAAGAAAACCATCAAACCCAAGAGACTAGCATAAGAGAGGAAGAAAGGAATTCAGGGGAACTATAAAAAAGAAAAAAGTTAATAAAATACCAATAAGTACATACCCATCAATAATTATCTTAAATGTAAATGGACTAAATGCATCAATGAAAAAATTAGGTTGGCAGAATGGATTAAAAAAAGACCTATGTGCTGCCTAAAAGAGATGCATTTATCCAAAGACATATATAGACTGAAAGTGAAGAGATGGAAAAAGATATTTCATGCAAATAAAAGGGATAAAAAGCAGGCATTGCAGTACTTTTGTCAGACAAAATAGACTTCAAAACAAAGAAAGTAACAAGAGAAAAAGACATTTCATAACGTTAAAAGGAACAGTCCAACAAGGAAGTATAACAATCATAAATATCTATGCACCCAACCTAGGAGAGCCTAAATATATAAAATAACTACCAGCAGACCTAAAGGGAGAAAGACAGGAACATAATGATATTAGGTGATTTTAACAACCTACTCACATCAATGGTCAGATCATCCAGATAGAAAAATATAAAAAAGACAGGCAATGAAAAACACAATAGACTAGATGGACTTAACAGATATATACAGAACATTCCACCCAAAGGCAGCAGGATATGCATCTCTCTCAAGTGCACATGAAATATTATCCAGACTATATCACATACTAGGACACAAAAAGAGCCCAATAAATAAAAGAAGATTGAAATTGCACCATGCATCTTTTCAGATCACAATGGTATAAAATTAGGAATCCATTACGTGAGGAAACAAAGCCCCACGTACATATGGAGGCTCAACAACAGGCTTCTAAATGATCAGTGGAACAATGGCCACATCAAAGAGGAAATCCAAGCAATACATGGAGATAAATGAAAACAAAAATACAACAGTCCAAAATATGTGGGATGCCACAAAAGTATTTCTAATACGGAAGTTCATAGCAAAACAAGCATACCTCAAGAGGCAAGAACAATCCAAAACATCTGAACACACAATTAAAGAAATTAGAAAAAGAAGAACACATAAAACTCAAAGGTAGGTGAAGGAAGAACATATAAAAGACGAGACCAGGAATAAATAAAAGAGAGAATGAGGAAACAATTGTAAAAATCAATGAAACTGAGAGGTGATTTTTCAAGAAGAGAAGTAAAATAGATGACCCCCTAGCCAGACTAATTAATAAAAAAGAGACAGGAAGCAAATAAACAATCAGAAATGAAAATTTAGTTACAACTGAAACAAACAATTATTAGTAAATTCTATGAAATATTATATGGTAATAAATTGAATAACTTGGAAGAAATGGACAGATTCCTTGAAACTTCAACTCTCCAAGACTGACACAGGAAGAAGCAGAAAATATGAATATATCAATTACTAGTAATGAAATTAAACTGGTAAACAAAAATTTCCCAACAAATGTCCAGGGACAGATGGCTTCACAGCTGAATTCTACCAAACAAACATTCAAAGATGAGTTAATAAACATTACACATCCTCCTCAAAGTATTTAAAAAATTAGAAGAGGAGGGAACATTTCCAAACTCATTCTATGAGGCCAATATCACTCTAATATCAAAACCAGAAAAAGACACTACAAAAAATGAAAATTACAGACCAATTTCCTTGAATAACATAGATGCAAAAATTCTCAACAAACTGTAATCAAACAAAATTAAAACAATCATCAAAATATCATCCGTCATGAGCAAGTTGTATTTATTTAGGGATGCGAGGATGGTACAGTATTCATAAATCAATGAATGTAATATACCACATTAAGTAGGAAGGTTAAAAATCATTTGATCATCTCAATAGATGCTGAAAAAGCACTTGGCAAAATTGAACATCCATGCATTGTAAAAACTACTCAAAATGGTTATGGAGGAATCATATACTAACATAATAAAGACCATATATGACAAACCCACAGCTAACCTCATATGCAATGTTGAAAACTGAAAGCTTTTCCTCTGAGATAAGGAACAAAACGAGGATGTCCACTATCACCATTTTTATTCAACAAAATACTGGAAGTCCTAGTCATGGCAATCAGACATGTGAAAGAGATAAAAGGCATCCAAATTGGTAAGGAAGAAGTAAAACTGTCACTATTTGCAGATGACCTGATACAATATAGAGAAAACAGTGAAGACTACACTGAAAATCTATGAGAGCTAATAACTAGATTCAACAAAGTTTCAGGATACAAAATTAATTTAGAGAAATATATTGCATTCCTATATACTAAAAGTGAACTAGCAGCAAGATAAATCAGGAAAACAGTTCCATTTATAATTGCATCAAAAATAATAAAATACTTCAGAATAAACCTAACCAAGGAGGTAAAAGACCTATATTCTGAAAACTACGGCACTGATAAAAGAAACTGAAGGAGATACAAATTAATGGAAATTGTCACACCCTTATGTATAGGAAAAATTTCTAGAGTCAAAATGACCATCACACCCCAAGAAATTTATAGATTCAATACAATCCTTATCAAAATATCAATGGTGGTTTTCAATGTACTAGAGCAAATAATCCTATAATTTATATGGAACCATAAAGACCCCAAATAACTAAAGCACTATTATGAAAGAAGAATAAAGCTGGGGGTATTACATTCTCTGGCTTCAAACTATACTACAAAAGCTACTGTAACCAAAACAGTATGGTACTGGCAGAAAAACAGAACCATAGATCAGTGGAACAGAGCAGAAATCCCAGAATAATCCTACACATATATGGTTCATTAGTATATGACAAAGTAGGTAAGACTATACAGTGTGGGAATCACAGTCTCTTCAATAAATGGTGCTGGGAAAACTAAAAACTGTATGTAAATAAAGCACTAACTTCATACACAAAAATAAACTAAAAATGAGTTAAATGCCTAAATGTAAGATATAAAACCAAAAAAATCTTAGAAGAAGACATAAGCAAAAAACTCTTAAACATAAGCATGAGCAACTTTCACCTAGACATATCTCCCCAGGCAAGAGAAAGAGAAGCAAAACAAAATGGGAATACACCAAACTAAAAAGCTTCTGTACAGCAAAGGAACACCTTCAACAAAACAAAAAGAAAATATACAGTATGGATAAATATATTTATAATGCTATATCTAATAAAGGGTTAACAATCAAAATATATATAGAATATATACACCTCAACACCACCAAAATAACCTGATTAAAAAATGGACATAAACAAAAAGAAAAACAAAAATCACATGATTATCTCAATAGATGCTGAAAAAGCATTTGACAAAATTCAACATCCATACTGATAAAAACTCACAGCAAAATGGGTATACAGGATACATACCTCAACATACAAAAGGCCATATATGACAAACGCACAGATAATATCATACTTAACAGTGAAAAGCTGAAAGCTTTTCCACTAAGATTGGGAACAAGACAAGGATGCCCACTTTCCCCACTTTTATTTAACATAGTACTGGAGATACTAGCCATGCCAATCAGACAACACAAAGAAATAAAAGGAATCCATATTGGTAAGGAAGAAGTTAAACTGTCACTGTTTGAATATGACATTATATTGTACATAGAAAACCCTAAAGACCCCACCAAAAAAAGCCTACTAGAACTAATAACTGAAATCAGCAATGTTACAGGATGCAAAATTAATCCACAGATATCTGTTCCATTCTTATATACTAACAATGAATGAACAGGATGAGAAATTAGTAAAACAACTCCATTTACAATCGCATCAAAAAGAATAAAATACTTAAGAACAAACATAACTAAGGAGGTGAAAGTCCTGTACTCTGAAAACTACAAGACTCTCATCAGAGAAATTAAAGAAGAAACCAGTAAGTAGAAATATGTCCTGTGTTAGTGGATAGGAATAATTAATATTGTCAAAATGGTCATCCTGCCTAAAGCAATCTACAGATTCAATGCAATCCCTATCAAAACACCAACAGCATTCTTCAACAAACCTGAGCAAATAGTTCCAAAGTACATATGGAACCACAAAAGACCCTGAATAGCCAACACAATCTTGAGAAGGAAGAACAAAGCTGGGGGGATTACACTCCTCAACTTCAAGCTCTACTACAAAGCCACAGTAATCCAAACAATTTGGTACTGGCACAAGAACAGACCCATAGATCAATGGAACAGAATTCAGAGCTGAGATATAAACTCACACATATTTGGTTAATTAATATAGAATAAAAGAGCCATGGATATACAGTAGTGAAGACAGCCTCTTCAACAACTTCTGCTAGGATAACTGGACAACCACAAGTAATAGAATGAACCTGGATTACTGTCTCACTCCATACACAACAGTAAACTCAAAATAGATCAAAGACCTCAATGTATGTCATGAAACCATAAAAATTTTAGAAGAAAACATAGGCAAAAATCTCTTGAATATAAACATGAGCAACTTTTTTCCCGAGCACACCTCCTTGGGCAAGGGAACGAAAAGCAAAAATGAAGAAGTGTGAGTACATAGAACTAAAAAGTTTCTGTACAGCAAATGACACCATCAGCAGAACAAAAAGGAATCTTACAGTATGGGAGAATATATTTGTAAATGATTTATCTGGTAAGGGGTTAACAACAGAAATTTATAAAGAAAACTCATATGCCTCAACACCCAAAAACAAAGAACCTGATCAGAAAATGGGCCAAAGATCCAAACAGACACTTCTTCAAAGAAATATTGATGGCCAACAGGTACATAAAAAGATGTTCCACATCGTTAATCATCAGAGAAATGTAAATTAAAACCATAATGAGATATCACCTCACACCAGTTAGGATGGCCACTACCCAAATACAAAAAACAATGAATGCTGGTGAGGATGTGGAGAAGGGGAATCCTTCTACACTGTTGAAGGGAATGTAAATTTGTTCAGCCATGGTTGAAAGTTTGAGGTTCCTCAAACAACTAAAATAGAAATACCATTTAACCCAGTAATCCCACTCCTAGGAATTTACCTGAAGAAAACAAGATATCTGATCCAAAAAGACATATGTACTCCTATATTTATCACTGTACTATTTGCAATAGCCAAGATATGGAAGCAACCTGTTTATCAATAGATGAATGTATAAAGGAGAGGTGGTACATACACACAATGGAATATTATTCAGCCATAAAAGGAAAAGAAATCCTACCATTTGAAACAACATGGATGGAGCAAGAGGATATTATATTCAGTGAAATAAGCCATGCAGAGAAAGACACATACCAAATGACTTCACTCTTTGTGGAGAATAAAAACAAAGCAAAACTGAAGGAAGAAAATAGCATCAGATTCACAGACACTGAAAAGGGACTAGTGGTTACCAAAGGGGATGGGTTGGGGAGAGTGAGTGTGGAGGGAGAAAGGGATTAAGGGGCACTATAATTTGCAATAGCAATATAGATAGGTCATTGGGAAGGCAGTAAAGTTTGGAGAAGAAAATTAAAGACTCTATAAGATCTTACTATCCTGATACACTGATTGCAATAGAAGGGGTGAGGATTTGACAATATGGGTGAATATTGAAACCACTGTGTTGTTTATATGAAACCATCATAAAATTGTATATCAATACTTTAATAAAAGAATGGGCTGAGGTCCTGAATAGACATTTTTCCAAAGAAAACACAGATGGCCACCAGACACATGAAAAGATGTTCTACATTGCTAATCATGAGGGAAATACAAATAAAAACCACAATGAGAAATTACCTCACACTAGACAGAATTGCCACTCTCCAAAAGAGAAGAAATAGCAAGTGATGCTGAGGATGTGAAGAAAAGGGAACCCTCCCACATTGTTGGTGTGAATGTATTTTGGTGCAGCCATTATGGAAAATTATATGGAGGTTTCTTAAAAAGTGAAAATAGAAATATATGAACCAGTAAATGTCCTTCTAGGAATTTTCCCAAATAAAACAAAATCCCTGATTTGAAAAGATACATGCAACCCTATGTTTATTGCTGCACTATTTACAATAGTCAAGATATGGTAGCAATCAAAGTGTCCATCAGTAGATGAATGGATAAAGCAGGTGTGGTACATATAAACAATTGAATATTATTCAGCCACCAAAGAGAAAGAAATCCTGCCACTTGTGACAACATGGATGTAACTACAGGATATTGTATTAAAATATATCAAGTGGAGAAAGACAAATACCATATGACTTCACTTATATGTGAAATATAAAAACATAAAAAAGTACAAAATAGTAGACTCATAGATACTGAGAATTGACTGTTGGTTTTAATAGAGCAGGGATTTCTGTGGATGGGTGAAATAAGTTAAGAGGATAAATAGGCACAACATCTCAATTATAACATGAATTATTCCTTTGGATGAAAGTACATCATAGAGAATACAGTCTATAGTTTAACATCTTTGTATGTTGACAGACAATAATTACACTGGGGTGAGTATTTAATAATGTGTACAAATGTCAATAATTATGTTCTATACCTGAAACAAATAGACTTCAATTAAAATTATTTAAAAATAAAGAGTGAAAAAAAACCTATGTGATGTATGGGAGTCTATGAAGAGACACAATTTGCAAATTTTTGGGGTCCCAGAAGATGAAAAGGAGAAGGGTACAAAAAAATTATTTAAAGGAATAATGGTTGGGAACTTCCCCAATCTGGTGAGAAATTTGTACATCCAAATTCATGAAACTTATAGTTCATCTAAGAAACATTCTTAAAGAGATGTTCTACACTACATATTAGCAATACTAAAAAATATCTAAAACAATATAAAATAATCTTGTAACAAGAGGTCCCATATGGTTATCAGCAGATATCTGAGGAGACTCATGACATGTCAGGAGAAAATTTGGTAATATATTCAAAGTTCTGAAAGTGAAAGTTACTGCAAACCACGAATACTCTATTTGGCAAAGTTGTCTTAAATAAATGAAGAGGAGATACTTTCTAAGACAAAGAGAAGCTGGGAGTTCATTTTCAATAGATCTGACCTACAAGAAATGTTGGAGTTATTCAAAAAAAATGAAAGGGTGCTAACTAGTAACATGAAAATAGACAACACAATGATAAAGGTAAGTATATAGTAAAATTCAGAACACTTTATATTGTAATATGATTGTGTTATAATTATTTAACTCTAGTATGAAGGTTAAAGGACAGAGCATTAAAATAAGTATTGCTAAAATAATGTATTAATACACACTCTAAAAAGAGGTAAATCGTGATATCAAAAACTGAAAAGGGGAGCACAGGAATAGAGTTTTATAAATTATTTAAGTTAAATTGCTAGTGAAAATAGATGTTATATCCATTATATATTTTATGTAAGCCTCATGGTAACTACAAAGCAGGAACTTACAGTAGATTCAAAATAGAGAAAGAGAAGAAAATCAAAGCATAACACTATGGAATAACATTGATTCACAATGGAGATGGAAAAGGAACAAGAAAAATATGAAATAGCAAGAAAAACATAAAATAGCATTAGGAAGTCTTACCTCTCAATAATTCTTTAAACATGTATGGCTTAATTTTTCAAATTAAAAGGCATTGAATGGCAGATTGATTTAGAAAACAAGACCAACTATAGGATTCCTACAATACATAATACATTCATTTCACCTCCAAGAACATCCATAAGCCAAAATTGAAGAGATTGAAAAAATATTCCATGGAAATAGAAACCAAAAAGAACCATATGTAGCTATATTTTCATATGAAAAATCGACTTTAAGACAAAAGCTGTAATTGAAGACAAATATGTTCATTATATAATGAAACAAGGATCAATAAATTGAGATATAACAAGTATAAAAATATATGTACACAATACTGAACACTTACCTACATTAAGTACATATTAAATGATCTGTAGGGAGAAGTAGGTATAAATAAGAGCAGGGAACTTTATTTCCACTTTCAACAAATGATAGGTTATTAAGGTATAAATTCAATAAAGAAACATTAGACTTGAACTATATTTCACATCACAAAAACAATATACATATATAAAGCATTCCATGCAGCATCAGCAGAATGCACATTCTTAAGAGCACATAGACATTCTACAGCTTATATCATAAGATATGTCACAAAACAATTCTTAGCAAATAAGAAGACTGAAATAATATCTACTAGGTTTTTCAACCACAATGGCATGAAACTAGACATCAATAAACAGGAGGAGAATTGGAAAATTCACGAAATTAAACAAACTCCTGAAAAAACATTGATTCAAAGAAGATGAAAAGAGGAATGAAAATATATATTGAAATGAATGGAAATGGAAACACAACAGCTAAAAATTATGAGATGGAGCAAGAATAGTTTTAAGAGTGAACTTTTATAAACATAAATGCCTATATTAAGATAAAAATAAAGATATCAAATAAAAAATATGACTTCACAGTTCAAAAATCAAGAAGGGGAAGGAAATTTAAAGGCCTAAGTTAGCAAAAGGAAAGAAATACCAAATATGAGATTAGAAATGGATGAAATAGGGATAAAAAAATTAATAGAAATGATAACACAAGGAACTTATTCAACAGATAGATAAAAATGACTAATCTAGACTAAGGGAAAAGAATTCTCTAAAATAAGGAATGAAAGAGATATAAATGATTTTTCAAAAATGTATAGGATCAGAAGAGATTACTATGAACAATTATATGCCAAAAAATTGGATAACCTATAGAAAGGGATAAATTTAAGGAAACATAAAACCTAAAAAGACTGAATCGGGAAGAAATAGAAAATCTAAAGATGAATAATGTAAGATCAAGTCAGTTATCAAATATCTCCCAACATAAGAAAACACAGAACCATCTGGTTTCCCTGCTGAATTCTAACAAACATTTGCGGAAGTATTAATGCTACTCCTTTCCAACTCTGCCAATATAAAGAGAAGAGAACATTGATGGACTCATTGTATGAAGCTAGCATTACCCTGATACTGAACACTACAAGAAAAAAAAATATGTTCCAATATCCCTGATGAATATACAAATTTCAACAAAGAACTAGCAAACTGAATTCAACAATACATTAAAAGGATCATAAACCATGATAAATTGGGATTTATTCTTGGGATTCAAGGATGGTCTAACATACACAAATAAAAAAATGTGATATCACACATTAATAGAATAATAGATAAAAAACATGCAATTATCTCATTAGATTCAGTAAAAGATACTGACAAGATACAGCACCCTTCATGAAAATATCTGTCAACAGTTATTGATGGAATGTATTTCAGCATAATAAATCTGTATATAATAAGACCACAGTCAACCCCATACTCAGTGGTGAAAGATAGAAATTTTTTCTTCTAAGATCAAGACAAGAGTAGGGTGCCCATTCTCAACAATCTTACTCAACATAATACTGGAAGCCCTAGTCAGAACAAGTGAAGGAAAAGTAAAGACATCTAAATAGGAAAAGAAGAAGTAAATTTTTCTTTATTTGAAGAAAAGTTCTTATATGGAAAATCCTAAATACTCAACCAAAAATCTGTTAGAACTAATTATAAATTAAATAAAGTAGTAGGATACAAAATAGACAGAAATCAGTTGTTCTTCTATATACAAGCAATGAAATATCTAAAAAATAATATGATCTCTCTCTTTCTGGGAAGATGGTGCCATGAGCAAGGCGGCAGAAATCTCCTCCCAAAACCATAAAACCATATATATTTATGAAAATACAACAAATACAATTATTCCTAAAATAGAGACCAGAAGATCCAGTACAACAGCAAGGCTAGAGATGCACATGTGGGGACTCAGTGCTTCACGAAGTGGGTAGGATATTGGGCTGCAACCCGGCGGGACCTGAGCGCTCCCCCACCCCAGCACACCAGTGGGAGGAAAGGATTCGGAGCAGGGAGGGAGCGGAGACACAGGCCCACCAAATAACCAGCCCTGGTGATCTGCGCGGGGAGCACTGACACACATCATGCGGTGTACTGGAGATTTGAGAGACAGGTGCAGGATCTGAGAGGGACAGCACAGCCAGGTCCTCTCAACCGGCTCCCCAGGACAAAAGAAAAGCACGTGTTTTTTAAAAGTCTTAAAGAGACAAGGGCCCAGCAGCAGAACAAAATAGTTCCAGCGCACTCAGCCCAGCAGGCTGGGAGTACTGGGGAATTTTGGACACCTAGGCTTGGGCCGAGCAAAGAAACCATGCCAAAGCTTCCCACAGAGATCAGCAGCCTCCCATTCATTCCATCCCCAGGCCGGTGCCACAAAGGGTCCAGAGGAACAGAACAATGGAGAAGCAGTGCCACCTACAGCAACCTCACAGAATCTACTCCCAGTGGGTTGTTTTTTTTCCTTCTTTCTTTTTCTTCCTTTTTTATTCCTTCTTTTTTTCTTTCCTTCTTTTTTTTCTTTTTAAGACTTAAAGAGCCCAGCAGACACACGTGCGCCTACCAGCAACCACTTCTATCACCATGAAAAGAAAGAGGAGTATGGTACAAACAAAGCTTAGCCAGAAAACCCCAGAGAGGGAGCCTGATGGGTTGGAAATGCACAATCTTCCTGAAAAAGAATTCACAATAAAAGTCATAACAACACTGATGGATCTACAGATAAATATGCAAGAGCTAAGGGAGGAAGAGAGGGAAGTGAGGAAAGATAATGCAGAAATGAGACAAGCCATTGACGGGCTTAGCAGCAGACTGGATGAGATGCAAGGGACTGTAAATATAATAGAATTAAGAGAACAGGAATACAGAGAAGCTGAGGCAGAGAGAGATAAGAGGATCTCTAGGAATGAAAGAATATTAAGAGAACTGTGTTACCAATCCAAAAGGAACAATATTCATATTATAGGAGTACCAGAAGAAGAAAGAGAAAAAGGGATAGAAATTGTCTTTGAAGAAATAATTGCTGAAAACTTCCCCAACCATGGGAAGGAAATAGTCTCTCAGACCATGGAAGCCCACAGATCTCCCAACACAAGGGACCCAAGGAAGACAACACCAAGACATATAATAATTAAGATGACAAAGATCAAAGATAAGGACAGAGTATTAAAGGAAGCTAGAGAGAGAAAAAAGATAACCTACAAAGGAAAACCCATCAGACTATCATCAGATTTCTGAACAGAAACCTTACAGGCCAGAAGACAATGCGATGATAAATTTAAATTAATGAAACAGAAGGGCTTCAAACCAAGAATATTGTATCCAGCATGATTATCATTTAATTTGTGGGAGGGATTAAACAATTCCCAGACAAGCGAAAGCTGTGGGAATTTGCCTCCCATAAACAACCTCTACAGGATATCTTAAAAGGACTGCTCTAGAAGGAAACACTCGTAAGGCTAGAAAGATGTCAGCAGACAAAACAAAATCATAAAAAATAAAACAGACCATCCAAATACTAACTAAAGGCAAAGAATAAAACACCTAGTGTATAAAGAATGGAGGAGGAAGAATAAGAAGGTAGAGAAATAAAGAATCATCAGACTGTGTTTACAATAACTTAACAAGAAAGTTAAGTTACACAGTTAGATAGTAAAGAAGCTACCCTTGAACCTTTGGTAACCATGAATCTAAACCCAGCAACGGCAATAAGTACATATCTATCAATAATCACCTTAAATGTAAATGGTCTAAATGCACCAATCAAAAGACGCAAAGTAATAGAATGGATAAAATAGCAAGACCCATGTAAATGCTGCTCATAAGAGAGTCACCTCAAACCCAAAGATATACACAGACTAAAAGTGAAGGGAGGGAAAAAGATATTTCATGCAAACAAGGAGAAAAAAGCAGGTGTTGCAGTACTTGTATCAGACAAAATAGACTTCAAAATGAATAAAGTAGCAAGAGATAAAGAAGGACATTACATAATGATAAAGGGGTCAATCCAACAAGAGGATATAACCATTTTAAATATATGTGCACCCAAAACAGGAGCGCTGAAACAAGTGAAACAATACTAAGAGAATTAAAGGAGGAAATAGAAAGCAATGCATTTTAGGAGACTTAAACACACCAGTCACTCCAAAGGACAGATCAACCAGACAGAAAATAAGTAAAGACACAGAGGCACTGAACAACACACTACAACAGATGGACCTAACAGATATCTACATAACTTTACACCCAAAAGCAACAGGATACACATTCTTCTCATGTGCACATGGAACATTTCCAGACTAGACCACATACTAGGCCTCAAAAAGAACCTCAGTAAATTCAAAACATTGAAATTCTACCAACCAACTTCTCAGATCACAAAGGTATAAAACTACAAATAAATTGGAGAAAGAAAACATAAAGCTCACAAATACATGGAGACTTAACAACACACTCCTAAATACTCAATGGGTCAGCGACCAAATTAAAACAGAGATCAAAGAATACGACGACACTAATGACAACAATAACACAAAGCCCCAACATCTGTGGGACTCAGCAAAGGTAGTCCTAAGAGGAAAGTATATTGCAATCCAGGCCTATTTAATGAAGGAAGAACAAACCCAAATGAATAGTCTAAAGACACAATTACTGAAATTGGAAAAAGAAGAACAAATGAGACTCAAAGTCACCAGAAGGAGGGACATAATAAAGATCAGAGAAGAAATAAATAAAATTGAGAAGAATAAAACAATAGAAAAAATCAATAAAACCAAGAGCTGGTTCTTTGAAAAATAAACAAAATAGGTAAACCCCTACACAGACTTTAAGAGAAAAAGAGACTTTACACACATAAACAGAATCAGAAATGAGAATGGAAAATTCATGACAGACCCCACAGAAATACAAATAATTATAAGAGTATACTATGAGAATCTATATGCTAACAAGCTGGAAAACTTAGAAGAAATGGACAACTTCTTAGAAAAATACAATGTTCCAAGTCTAACCAAGCAAGAAACACAAAAACTAATAAGACCAATCACCAGCAAAGAAATTGAAGTGGTAATCAAAAAACTGCACAAAAACAAAACCACCGGGACAGATGGATTCACCTCTGAATTCTATCAGACGTATAGAGAAAAAATAGTACCCATTTTCCTTAAAGTTTTCCAAAAAATAGAAAAGGAGACAATACTTCCAAACTCATTATATGAAGCCAGCATCAGTCTAATATTAAAACCTGACAAAGACATAACCAAAAACGAAAATTACAGACCAATATCTCGGATGAACGTAGATGCAAAAATACTCAACAAAATATTAGCAAACTGAATTCAAAAATACATCAAGAGGATCATACACCATGATCAAGTGGGATTCATCTCAGGGATGCAAGGACGGTACAACATTTGAATATCCATCAACATCATCTACCACATGAACAATAAGAAGAATAAAAACAACATGATCATCTCCATAGATGCTGAAAAAGCACTTGACAAAATTCAACATTCATTCACGATAAAAATTCTCAACAAAATGGGTATAGAGGGCAAGTACCTCAACATCATAAAGGCCATATATGACAAACCCACAGCTAACATCGTACTTAACAGTGAGAAGCTGAAAGCTTTTCATCTAAGATCAGGAGCAAGACAGGGATGCCCACTCTCTCCACTGTTATTCAACATAGTACTGGAGGTCCTACCTATGGCAATCAGACAAAACAAAGAAATACAAGGCATCCAGATTGGTAAAGAAGTCAAATTGTCACTATTTGCACATGACATGATACTGTACATAAAAATACCCTAAATACTCCACTCCAAAACTACTAGAGCTATTATCTGAATTCAGCAAAGTTGCAGGATACAAAATTAACCCACAGAAATCTGTTGCTTTCCTATATGCTAACGATGAGCTAACAGAAAGAGAAATCAGGGAAAAATTACATTCACAATTGCATCAAAAAGAATAAAATACCTAGGAATAAACCTAATGAAGGAAGTGAAAGACCTATACCCTGAAAACTACAAGACTCTCCTAAGAGAAATTAAAGAGAACACTAACAAATGCAAATTCATCCCATGCTCTTGGCTAGGAAGAATAAATATTGTCAAAATGGCTATACTACCTAAAGCAATCTACAGATTCAACGCAATCCCTATCATAATACCAACAGCTTTCTTCAGTGAACTGGAACAAATAATTCTAAAATTCATATGAACCACAAAAGACCTGAAATAGCCAAACAATCCTAAGAAGGAAGAATAAAATGGGGAATTATGCTCCCTGACTTCAAGAGCTACTATGATGCCACAGTAATTAAGACGATATGGTATTGGCACAAAAACAGACCCACAGACCAGTGGAATAGAATAGAAAATGCAAACATCAACCCAAACTTATACAGTCAATTAATATATGATAAAGGAGCCTTGGATATACAATGGGAGATGACAGCCTCTTCAGCAGCTGGTGTTGGAAAAACTGGACAGCTACATTTAAGAGAATGAAACTGGACTGCTGTCTCACTCCATATACAAAAATAAACTCAAAATGGATCAAAGACCTGAATGTAAGTCATGAAACCATAAAGCTCTTAGAAAAAAACCGGCAAAAATCTCTTGGACATAAACATGAGCGACTTCTTCATGAACATATCTCCCAGGCAAGGGAAACAAAAGCAAAAATGAACAAGTGGGACTATATCAAGCTGAAAACTTCTGTACAGCGAATGACACCACCAGTAGAACAAAAAGACATCCTAGAGTATGGGAGAATATATTCATAAATGACATATCCAATAAGGGGTTGATATCCAAAATATATAGAGAACTCACGCAACTCAACAAACAAAAAGCAAATAATCCAATTAAGAAATGGGCAGACGATATGAATAGACACTTCTCCAAAGAAGAAATTCAGATGGCCAACAGGCACATGAAAAGATACTCCACATCACTAGTCATCAGAGAAATGCAGATTAAAGCCACAATGAAATATCACATCACACCAGTAAGGATGACCAACATCTAAAACACAAACAACAACAAATGTTGGCAAGGATGTGGAGAAAAGGGAACCCTCCTACCCTGCTGGTGGAAATGCAAATTAGTTCAACCATTGTGGAAAGCAGTATGGAGGTTCCTCAAAAAATTCAAAATAGAAATACCATTTGACCCAGGAATACCACTCCTAGGAATGAAGCAGCCAGTTCAAAAAGACAGATGCACCCCTTTGTTTATTGCAGCACTCTTTACAATAGCCAAGAAATGGAAGCAACCTAAGTGTCCATCAGTAGATGAATGGATAAAGAAGATGTGGTACATATACACAATGGAATTTTATTCAGCCATAAGAAGAAAACAAATCCTACCATTTGCAACAACATAGATGGAGCTAGAGGGTATTATGCTCAGTGAAATAAGCCAAGCGATAATAGACAAGTATCAAATGATTTCACTCATATGTGGAGCATAAGACCAAAGAAAAAAACTGAAAGAAAAAAACAGCAGCAGAGTCAGAGAACCCAAGAATGGACTAGTAGTTACCAATGGGAAAAAGACTGGGGAAGATAGGCGGGAAGGGAAGGACAAGGCAGAAAATGGGGCATTACGATTAGCAGATGTAATGTTGGGGGGTGTTGAGTGGGTTGTACAACTTATAGAAGACAAGTATTATTCTGTAGCATCTCACTACGCTTATGGACAGTGACTGTAATGGGGTTGGTGGCGGCGATCTGATGAAGTAGATAGTTTAATAACCATAATATTGCATATGTAATTGTAGATTAATGATACAAAAATAAATAAAAAATAAATTATATAAACAATAAAATAAAAAATAAAAGATTAGGTGGGAAGTTAGATTAGGTAATTACAGTTAATACTTGAAAAATATGAGTTTGAACTTAAATGCAGATTTTTTCAATAAGTACATTGGAAAATGAAAATAATATGATCTCGTTCACTATAACATTAAAATCAAACACTTTAATAAAAATTTTAAAAATGGAATAAAAGGACAGGAATAAATTTAATCAAGAAAGTGAAAGATCTGTACACTTAAAAGTGTAAAAACTAATGAGAGAAGTTAAGGAAGATATGAACAAATGGAAGGATATTGCACATTCATGGATCAGAACTGATATTGACAAAATGTCCATACTATCCAAAACCTTCTACAGATCTAACATGATCTCAATCAAAATCCAATGGCATTTTTCACAGAATGGAGACAAAGAGGTACAAGGTTCAAATTATAAAATCAATTAGTCACAGGGATGGAAGTACATCATAAGGCATTTACCCAATAATTTGTAATGTCTTGGTATATTAACAGATGATAACTACACTTATGGTGAGCATTTATTAATGTATATAACGGTCAGAGCACTATGCTGTACATCTGAAACCAATATATTTTATATCAACTATATTTCAATAAAATGGATAAAAAGAAATGCAGCAACAATCCTGAAATCTGTGTGGAACCACAAAAGACTCTGAATAGTCCTTCAATCCTGTGACAGAGCGAAGCCAGAGGCATCATACTTCCTGTTTTCAAACTAGAATGCAAATATATAGTAATCAAAATAGTATGATCCTGGCATAAATATAGACTCATATGCCAATGAAACAGAATAGTAAGCCCGTAAATAAACACAGATAAGATCATGTTGTACTTGCCAAGGAGCAAATTATACTCAGTGGGAAACGATAGACTTTTCAATTTTTTCAATCAGTGGATCTAGGAAAACTGGATAATCACATGCAGAAGAATGAAATGGGCCTCTGTCTTATAACACTCACAAAAATTAACTTCAAATTGATTAAAGACAAACATAAGATGTGAAACTATAAAACGCCTAAAAAAATTTAAAAAACTTGGCATTGTTCTTGGCAATGATTTTTTGGATATGATGTCAAAAGTGCAAGCAACAAAAGCAAAAATAAATAAGCAGGACTACATAAAACTTAAAAGCTCTTTACAGCAAAAGAACAATTAACAAAATGAAAGGTTACCTGTGGAATGGGAGAAAATATGACAAATTGAATATCTGATTAGGAGTTAATATCTAAGATATAAAAGGAACTCATACAACTCAATAGCAAAAGCGCACAATTGAATTAAAAATTGGCAGAAGAACTGAATAGTAATTTTTCCAGAAAAGGCACACAAATGGCCAACAGGTGCATGAAAAGTTGCTAAACATCTCTAATCATCAGGGAAATTAAAAGCAAAACCGCAATGAGATGTTACCTCACAGATGTCAGAATGGTCATTATCAAAAATACAGGAAATACAAGTTTGCAAGAATGTGGGGAAAAGGGAACACTTGTGGACCCTTGGTGGGAATGTAAATTGGTGCATACACTGTGGAAAAAAATATGGAAGTTTCCCCCAAAATTAAAAATGAAACTACCATATGATACAGCATTTAAGATTCTGGGTATTTATAAAGAAAATGAAATCAGTATCTTGGAGAGATATGTGCACTCCTATAATCATTGCACCATTATTTACAATAACCACCATATGAAAACAACCTAAGTGTCTGTCTGTGGATGAATAGATAATGAAGATATTATAGAAGATGGATACAGAAAATATACCCACATTTACTTTATATGTATTATAGATGTATATATATGAATATTATTCAGCCATAAGAAAGAAATGTCTTGTCATTTGTGAAAACATGAATAGCTTTTGAGTACATTATGCTAAATGAAATAAAGACAAATGCTATATAATATCACTTATATGTGAAATATAAAAAAAGAAACAAACATAAAAACAGAAAATCAGATAGTGCTTCCTTAAGGCTGGGCACTGGGAATTGTGGAGATGTCATCAAATGGAACAAACTTCATTATAAGATCAATAAATTCTGGAGATCTAATTTAAAGCATGATTATATGCATGATGACTATATAACTATATGTGAGGTGACAAAGGTGGTAACTAACCCTATTATGGTAATAATTATATATATATATATATAATTAATTTTATGTGTACATATATATATAATTATTACGTTGTACACCCTAAACACACATTGTTAAATGTCAATTGTATTGCAATAAAGCCAGATGGTGGAAAAGTATTCAACAAATGTACGTTCAATACATATATCCACTTCAGGGTCTTAACAGGAAATTGTTGGAAAATAGTTTTCCAACACTTAACTGAAAAAGTGTAACTAAAATCTAAAATTAGGGTCATATAATTTGTTCATTTACTCAGAAAACATTAGTTAGTCCAATTGCTAAATAATTTGCAAGATGCAAAGGTAGATTTAAAATCAAGGTCTTTTTTCCTCTAATCAAGTGAGTCCTTACAAAGAAAACATGAGAAAAAATAGCAAGTTTTAATGACATTTCCCACTGTCCCTAAATGCAATGAGGAGAAGCAAGATGATCTCTAAAGTAGGCTAACATAAAGGCTAAAGTGCTCACTACTCCAGGCAAAGAATGGCACACCCTAATGGTAGAAAGGTGAAGGAGTTCAGGACCTACAAACTCCTCCCTGTACCATGCTGGATTTTCTTAATCCTGTCAAAATAGGGACAGAAATTCCAACAATGGGTCTATTAGGTGTAGCACAATGGCAGAGTTGTCAGGCTGCTGTATACAGTGGATGAGAAAACACACATTCCTGGAGTTAATTTGGCATAATCATGACTCTTATTGAGTTTTCAATTATTCATAATTTTCTTACATACACAAATAACCTAAAGAATCTCCCAGATTACCCCCTAAATCTAAATATGTTTCTTGAATTCAGTATGCAATTCCATTATAGATTCAAATACTGCACAGTAAATTGCACCATCTTTCATATAAATTAAGGTCAATAATTTCAAATAATTGTGAGGCAGTCTAATTACTAAAGGGAGCATATGTTGTACAAAGGGTTATTTTTTTGTACCCTTGCAATTCCACACCAACACCAGCACCACCACCACCATCAACACCAACTAACAGGCAAAATCTATGATAGACCCAATAGGGCATAAGTCAAGTTCTCAAATATTCATTCCACCATCCATATATATAAAGGATCAAAGGAAAAAACATAATTTCACTCCATTTTATCTGGCCTTATCTAAGTGAATCTTGTCCTATACTGAGGTGGATATCCAGTGTCCATTAGAGTGTAGTTGAAGACCAAAGAATAGTACAAATGCTGGCTAGTGACAGGATTCAATTTACCTTAATAAATGACCAAAAAATGGTAAAAGTATTGAATATGTGATTGGAGATGCCAATTTTGTAAGTCTAGAGGAAAGAATTGGATCCCAGTCACCCTTGAGTACTAACATGGTGTTGAAACAGGGATTGCGGGTGTAGTCAGAGTAGGGAGAGGGCCTCCAGAAAAAGCAAGGCAGAATATTTTCAGTCAGAGAAATGTAACTACATGCAAGGAAACCCCCTACCAAAACTCTGTGTTAAACATTAAGCTCTCGGGTCATTCTTCAGTAAGATCAGGTAATGTCCCCCAGACAAAGAAGAGTAGCACATGTTTCTTTTATGCTAATCATTTGTAATCATGTGTAAGATTCACTTTAGCATGCTAAAAGGCCCAGGCCTACGTGCTGTCTTTCCTATTTCAGATCTGATGGGGTTTTGCTGAAAGGGTTCTTTTAGCTACCTGGCTCACTCACTTGCAAAGAAGGACACGATAACTCCGTCAGCGTGTTTTTATTTACTGTAAGATAAACAGACAGAATGGCTGTCTCGAAAGAGTGAGAGCAGCAGCAGCAGCAAGGGGGGAGCTGGTTATATAGGAATTTAGGGCCTTGGTGAGCAGGATGGTGGCCTTGTGACTTCTAAGAAACAGAAACTGTTGCAGATGATAGGGAACTTAGAAACTGCTGTGGGGGACTTAGAAACTGCTGTAGACAGTAGCTGTAAGTGATAAGGAGCTGCTCTGCCCTGAGGCAGTTCAAGGTTGTGTGTTAAAGGGGACTTATGCAGCTGTTGTAAGTGATAAGGAGCTGCTGCACCTGGAGGCCGCTCAAGGCTGTGTGTTAAAGGGAACCTAACAGTACCGCATTTTGTTTTATTTCTTATGCAAAGTGTAGGGAATAGGGGTGATGTGTTGGATCATCTGGCTGCTTTGTGTGTGAAGAAGGGTGAAGCAGGGTGCAGGGGAAAGGGTTGAAGTGTTGGCTTATCTGGCTGTTTTGTGTGGGAACGGGGACAAAGTAGGGCTGATGGCTTGGGCTTCTGTCAGTACTGCATTGTCTGCTGGCAGGATATTTCTTCCATTGGAAGGCAGTGGTACTCCTGCATAATTAACTGATTGATTGTTTGGTTAGTGATTCTTGAAATTTGAGTTTGAATGAGGGTTTTTAGAACATTAATTAGGCAGGGAGTGAAGAGTAGAAGAAGGCAGAAAATGATGAGAGGCATGAGGAGAGGAATTAGGATGTCTCTCAGAGTTGAAGAGAGGGCCACCAGTAAGGATTTTTGTTTCTTTTTCTGGAGGCCCTCACCCTATTCTGTCTAACATCATGGTCCTTGTCTCATTCTCTCCTCTACAGATAGAGACTCTAGTTGCTGCTAGGGAAAGGGGGCGATGACTGCTCTGGCTGCTTCATGCTGAGAGGGGGTGCAGTAAGGGGTGCAGCCAGATCTCTACTAATGGTTGGTTATGAGGGCCTTGGAAGATGGGAGTTTCCATCTTGGGTTCTATTGCTATCACCATTTGCAGCTTTGTAGCTTCTAGGCAAGATAGAATAAATCATGTTATTAGGTTAAGTAGTAACATCTGGAGGTGGATTTTCCATTCTGGAAGAACAGACTTGACAAGAGGATTGATGAATGCATGGCTGAATATGAGGATTAGAAAGAGTAAAACTCTAATTGAGAATCATAGCTAGATATATTGGGGAAACTAGAATTCTGGATCTAGTTGATGTCCCAATGACTAGTATTAGGATTCAGTATAGTTAAGGCTGCATTATTGAAACAATACTTTTCTCTAAAATCACCCTCATTTTTATTAGAAGAAAGAAGATTAAGAAAATATTTAACACTTGGCTTGATTATTTGCATAAGTGCGGCAAGAAGAGCAATTAATTACATAGGCTCTTTTAAATGTGCTTTGCTGGAACTTTTTATAAGGAACTTCAGATTGGACTTTTAAAGGCTTCTCAAGGCCAGAAAGCCAAGCCAGATTTGCCATCAGGTTTTGCCTGCAGTACCTGTAGATTTGGGTGAATTTCCTCTCTTCCTGAGGTCCCCAAGACATTCTGAGTTTCCTGCACCTGCGAGGAAGTGACTTTCCTTACTCACCTCGTAAGGCTGCTGGGAATGCTGTAAGCAAGGTACCAGGCCAGTTCTTCCAAGTGTCTTTGTTGGCTTTATAAAGTCAACCTTAGTTCTTTAAGACTGTCTGTTAATATGAGTTTGCACATGTGTCTCTCAGGTATAACATTCCAGTCAAATCTATGGTAATATAACCAGTGTTTTTAATTGGTCCTCTTACAAGGAAAGCAGATTCTTATTGAACTTATGCAAATAAACATGCTGCTATGAAATATAAAAGTAGTCACTAAGAGTTGTTAAATTCTGGAGGGAACAGGTAGAGAGAAAGATAAATGTTACAATTCTGATTGCAAAGGTATTGTCATTTAGTAAACTGTTGTCAGCTTAAGAGAAAAAGCTTAAAACACTTTATCAGCAACATTTGAACTTCCTTAGTTTACTTAATCCTATGTAATACCTGTTCTGCTGAAATCTAGTTCTTTACTAGTTTAGGAGTAATAAAACAGTGACTATAAATGACAAAAGACTTACAAATGACAATGGCTAAAGATTTGATGAGAGCTTACTATAAGACAGTTGATAAGAAAATTTGGATATTTCTGGAATACAAAACATTTAGTAACAAAGTTTAGCATAATTCCCTTTAACAGTGCTTTCCAGGTAATTAAGCAGGTAATTATATATCAGATAAAGAAGCTAATTTTTTTCAAATACTTTAATGAGAAAAAAATTCCTCTGACATGTTGCAGGGGCCCTCTGGAAAACATCAGAGTTAACTAGAGTTAAAAGCATTTTTTTGAATTTGATTTTGGGAAGTTGTCAGAAGAAAGTTTCTTCGGCACTTGCTTAAATAGGATTATAAGTTGCTATGAAGCAATACTTATCCTTTTATCTAGAATGACAACAAAATACGTCAAAGGCAAATACAGGTTACAATTGTTAGCAAAGTTTAGCTTTTAGTCCTTTTAATACTAAGATTTCATTTTCTTAAATACTCAGACAACTCATTGAGACTTTAAGCATGAGAAACTGCTTTGATAAAAACAATTAGAAAGTTCTTTAAAATTTTTCAACATTAAGAGCAGGGTAACAGTTTAAGAAAACTTTGTCTTTTTAACTGAGAACAAAATTCTAATTTTGCTGTGTCCTTGATATTTAGACTCATTTGCTTTAATTTCACATAGCATGCTGTATTAATGCTTCAACAAACTTTATACAATTTTCTTTTACATTCAGAGTTCTTCCTCTTTAAATAAACAGCTGTACTTTAGAAGCTACCTTCTTTTACTGTAAACAAAATGAATTTTTTATTCCTTATACTTTCTCTTATTAAACACACATCTTTTCTAGCAAGCAGGGATGTTTTCTTTATTACTTTACATAGTTTTATTTAGAATTTAAAACTATTAGTAACTTTTTCAGTGAACACTGAGAAGTGGGCTATTGTAAACTATCACACTAGCATTCTTTAGATTAATAAATTATGAACACATTTCATAATTTCTGGAACTGTGTGCTTTACAGCACAATCTCTAAGGATAAAATATACCTACTTAACTTAGCAAAACTTTGTTTTAGTTTACTACAAATATTTTCAGGCAGTTTGTATGTACACTCATTGTAACACATAACTAAGATGTTTTCTTACTACTTTTAGTTTACCCAGAACTATGCTAGATTACTCATGAAACTTTTACTAAACATCACACAGAGTTAAGCTTAAGCATTTTTTCTTGAAAGATTTAACAGATAACATCAATTGCAATGACTTTAGGTAAACAGGCAGCTGATAACCATAAGGACATGTCTGTTTCAGTTCAACTTAAATTAGCATTAATGCTTAATACTTTTTATTGGAATCTTCTAGAAGTTTTAGAATGCCTAATTTTCACAGGTGCTTGTCCTAAAATTTTTATTAATACCATCTGGAGGTAGAAAAATATTTTTTCTTTACACACTTAGATACACAAACATACAGATTGAAATGTAATGACTACAGTTAGCAATACTTTTCATAAAAGAACATATACATAGACAAATAAACTGATATAAAGGTTTGAGTTGCTGATATTTAATTGCTCTCTTTCCTTTTAGCTCATTTGACTAAAAGTATCTCAGTTTTCAAGAATACACTCTAAAAGGCAAGCAGTTTACATAACTGGGTTAAGGTTTAGATGGCTCTAGGCTAACAAGGCTGATGAAGGATCTGAACTGATAGGGACTGTGTGTGTCTAGGTGGCTGGAAATGAAATACAAGTAGAATTTTAACACTAGTCATTTAAAGCCAGGCTGTATTGCAGAAGATAAATCTCTCTCTAGTATACTGGCGTCTTGGTCTAGGAGCATATCAAAAGGCAGCCTGCTCAGCCCCCAAGGTGGGCTGAGGTATTGTCTGTTTGGTAAAGAGTAAGTTAAGAATATTACTTTCTAAACTTCCTGAGTGTTAAAATGCAATCTTATCTTTAAGGTGGAATCTTTCCTGCCTTTTACTATGTTGTTTACAGCTGGGTCTGCATGCTAAATTAGTTGCCCAGTTTGCAAAACTACCCTATCAGATCTGAAAGAGGAAAGAGAGCACATAGGCCTGAGCCTTTTAGCATGCTAAAGTGAATCTTACAAATGATTAGCATAAAAAAACATAGGATACTCTTCTTTATCTGGGGAACATTAACTTATATTACTGAATAATGACCCTAGAGCTTAATGTTTAACAGAGAGTTTTGGTAGGGGATTTCTGGATTTATATTGGTATACTGTAAGAGGGCTTTCATGAGCCTGTCTAGGAAGGCTGAAAGGTTTTTGTCTTTATCTTGGACTTTTCTCAGTGGGGCTAAGAGGTGAGCTTTAGTGTGACTGCGAGTGGCAGGCAGACTGGGAGGCAAAGGGATTGAACAGGGGTCAGGGTGTGGAGAGAGTGGGGGAGGTGATATGGAGGCTGTGTAAGGAGAAGAAGGGAGGGTACGAGGGCCGAGGCAGGTGATGTAGGAGATGGAAGAGGGGTGTATAGGTCGTGGGTGGTAGGAGTAAGGCTGGAAATAGAGGTGTTAGATGTGATGTCAATAAGACCAGAGGGGGGTGGTTGCATCAATAAGAACAGAGGCAGGTGGGGGAGGGGAATTGACTGAGCTTTGGGCTGATGAGTGATAAGGGGGGGAGTTTATCTGCAGGATCTGGGTCTAGGGAGGAAGAGGGAGCACTTGGAGAGCTTGAAAGGATGGCAAGGATATGTTTGGGGTGACAAGAGTTACATAGAGATGGCTTGTTTTGAAGATAGAAGAAAGCTTGAACAGAGGGAATTTCCTTCCATTTGCCTGAATGCTCACAGAAGTTGTGGAGGTCCTGAAGGACTTTAGGGTCTAAGGACCCATATTGAGGCCAAATTGTTTTATTGTCTAAAGGATATTGGGGCTAAATCTGGCTGCAGAGCCGAATTAACTTGGAGGGTTTTAGATCTAGATGTAGATGAAGAGTTTTGAAATTGTCTAGGAGGCCACTGAGCGGGGAATCAGCAGGGATGGAGAGGGACGCTCCCATTGTGACTCTTTCGTGGAGTTGCTGCAGCACACCCTAGGCATCCCTAGGGGGCTCAGAACTCCAAAGAGTAGCCCAACTCCAAGTGAAGTATCGTCACCTCTGTCACTGGAGGGGCATGCTTGTCCTGAGCAAGCAGTAGGTGCCTAGCACTAGGACTTTTCGGCTATGAGCCTGGTTATGAACCAGTGGAACAGAAAAGTCACAATGGGGGCCTGCTCTCTCCTGCTGGGGATGAGAGGGACTGGAGCATCACTGACCTGCTCTGGGCCTAGTAGGGGTGCAAGAGGGACGGGAGAAACTAGTGGACTGGGGGCATCACTGACCCACTGTGGGTCTAGGGGGCAGTCTCACGCCTGCTGGAGATGAGAGAAACTGGACTGGGGGCAAGTCTCTCACCTGCTGGGGATGAGAGAAACTGGACTGGGCGCAAGTGTCTCGCCTGCTGTGGATGGGAGAAACTGGACTGGAAGTGACTTAGGGGCACAGCCGTAGCCAGTGAAGGCCATCGCTGGGGGTGGTCCCCCGCCTGCAGTGAGGCCACGAGGGTGCCGGACACTCAATGGTCAGCCCTCAGGTGCTCACAGAGGCAGTTTAGTCACTTGATGGGGGTGGTTGACTCATCGCTCCTTTGGCACGGGTGGTGGATGCTTGAGAGGTGTTCAGGGAGATGAGGGCGCTAAGGAGCCCCCATGTCCAGAGGGCCCGAGCACTATCAGATTCCTGGTGCAGCTCAAATTCCTAGGGAAGACCAGGTGACCAGGAGATCCTAAACCGGGCGGAAACACCAATGAAAGGGTCCTTTTAGCTACCTGGCTCATTCACTTGCAAAGAAGGACACGATAACTCCGTCAGCGTGTTTTTATTTACTGTAAGATAAACAGACAGAATGGCTGTCTCGAAAGAGAGAGAGCAGCAGTGGCAGCAAGGGGGGAGCTTCTTATATAGGAATTTAGGGCCTTGGTGAACAAGATGGTGGCCTTGTGACTTCTGAGAAACAGAAACTGTTGCAGATGATAGGAAACTTAGAAACTGCTGTGGGGGACTTAGAAACTGCTGTAGACGATAGCTGTAAGTCATAAGGAGCTGCTGCGCCTGGAGGCAGTTCAAGGTTGTATGTTAAAAGGAACTTATGCAGCTGTTGTAAGTGATAAGGAGCTGCTGCGCCCGGAGACTGCTCAAGAATCTGTGTTAAAGGGAACCTAACATTTGCAAACTGGGCAACTAATTTAGCATACAGACCCAGCTGTAAACAACATAGTAAAAGGCAGCAAAGATTCCACCTTAAAAATAAGATTGCATTTTAACACCCAATAAGTTTGGGAAGCAGGATTTTTAACTTACTCTTTAGCAAACAGACAATATCTCAGCCCACCTTGGGGGCTTGGCAGGCCACCTTTTGATATGCTCCTAGACCAAGAAGATGGTATCCCGGAGAGAGATGCCAGTATCCCAGATTGTGGCAGGGAACTCCTTGTGTTAATTTGGGGTGTTCAGACACCACATAGCAGGTCCACACCCCTAAGCCTTTTTTTCATGTTCTCAAAAAATCCTCATCTGCTTATAAAATCCTCTAGACCTGACTAATGCACCACACCTGACTCTCTTGTCTCCTCCTGGAGTGAGCCGGGAGCTCAGTCCTTTCACTTTATTTCCAAATAAAAGCCTGTACCTTGCTCTCCTACCTTAGATGTTTTCTAAGCTCATTCTTCAGCTTCGTGAACAAGAACCCCAGCATAAATGGATCACAGTCCAAAGACACAGAAAGATTACAACACACAAGTGAGGAAGCTAGGAGATATCCAGATAAGAAATAAATATTCAAGTGACAGGTAATTATTTTACTAAGTCTTCAAACTGAAGGAAAGTGTATATCCAAAACTCTGGTGATGTACAAGACCATATTGGACAAGAAAGGAGTCTGGAAAGAAGACAAGAAATTGGATATAAGTCAGAGGATAATCATTACCTTTATCCTCAAACATAGAAGAGTGGATAAGATGCCAGACTTTAAAATTAGCTAGACATGGAATCAAATCTTAGCACTCAACATTATTGAGCCATAACTAAGTTATCAGTAAAATGGGAACAATACTATCTTATGGGATATTTGAGAGGGTTGAAAAATATAGTATAAGTACCTGGCATTGAATGATAACCTTCCTTATAAATGATAATTATAATTAATTTTAAAAGTACTATAACTGGGAGGTCCATGGTATCTCTAAGCTTGAGATATGGGTCTAAAATTAAAAACCTGGATTACTAATGCCATACAAAAAAAATAAACTTGAAATGGATTAAAGTCTTAAATCTAAGACACGAAACCATAGAAGTCTTAGAATAAAACATAGGCCAAAATCTCTTCAACATAAGCATGAGCATGCTGGAGGTACCAACCCCTCTACTGAAATCCCATCTGGTAGTAGTCAAGAAAACAAAGACACAGCAACAGCAGGTTCCTCTAGGAGAGGTACAGCCCCCTTCCCATGTGGTGGAGCACATTATGCTCTGCCAGTATAGACAGGAAGAGCTGGTGTATTTTAATTCCCAGTTTTGGCAGAAACCTGCAGAGTCCATATCAGCCTGGCTCCTGTGCCTTTGAGATGTAGGACTGAATGTGATCTTTTGGTCTGGAACAGAAGCGGGAAAGTTGGCTTCCCTCACAACTCATCCTGACTTGTGGCAGTGACTACAGAATGCATACCAGACCCCCAGGACCCATTTCCTTCTCAAATGGCTACTGGCCACACTTCACACTGTATGACCCAATAAGTGCAATAAGTGTGACTACCAACTTTCCCCACAAGATGGTAGATGTATGCTGAGTTCCCAAAGGTGTTTTGGGAGTTAGACATGAAAAAATGCCATTTACAACGCAGTAAATTATGACCTAGGTGAGGAGACGTTTACTGTGGGGCTGAGGGATACGGAGTTGCAAATGGCTCCCTTGTCCCTTAATGAGCCCTAACTAGGAATTCTTGCACCTCATATAGGGTTTCCCATAAATGTTGTTACCCATACTGTGGGCATAATTGGGGGAGACTGAAGCATTGTGGGCACAGAAGGGAGTGCAGTTCGCTATTGAGAGGAAAGGTTTAAAAGGCCCTGTGAAGGTCATCAGGACTCAGATGTGGGTTGATTTAATAGGGGCAGGATTGGTCAGAGAGAAATTGGACAGGAAGTCAAATAGAATCTTACTGGAGCTGTGGCAACAACTGAAGGCAGAGTAGTGGTTTCAGTTGTTGGCTAATAAATGGAAGCTGGAGAAAAAGCCACAAACCTGGCCTATATTACTACAAGACTTCCTGCTGGAGGGTGAGCAGACCTCATCTAAACTCACAGAGGAAAATGATTGGGTGATATTATTTGACTGAGGGGAGGGTCAAGGAACCCTCTTTGGGGGACTAGGTGGGGACCAGAGGCTACATGTTGAAATTTTCAATTCATTGGTCCCCAGTGAATGTACAATGTGTTTTGCCTCTGGTAGATAGACACAAGAGCTGAATGCTGGCAGATTTATTGCAACTCTGAGTGGTTTCCCAGGACCCTCACTGTTATAGATGGTATGAGGGTAATAATATCAGAGTGAAACAAGCCCAAATACCATTGAGAATAGGGCATCTACCACCAAAGGAGTATACTGTTTATATCTCTCCAATCCCAATATATATTGGGCATAGATAACCTGCAGGGCCTATGGTTACAGACCACTGCAGGTGAGTTCAGGGTGAGGGCACATGTATCGAAGGCAGTTCTGAGGGAACATGCTAAACACCCATATGTAGCTTTGCCAGGGCTTCAGTGGGTAACTAATACCAAGCAATACAAATTTCCTGGAGGATGTAAAGAAATTGCAGATACTCTCCAGGAACTGGAGAAGATGAATATTATAAAACCCATCCATAGTCCTTTTAGTTCCCCATTGTGTCCAGTAAAAAAAAAAAAAACAGATGTCTCCTGACATATGACAATGGATTGCAGAGAACGGAATAAAGTCACATCCCCTATTTATGCTGCCATACCCTCTATTGTAGGCCTAATAGACACCCTCAGTCATGAACTTAGGATATATCACTATGTTTTGGATATTTATAATGCCTTCTTTTCCATTGACACAGCACAGGAAAGTCAGGACCAGTTTGCCTTCACATAGGAAGGACGCCAGTGGACTTTCACCATCCTTCGACAGGGTTACCTCCACAACCCCATAATCTGTCATGGACATGTAGCCCAGGACTTGGATACATGGGAGAAACTGCCAATGGTGCAGCTGTACCATTATATTGAGGATGTCATGCTTACATCCAATTCTCTTTCAGATCTAGAAGGTACAGCACCTAGACTGCTGGAACATCTACAGGAGAAGGGATGGGCTGTGAACAGTACCAAGGTTCAGAGACCTGTTTGTCTGTCAAATTCACATGAGTTGTCTGGTTGGTAAGACCAAAGTTATACTAGAAACAATTATAGATAAATTCCAGGCCTGTCCTAGCCCTAGAATTTTAGCATTGCTATAGGAGTTTCTGGGTCTTCTAGGCTACTAGAGTTTTTATCCTGCACTTGGCACAAATTCTGAAGCCCTTATACTGGTTGGTATGAAACGGCGTCAGGTGGGAGTGTGATAAGACATGTGCATCTGCCATTACTACAGCAACATTGGCAGTCAAGGCCGTGCAGGTCTTGAGTGTGATAGCCCCATCAAGGCCCTGTGAGTTGGATGTTCATGTGACTGAAGATGGTTATGGCTGGGGTCTCTGGCAGTGGCTTGAATGAACTCACCAACCTGTTGGATTCTGGTAACAACTCTGGAAAGGGGCAGAGGTATGATATACTTTGATAGAAAAACAATTGTCTGCCATGTATCACACCTTGCTGGCTACAGAACCCATCACTTGAATGGTCGTGATAATCGTAATAACCACCTATCCCATCTTGGGGTGGGTACGAGACTGGACACAAAAGCCAAGGAGTGTTGTGGCACAAATGCTCACAGTGGCCCAGTGGGGTGCTTACCTACAGCAGCATATTGCCCTCTCTAGTAGTCCCTTTTGTGAATAATTCCAACACTTATTAGGGCTGGTGACATACAGTAGTAAAAAGCAGGAAGAACTTGCTTTGGAACCATTAGTAGCAGAGAGTCCCTATCAGGAGGGAAGAACCCGTACACCCAAAGATGCATGGTACACAGATGGCTCCAGCCATGGGCAACCCCCAAAATGGAGGGCCACAGCTTTCCATCCTAAGACTAAGACAATATGGATGGAATATGGTGAGGGGAATGGCAGCCAATGGGCAGAGTTGCCGGCTTTGTGGCTTGTTATCACCCAGGAGCCCTCCCCTATAGTTGTCTGCACTGAGAGCCGGGCTGTCTATCAGGGCTTGACCCTGTAGCTACCAACCTGGTACCATGCCAATTGGCTGGTTGGTCATCGACCCCTTTGGGGGCAAGAATTGTGGCAAGACTTATGGGCCTATGGTCAGACTAAAATAATTACAGTGTACTATGTGACAGGTCACTTGCCACTGGTATCCCCAGGAAATTATGAAGTAAATAAATTGGCCCAGATACGTTGGTTAGAAGGAAAGCCTGCCTCTGATGTAGCCCAATGGTTACATCAGCATTTGTTTCATGCGGGGTGAAAGACACTGTTGGCTGTAGCCTGTCAGTGGGGCTTACCTTTGACCTTCGAATAAGTTTGTAGAGCCTGGCAGGAGTGTGACATGTGCTCCAAAAGGTACTTACACCAAGTTCCACAGAAACATGGGACAATAGTTAAGGGGCCTCTACCCCTTGTCAGGTGGCAGGTAGATTATATTGGACCATTACGAGTGTGAGATGGATATTAGTATTCCATGACTTGTTTGGACACAGCTACTGGACTTCTGGTAGCTTTTTCTACCCGTTGTGCAGACCAGCAGATGACCAAAAAAGGCCTGGAGTGTTTCTTTGCCACCTATGACTGATCACAGGTAATTGAGAGTGACCAGGGCACCCATTTTACTGGACATACACTGCAAGAATGAGTGTGACATCTGGAAATCAAATGGAAGTTTCATGTGCCATGCAATCCTACTGCAGCAGGCATGATAGAGAGGCTCAATGTCTTATTAAAATCCGGACTAAAGTCAGATACCAATAGTCTGTGGGGATGTTCAATCCGCTCATGGACCATGCTATGGTGTTTGTATGAGAGACCCTGAAAGGGATCCCTGAGCCCCATAGACATGTTAACACATATGGCTGCCTCCCCTATACAACTGCAAGTACAAACCATGGAAGAATCACTGAAGCTGAGGTTCAGCCACCAGAATAATATCTTGCTGCCAGCACCAACTGCACTGAAACCTAGAGACTCCATTGAGTGGACATGGCCTTGGACATTTTGACACATGGAGAAACAATGGCTGGATTTCCTGACACCTTGGGGACATGGCCTGGAAGCTGGCCTCATGTGTAGTCCTGGAATAACAGAAGAGTAGCCCCCAAATGTCACAGTAGTATATCGTGAATGGCTAGAAGGTAGGAGCATCTTACCAGGGACTTTTGTCTTATTATTATGGCCAGTGCATGTACCTCCAATAGCAGTATATATAGACCCTTCAGTAACCCCCACGGGGAAAGGGGTAAAAGTATGGTATACTACAACTGGAAGGTACCCCATTCCTGCTACAGTCCTATCACAGGACTACTCTCTTGTATGCATCCTGCCTGATGGACAAGATTTGCCTATGTTGGTGTCATTAAAAATGTGTCTTATCATCCCTAAAGTCTTTGTGTATTGGGAACTTCCTCTGGCTTGAGGATTATTATAATTTTGTTACCTTTATCAAAATCTTGCTGTATGTTAATTTTTGTTATTATCTCTAAGTTGTTTTTATCCTCTGTTGCTGTTGTGGAATATGGTTATAGTGCTCCAACTTTCTCGCACAGGGACCATTGTAGAAGATTAAAAGTATGTGTATTGTAAGGCAAGTATTCTGGAGGAGTGGAGTGTGGGGAAGTTGGGGTTCCTATGGCCATGATTCTCACTTAACTTAAACCACCTGATCATGTAACTGGCCTGTTGCTAAGCTACGGCTTCCACACCTTAGGGCAATAAGCTATTGTTGAACTATATAGAGAGCTCAGCCCAGTGCTCTGGATGGAGGCAGAGATGCTAGTGCTCAACCTCCTGCTGGGAGAACAAGCTGGGTAATAAACCCTTTCACCCCAAAGAACGTTTGCTGTCATTTTCTTTGGTCACATTGAATCCATAGCAAACTTGCCTGGGGCTGAAATCCATTGGCAAGATATCTCCAACACTAACCGGGGCCACTGACATATGCCAATGAAAGGCAGGAATAATTTGCTTTAGAGTCATTAGTAGTGGAGAGCCCTTACTAGGAGGGAAGAGCCCTGATATCCAAAGATGCATGTTATACAGATACCTCCAGCTATGGGAAGACCTTGAATTGTAGGGCTCTAGGTTTCACCCTAAGACTGAGAAAATATGGATGGAAGATGGTGAGGGGAAGAGCAGTCAATGGGTAGTGTTGCAGGCAGTATGGCTTTTGATCAGCCAGGAGCTCTCCCCAGTAGTTGTCTACACCATCTATTAAGGCTTGACTCAGTGGCTACCAACATGATGCCATGCCAATTTGTTTGTTGGTCACCAACCCCTTTGGGGTCAATAATTGTGGCAAGACTTAAGGGTTTCTGGTCAGACTCAAGCAGTTACAGTATATCATGTGACAGGATATTTGCCACTGGCATCCCCAGGAAACAATGAAGCAGATTAATTGGTACAGGTACATTAACTAGAAGGGAAGGTTGCCATTGATGTGCCTCAATGTTTATATCAACAGCTGTTGCATGTGGGGCAGAAAACAATGTGGGCTGTAGCCTCAGTAGGGCCTTCCTTTTACCTTTGAAGAATCAGCAGAGCTCAGCAGAATTGCACTGTGTGCTTTGAAATGGACTTACAACGAGTCCCACAGCAACCTGGGATGATAGCTAAGAGACGGATACTCATCAGGTGGCAGAAAGACTATACTGTGGCATCTGCCCATGTCAGAACGTATCAATACATCATGACACGTGTGGGCACAGTTACTGGACTTTGGATTGCTTTTCCTACATACTTTGGAAACCAGGAGATGACTAAAAGATGATTAGAGCATCTCTTTGCAACCTATGGCTGACCATAGTAATTGAGCGTGATCAAAGCACCTACTTTATTGGACACACACTATGAAAATGGGTGCAAAAATTAAGTGGATGTTTCATATGCCATATAATCATACCCGGGCAATCATAATACAGAGGTACAATTTTTTGTTAAAATCTGGCATGAAGTCAAACACCAATAGTCTGAATGGATGGTCAGTCCACCTGTGGACAGTGCTATGGCATTTGAATGAGAAACCCCAGAAAGGGGCATTAAGTTCCAAACACTTCCTAGCACACATTGCTGCCTCCCTTACACAATTATAAGTAGAAGCCAAGGAGAAATTGTTGAAGTTGGAGTTTGGCCACCAGAATAACATCTTGTTACCAGCACTGACTGCAATGACCCTTGGAGACTCCATTCAGTGGATGTGGCTTTGGACATTTTGACACATGGACCAGCAATGGCTGGCCTTCCTGGAACCTTGAGGGCAAGGCCTGGAGGCTATCCTCCTGTGTATTCTTAGATTAATGACAGAGTGGCTCCCACAGATCATGGCAATGTACCCTGAATAGTAAGAAGGTAACAGCATCTTACTGGGGAGTTCTGTTTTATGTTTATTGTCACTGCATGCATCTCCAGTAGCATTATACATAGACCCCTCAGTAACACCCACTGGAAGAGTCATAAAGGTAGGGTATATTAGTCCCAGAGGGCACCTCTTTCCTGCCATGTCCTATCACAGAACCACTCTTTTGCATGCATCCTACTTTATGGACAAGATTTTTCTATGTTGTCATGAAAACATGTGTCTTATTGCCCTTAAGTTTCCTCAAATGTCTTTGTGGTCTGGGTGCACACCCAAGCTAAAACTGCTTCCTGGGTGTGCATGAGCTCCCTACTATATCTGCTACTGGCCTCCCATGGAAAATTCAAGCCATAAACTCACCTGAGTAGAACTGATTTGTAAACAGCTGGAATGACCACTTGGTGGCAATTGACATCCTTGGGCTTGAGGACAACTATTATTATGATCATTTTTGCTTTTATCTGTGTGTTGTTGTAGCCTCTGTTGCCATCCTGGTATCTGGTTATAATGTTCCAGCTTTCTTACACAGGTACATTTGCAGAAGATTGAGGGCACAGAGATTGTGAGGCATGAAACCTGGAAGGGTGGAGTGTAGGCGAAATGGAAGTTACCATGGCCATGATTCTCACCTGGCCCTAATTTACTTGATGATATAATTGGTGTACTGCATAGGCCAATGCTTACACATCTATTGTCAATGAGGCATTTTGTTCGTCTTACTTTATAAAGAGCTGTGCCCAGAGCTCTGCCTGGAGGCAGAGATGGAGACAGATGTGTACTTGCAAGAGGCAGATGTGATTCCAGCACTCGACCTGCCACCGTGAGAATAAAGCTTAGTATAAGCACTTTTACCCACAATGTTCTGTTGTTGTTATTCAGTCTCACCAAATCCAGAATGAACTTGCCTGGGTCTGAAACCCTCCAGCAAGACTGGAAGTAAAATATAAGATAGCAGTAATGGAAATAATAATGGTGCAAAAGATGTAAAAATGCAAATGGAGTAAACATGTTATAGGAATTTTGCCCTGTTCTGGAAATGGTAAAAATACTAATATAAGATAATCACTAATACATTCAGAATACATATAATCTTTGTGGTAATTAAATAAAATATAATAAAAGAATGCTAATGAGAAGGTAATAGATGATAAAAGTGAATAACAAAAAATACTTTAGAAATCCAGGAAAAGCAATTAAAAAGGAATAAATCAATAAAGAACAAAAGGGATAAATATAAAATAAGTAACAAGATGGAGTACAAATGCAATTACATCAGTGATAGCATTAATTGTAAATAGACTAAACATACCAGTTCAAAATATCTAAATAAGTAGAAACAAGAATCAAATCATATTATATTTACAAAAGACTCATTTTATATTAACAGAATATAGTAAAATTTAAAAATTTTGGAAAAAATATACATGCAAATAATCAGAAAAACTACAGTTGTATTGATATCAGATGACACTTTCACAAAAGAATTACTTGAGCAAAGTAACACAGCTCAGCAGTGTAAAACAACATACATTTATTATTTCAGTTTTTCTGGCCAAGGTATCTATGTAGGGTTAACTTGGCACTCTGTGAGGTCTCTCACCAAACTGCAATCAAAGTGTTGTCTGTAGCTAGGCTCTTCTCCCATGCTCACTTGTTTTTGGAAAAATTCAATTATTCAAGATGTAGACCTGAAATCCCAATTCATTTTCTTTTTGGTTACAAGCTGCTGACTGAGGAGAATTCTTAGAAGCTCTCTTCAGGTCCTTGTTACATGTTCCTTTCTATCAGTAATTCAAACCTTACTGTTTGTTTTTCAAGCCCAAAAGAAGAAATCTCTGTCACATTGAATTAATCTAACCTGTTCTAAGGCCTTCCCTGATTAAGTTAAGCCTCACTAGGGATAGTCTCCCTTTTGATTAACTAAAAGCTAACTGATCAGGGATTTTAATTACAACTGTAAAATCTCCCCTGCCATATAGGATAGCATAATCAAAGGAAGAAGAAAAATGTGAGAGGGGACAAGAGGAAGAAAAAGAACAAATAAACATTTCAAGCTTAAATATCTTCATTGCTAAATTCTACCAATCTTACAAAAACTTGGCCAAAACAAAAAAAGAACACTTCCCAACTTTTTGAGGCCAATATAACCTTAATACCAAAACCTGGCATGGATACCACAAAAAAGGAAAATGGCAAGTCAATATCTCTAATAATCAAAGATCCAGTATATTCAAACAAAATATTATTTATGAAATTTAGTAACATTAAAAGCAAATACGACCAAGTGGAATGGATGCCATGTACCATGAGCACAATAATGAATCATAAAAATATGATCATTTAGTAGATACAGGAAAAAAAAACAGTTGATAAAATTCCAGCAATCATTCATGGTGAAAACTCAGAAAACTAAAAGTAAGAAATGTTCTTAATTTGTTGGAGTGTTTATATAAAACCTACAGCTAGCATAATACTAAATAGTAATATCTTAGACACATTTCTGCCTACATTTTGGAACAAGATAAGGATACCCACTCTCAACACTTCTACTAAATATTTTATTAAAGGACTGAGACAGTGCAATGTGCCAAGAAAAATAAATTAAATGTATAACAGTTAGAAAGGAAGAATTATAACAGGCCTAGTCACAGAGGTCATGAATGTAAATGAGAAAAAGCAAAATAACCCATACCATACTCAAACTAAGTTAATTAATTTTGATTGTTAACTGGATATAAGGTCAATATACAACAATCAATTATATTTCTATATTCCAGAACAAAATTAAAGTTAACTAAAAATCAAAATCAATTAAAGTGAAATCTAAAGAATACCATTTGTAAATTTGTAATTACATCAAAATACTTAAGAAAAAATTGAAAAATATTTTGAAGATTTCAACACTGAAATTATGAGCAATTTATGAACAAAAAAATGTTTAAATCTAAATAGACATACCATGTACAAGGAATAAAATATTCATTATGCTTAAAATAGTCTTTTCCAAATGTGCTATAGATTTAATGCAATCTCAATGAAAATCCCAGCAGACATTTTTGTGGTAACTAATAGGTGATTGTAAAACTTATATAAAAATAGAAGACACTAGAATAGCCATGACATTCTTGAGCAAGAAGAACAAAGTAGAAAGACTTACACTTAAAATATTGACTTATTACAAATCTACAGAAATTAAGATAGTGTGACACTAGTATGAGGACATACCATAGAAGAAAGGAACGACTGGAACCAATAAACAAACCTACATATATATGATCATCTGGTTTACAACAAATATGTTGTTGCCTTTAACATATAAAAGGTGCTCATTTTTAATACATGGTACTGGGACAATTGGATATCTCTATGGAAAAGAAATCTTATCTTCAAAACACACTATACACAGAAATTAATCTGACATGGATTATAAATCTAAATTTGAAAGGAAAAATAGAGCTCTAGGAGAAAACGTGAATATCATACAAAAATCAATATATATATATATATATATGTATATATAAAAACACATATCCTACAAATTTATGAGACACCCCTGATATTAAAATGTGCAAAAGATTTCAACAAGCATTTCATAGGAGGATATCAAAATGCCCATTAAGAATACTAAAGTTTCTCAACATCATTAGTCATTTGGGTAATATAAATTAAAACAAAAATGTGACATCATTATGCCTCCACCATAATGACAATAATTAAAAGTACTGACCATACCAATTTCCAGTGGTGATAGGGAGCAACTATAATTTTCATACATTGTTTCTGGAAATGTGAAATTATAAAATCACCCTTGAAATCTCTTTGGTAGCACTGAATGAGGCTACTTATATGTCTATAACCTAAAAGTTTTACTCCTGGGTACATAGCCAATAGAAATGAATATGCTCACCACCAAAAACCTCGTACAGGAATATTCACAAAAACTTATTCAGTGTAGTTTTCAAAATGAAAGCAGTCTAAATATTCATCAAAGGAAAATGGGTAAAAAATGATATACTACTATTAATCAATAGTATAGAACAATAAAAAAGAAAGTACTGATACATGTAACAAATGGTTGAATCTCAATGACATTATTTTCAAAAGAAGCCATACCCAAAATAATACATACTATTTGATTCAATTTACAGGAAAAAATTGTGACTACCCCTTAAGGGGCATACTTACTGAGAGGAAATACAAGTAAACCTTCAGGAAGGCTAGAATTATTCTATGTCTTGAGCTGGGTGGCTGTTATACAGGTATAAACATTTATCAAGCTGAATATTCAAATTTTGTTGCAGTACAATATGTATTTATACCTCAATTGTTTTTAAGTTTTAAAATAATACAGAACTTCTCTTGCAGGGCTGTTGACAGTTAATGATAACATCTATGCTATGAGTGGCAAAGAGCAGGATTCAACAACTATTGCTTTCTTTCAATGAAGGAAAATGTTGAAATATTAATATTTGGGGGTAAGGCAATCACAATAAACCATTGTCAATGTCAAAATTCAGGTCCTTCATCGCTAAGGAGAAAGAGCTTATGAAAAATAGGGCTAGAGCACAGCTGCAATTCTTCGGTTTGGGATCTATCCTGATTCTAACCTGACCCTCAAACTAGGTGGAATATAGAGACCTGGTCACAGATACCTCTTCAACTAATATAAACGATACTTTTCTTACCTCAAATTAATATGAAACTATTAAACTGGGTGCCTTTATGTGAGGAGAGTGTCAAGCTAGGACTTTAATCTTTAACGTTCATCCAAAGTTAAATGCCAAGATTTTATGTTATAATAAAGTTAGTAATACATTTATCCATTCATTAAATATTTACTGGGTTCATTATATGACAGTTCTAATTTCTCAGCACTAGGTCCAAGGGTGGCAACAGAAACATTTAGAGAAGCAACAAGAAGCCAGGGCCACAAAGGCCAGAAAATATGCCAAAAAAAATGATTTAGGTTGGACACTGGTTCACCAAGTATACAGGTCATGAAGAATCCAGAAATAGTTTGAATTAAAAATCAGGTGAAGAAGAATCTGTGGGGTTCAACCACTGGGAATATGACTTTGATGGAGAAGGTGGAGGGGCTTCAACAAGCACACAGATCTTGGCATATCAAGTTCATACCTATAGTGCCCAGGTAGTAAACCCAACAGCTTTGCTCATCTGCAGAAACAATTCAGGGGTGCACACTAACCAGAGAACTTGGTGGAGTGCAGATCTGCCTGATGTGTATCCCCAAATTAGTTTTTCTGCCCTAGACCCTGGATTTCTCATGCCCAGGCAAGGAGCTGAGTCACAGACCCACTTATTGTGGAGAGTGCATTCTGGTCCCATCTTAACAAGAGGACTTGCAACAACTCTTGGAAGCTATATGACCCAGCAATGATCAAGGTGAGAGGGATGCAGGCAAATCTGATTGTCTACAAACCAAAGGCAATACCAGGTGGGGAGAGTTCCCCTACTATACGCAGTCATGGGAATTAGTTCATAGCCAAGCCCCTGGCCTGTTCCAATTGGACAGCCCATTTGGGAAATTGATAGAAGACTGGAGTGGCCCCTGGCCCTCCCACTGAGTCAAGGGAGCTGAAACATAACCCCACCTGCTGTGAGGAGTTTTTTCCAACACCATCTGACCAAAATGGCTGGTGAAAAGTCCTGGAAGCTGTGCAAGCCAGTGGTGCTCAAGCCAAGAGAAGGGAAGGCAGAGCCAATAGCTTCCAAAGCCAAACCAGTGTCCTTGTTTGGCCAGGGAACTTGAGATGTAGGTTGGCTTGAGATAAGGAAACAAAGAACTTTACCATCTCTAGAACAGCTTCTTCTACTGTATCTGGGCAGGTAGTCCAATTCATAGCCTTGGTCATCACTGAATATAAACTTCAGCATGACTGAACAAGAAACCTAACCAGCAAACATGGAAAGTTGCATAGCCCATTCAAAATCCCTAGGAAACTGGCAAATGGACAGAGAGTATAGCCTATGTATTCTCATCTTTGCAAAGTAAAACTGGTAGTGTCACATGACCAAGGAATTCAGTACTTGATTCAGGTACCCCAAAGAACAAGCTGTACAGGCCTTGGATCCTGTCTTGATTTCCTCTTAGAGTGGGGAAGCTAGTTCATAGCCTAATTTCTACTAAATACAGCAGCCAATGCTAACCATCTAGTAAGCCTGACCATAGAATCCAGGTAACCACAGAGTCCATACTACAGCCTTATTTGGGTAAGAAACAAAGCCAGTATTCTTATCCAACTCTTTTCATCCAGAGGCACAAGCCCCCATTCCCATCCTCTGATGTCAAACAAATGTCTTGCCCCCAAAGTAGACCATAACAGATATCACAAGCCTAACAGTAAAAGTATTGCAAATAGACACACCCAGAAACCCAAATGGAACATACTGGTGAATAATGGTCTCTGCAAAAGCAAAGTCAAGTCTCAAAAAGGACACCATCTACTCAAATACACAGACAACAACATAAAGAAGCAAGGATCATAAAAATATCAGGTAAATATGAGACCACCAAGGGAAACTAATAAAACTCCAATAACTGACAATATAAAATAGAGATCTATGAACTCTCTGACAAAGAATTCAGAATATCACCTTGAGGAAGTTTAATAAACTATAAGAAAACACACAACTAAAGAAAATTAGGAAAGCAATTCATGAACAAGATGAGAAGCTTGATAAGGAAATAATAACCATAAAAAGAGTGACAGAAATCCTAGAGTTGAAAAATATAAAAACTGAGCTAAAAAGTTCAATTGAAACTTTCATATGTAGGCCTTGCCATGCAGAAGAATCAGTGATCTGGAGAACAGGGAATTAGAAATTACCCATTTTAATAATCAAAAAGAAAAAGAAGGAAAAACAATGAAGAAAATCTATGCCAGTAATAGGATGTAATCACAAGAAAAAATATTTGCATTATGGGAATTCTGGAAGTATAAGAGACAAAAAAGGGACAGAGGGTGTATTTAAGGAAATAATGACTGAAAACTTCCTAAACCTTTAGAAACAAATGGGCATCAAGATCCATGAGCCCCAAAGGATTCCAAATAGTTTGAACACAAATAGTGTTACATGAAGACATATAATTAAATTGTCAAAATTCAAAGATGAAGAAAGACTCTTAAAAACAAGAAAAAAGAGAGAAGTTACATATATGGGAACCACTATAAGAGTATGGGCATATTTTTCAACAGAAACTATTCAGGCCAGGTGAGAATGGACTGATATATTCAAAATATTGAAAGAAAATAACTGTCTACCAAGAATTCTATAATCAGTCAAGTTATCCTTTAGAGAGAAAGATGGGATAAAAACTTTCTTGAACAAACAAAAGCTGTGGGAATACATCACAACTACACCTGCCTTACAAGAAATACTCAAGAGAGTTATCTGAGTGAAACTAAATGAATGGTAATTAACATCATAAAGCATAGAAAGACAGAGTAAATCTCACTAGCAATGATAGATATATAGTAATAGATAGATTCTTCAATATGGTAATAGTGGTGCATAATTTACTTAAACTCTAGTTTAAGTTAAAAAAACAAATGTAGTAAAAATAACCATAACTACAATAACCTGCTACTAGTAAAAGGTTGAGAAAATATATAAATTGTAAAAGCAATAACTTAAAATGTGAGGGTGAAGGAGGAGTGAAAGTAAAGTTTACAAATTCTATTGAAATTTTTAACAGTTTAAAATAGGGTGTTATGAACAACATTATAAGCAAAATGGACCTAACAAACATATACAGTACATTCTATCCAAGAACAGCAGAACACATATTATTCTCAAATACACATGGAACATTTTCTATGCTAGACCAATGTTAGGACACAACACATGTTTAGCAAACTCAAGAAGATTTAAGTCATACCAAGCATCTTCTCTGACCACAACGGAATGAAACTGGAAATCAGCAAGAGGAAAAATGGAAAATTGACAAATACATGGAAATTTTAAAAACTCTCCTGAAAAAAAATGGATCAAAGAAGAAATTGAAGGGGAAATAATAAAAAGTTTCCTGAAACAAATTAAAATGTAAATGCAAAATACCAGAACTTATGTGATGCATCAAAAGCAGTTCTAGGAAGGTATTTCATAGTAATAAACACCTACATCTAGAAGCAAGTAAGATCCCAAATAAACAATCTAATTCTATGTCTTAAGGAACTGAAAAAGAATAAATTGAGCCCAATGTTAGACGAAGGAAGGACATAAGAAAGATTAGAGCAGAAACAACTGAAATAGAGAACATAAAAGCAATAGAAAATGTTAACCAAACTAAAAGTGAGTTCTTTGGAAAGCTGAACAAAATTGACAGACTTTAGGTAGACTACCCAAGGGAAAAAAGAGAAAGGTCAGATATTTAAAAAATTATGAATGAAAAAGGAACATTACAACTGATACCAGAATTCAAGGAATCATAAGAGGCTAATATAAACAACTATATGTCAAAAATCTGGACAACCTAGAAGAAATGGAAAAATTTTTAGAAACATGCAACTTATCAAGACTGAATCCGGAGGAAATAGAAACTCTGAATAGTACAATTACTAATATGGAGAGTTAATCAGCAATCAAAAATCTCCCAACTAAATAAATCCTAATACCAGATGGCTTCACTGGTGATTTTTATCAAACATTTAAAGAATTAACACCAATACTTTTCAAACTCTCAAAAAACAATCAAAGAGGAAGGAACACTCCCAAACTCATTTTATAAGGCCAGGATTACCCCAATATCAAAACTATAAAAGTATACTTCTAGAAAAGAAAAAACACAGAATTTCTTTTGAATATATATAAGTATAGATGCAAACATTCTCAATAAAATGTTCACAAGCCAAATTCTTCAGCACATTAAAAGCTTCATTCACTATTATCAAGTGGAATTTATCTCTTGGATGCAAAGATGGTCAACATATGTAAATCAATAAGTGTGACACATCACATAAATAGAATGAAACAAATGAATTATATGACCATTTAATAGATGCAAAAATCATTTGACAAATTTAACATCAATCATCATAAAATCTCTTAACAAATTGAGTATAGAAGGAACATACCTCAAAACAATAAAGGCTGTATATTAAAAGCCCACAGTTAACATCATACTCAATAATGAAAGCTTCAAAGCTTTTCCTCTAAGATCAGGATAAAGACAAGAGTGTGCATTTACATCACTCCTATTCAACATAGTACTGGAAGCTCTAACTAAACAAATGAAGCAATAAAAAGAAAAGCTATCAGAATAGTAAATCAAGTAGTAAAATTGTTTCTACTTGCAGATGACATAATTTTATGTATAAAAAATCCTAAATACTCAACCCAAAAGAACAGTTAGATTTAATCAATGAATTCAGCAATGTTGCAGGATACAAAATTACCATACAAATATCAGTAGCAACAAATTATCTGGGAAATAAATAAATAAATCACATTTACCATTGTGTAAAAAACAGTAAAACACTTATGAATAAATTTAACTAAGGAGTTGAAATATCTCTACTTTGAAAACTTTAAGATATTGGTGAATGAAAGAAAATACAAAAAATTGGAAAGCTATCCTGTGTTCAAGGATTGCAAACAATATTGTAAAATTGTCGCTACTACCAAAAGTCATCTATAGATTCAATAAAATCTCCATTTACAGAAGTATAAAAAACATTCCTAAAATGTATGTGGAACTGTAAAAGACATCAAATAGCTGAAGAAATTCTGAGAAAGAAGAACAAAGCAGGACATTTCACACTTCCTGATTTCAAACTATACTATAAACCTATAGTAATCAAAAGAGTGTTTAGCAACACCAAAACAGACAAACAGATCAATGCAACAGAATGTAGAACGCCGAAAAATAAACTCAAACAAATAATGTAAGCAAATACTTGACAAGAAAGCCAAGAATACTCAGTGGAGAAAAGACAATATCTTCAATAATTGGTGCTTGGTTAATTGGATATTCACACATAAAAGAATTAAAAAACCCACATTCTCACATCACTCACAAATAAATTAACCCAAAAGTGTTTAAGACATAAATATAACACATGACACCATGAAACTCCTAGAAGAAAACAGTAATAAAGTTCCTTGACATGGGTCTTGGTAATGATGTTTTGGATATAACACCTAAAGCACAAGCAGCAAAATAAAAAATAAATAAGTGGGACTACATCAAACTCAAACGCTTCTTCATAGCAGAAGAAACCATCAACAAAATGAAAAGATAACTTATGGAATGGAAATTTATAAACAAGACTCATAACTCAATAGCAAAAGCAACAACAAAACAAACAAACAAACAAAAATTGGGGAAGGACTTAGAAAAACACTTCTTCAAAAAATATATACAAAAAGCCAATACATGTAAAGATGGTCAACATCAGTAGACATTATGGAAATAAAAATTAAAATAACAAAGAGATATTAACTAATGACAGAATGACCAATCATTAAAAAGTCAAGAGATAACAAATGCTATTTGCATGTGAAGAAAAGAGAACCCTTGTGACCTCTGGTGGGACTGTAAAATGTTATAGCCACTATGAAAAACAGTATTAAGGATACTCAAAAAATTATAAATAGAACTACTATATGAACCAGAAATTCCACTTCTGGTTTTATATCCAAAGGGAATGAAAACACTAGATTTAAAAGACATGAACTCTCTTGTTCTTAGAAGCATTATTTACAGTAACCAAGACATGAAAACCATACATCAGTGGATGAATATATACAGAAGTTGTATTATATATATATACAATTGAATATTATTCAGCCATAAAAATGAGAAAATAATATTATATTTGAAAAGACAATAGATGGACCTTGAAGGCTTTATGTTAAGTAAAATGAGTCAGAGAAAGAAAAATATTGCATGATATCAATTATATGTGGAATCTAAAACAAAACAAAATGAAATTCATTGAATAACTGGGCACCCTGTGATTACAAGAGGCAGTGAGTGGGGGGAGAGGGAATTGGAGGAAGGTCTTCAAAAGGTACAAACGTCCAGTTATAAGATAAATACTAGGGATACAATGTAAGTAGGACTATAGCTAATAGTACTATAGGATATATAGGAAACTTGTTAAGAGAGTAAATCCTAAAAATTCATCATAGGGAGAATTATGTTTCCTTTATTCTTTCTTTCCTTTTTATTGTATCTGTAAGAAAAAATGGATGTTAATTGAACCTATTGTGATAAACCTTTCACAATATATGTAAATCTAATGATCATTCCATACACCTTAGACATATCCAGTGATGTATGTCAATTATTTCTCAATAAAACTGAAAAAACTGGAAACAGTTTTAGCTTGACAGAGCAAAATAAATGAAAGACTCAGATTGCAAAAATAAGAAATGAATTTGGGGATGTTAATTACAACTATTAAAAATAAAAAAATATTATGAAATAATTATGTGAACAAAAAATTGGATAGATTGAATTAAATGGACGCATTCCTAGAAACAAAATACCAAAACTGACTCAAGCAGAAATAGAAAGTCTGAATAGATTTATAGCAAGTAAAATGATTAAATTAATAAATATAAACTGAACAAACACCACAGTTAAATGGCTTGAGAGATTAATTCTACCAAATATTTGACCAAATCCAATTATTCTCAAACTCTTCCAAAGAAATATAAGAGGAGACAATACTTACTAATTTCATGAAACAATTTTTATTCTGAAAATGAAACCAGATGACAATATCATCAGACAGAAAACTACAGACCAGTATCTATTATAAATGTAGATGTACAAATCCTTAGCAATATACTATGAAATGCAATCCAGCAATATATAAAAATGATTATACATGATGGAAAAATGGGATTTATCCCAGCAATGCAAAGTTAATTCAACATACAAAAATCAATCAATGTAATACACCCTATTGTGGGAATGAAGCAGAAAAAGCACATGATCAACTCAACAGATGCAGACAAAATATTTGTCAAAAACAAACACCATTTCATGATAAGAACACAACATATAAGGAATGTAATGAAACTTCCTAACATGGAAAAGGGAATTTATGAAAAAAATAGCTAACATTATACTGAACGGGGTAAGACTGAAAGCTTTCCCATTAAGATGAGGAAAAAAAGACAAGTTTTACCACTTCTATTCAAGATTCTAATTAAAATTCTAGCAAAATAATTGGCAAGAAAAAGAAATAAAAGCCATCCAAATTTTTAAAAATAATTAAAATTTTCTCTATTCTCATATGGCAGAACTTTATATGCAGAAAAATCTAAAGAATCTATAAAAAACTGTTAGAGTTAATAAACAAATTAAGGAATTTGAAGGACAAAAGATTAATATAAAAATCAATCATAATTCTATATGTTAACAATACACAATCTATCTCAAAGGGAAATTAAAAAAACAATTCCATTTGCAATAGGATTAAATAGTACTTAGAAATAAACATAACCAAGGAGACCAAAGACTTGAACACTGAAAACTACAAAAAAATTACTGAAGAAATAGATGCTGGCGTTCTTGTTCACGAAGCTGAAGAATGAGCTTCACAAACACTCAACGTAGGAGAGCAAGGTACAGGCTTTTATTTAGAAATAAAGAGAAAGGACAGAGCTCCTGGCTCACCCCAGGAGGGGACAAGAGAGCCCAGGATGGTGCGTTGTCTAAGGGGTTTTATAGGCCAATCAGGATTTTTTGAGCACATGAAAAAAAATCTCAGGGGTGTGGACTCATTAAGTGGTGCCTGAATATCTAGAATTAACTTAACACAAGGAATTTCCTGCATGACTTCTTTCTGGGACACATGCATCCTGGTCTAGGAGCATATCAAAAGGCAGCCTGCCCAGCCCCCATGGTGGGCCAAAGTATTATCTGTTTGCTAAAGAGTAAGTTAAAAATCTTACTTCTTAAACTTCCTGTGTCTTAAAATGCAATCTTATCTTTAAGGTGGAATCCTTCCTGCCTTTTACTATGTTGTTTACAGCTGGGTCTGCATGCTAAATTAGTTGCCTAGTTTGTAAGATCACCCTATCAGATCTGAAAGAGGAAAGACAGCACATAGGCCTGGGCCTTTTAGCATGCTAAAGTGAATCTTACACATGATTAAAAATGATTAGCATAATAAAAACATATGCTATTCTTCTTTATTTGGAGACCATTAACTGATTTTACTGAAGAATGACCCTAGAGCTTAATGTTTAACACAGAGTTTTTGTAGGGGGTTTCCTTGCATGTAGTTACATTGCTCTGACTGTAAATATCCTGCCTTGCATTTTCCGGAGGCCCTCACCCTATTATGACTACACCCATGGTCCATGTCTCAATATTGCAGCAGATATAAATAAATAGAAAATAATTCTGTGTTAATGCATTGGAGGGGTTAATATTGTTAAAATGATGATGCCTCCACAAGCAAACTACAAATTGAATTCAATCCATGTCAAAATTTCAAAAGTATTTTTTGTGTAAATAGAAAAGCTAATCCTAAAATTCATATGAAACTGCAAGGGACGTACAATAGCCAAACTATTATGAAGTAAAAACAGAGTATGGGACACACATTTTCTTATGACAAAATTTTTTGCAAAACTATAGTAATCAAAAACAGTGTGGTACTTGCATAAAAATAGAATTGAGTAATGGAATAGAATGGAGAGTCCAGAAGCAAATTTGTACAGTATGGCTAACAGATTTTTTACAAAGTTGCTACGACTATTCAAGGAGAAAAGAATAGTCTCTTCAACAAATGTCTCTTGAACAACTGGTTATACAGATGCAAAAGAATGAAGTTAGCTTCTTACTTCACACCCTATGCAAAAATTAACTCCAAGTAGAAAGAGTGTAAGAGCTAAAAATACAAAACTATCACAAAGAAAAACAGGGGTAAATTTTCATGATCTTGGATTTTACAATGTTTTTAAATGTATATGACATTGGAAGCACAAGCAGCAAAAGAAAAAATGATGAAGTGTGCTTCATCAAAATTAAGATATTTTGTGCTCTTAAGGATACTACTAGGAGAATTAAAAAACAACTGAAAGCATCCCAAGGAATGCAAATCATATATCTAATACAGGTCAAGTAATCATAATATATAAAGGACTTCTTACAATTCAACAACAAAAATGATAGCCCTATTTAAAAAGATAGACAAGGGATCTAAACCGACATTTCTCCAACTAATGTAAACAGATAGCCAACAGGCACATGAAAATACACTTAATGTCATTTGCCATTAGGGAAGTGCATATAAAAAATAGTGTGATATCACTTAATATCCACTAGGATGGCCATTAAAAATTACAAAATAACAAGGGTTGGTGATGATGTATACAAACTGCAATCCTTATACATTGTTAGTAGGAATGTGATATCATGCAACTGCTATGGAAAACATTTTGGCAGTTCATCAGAGTTTAACATAGAAATACAATATGATCTAGCAATTCCATTCCTAGAGATATACAACAAAGAATTTAAAACAGGTATTGAAAAAAAATTGTACATGAATATTTATAAAAGCACTATTCATAATAGTTAAGTGGAAAAATCCCAAACACTCATAAACTGATAAATGGATAAATGTGGTATATCCATACAATTGAGTATCGTTCAGCCACAAAAAGGAATGATGTATTGACATAAGCTACAACATTGATAACTTTGAAAACATAATGTTAAGTGAAAAAAGCCAGAAACTAAGGGTCAGACATTGTACGATTCTATCAATATGAAATGCAAATCTATAGAAACAGAAAGATTTGTGATGGTCTGAGGCTTTTGAGAGGGGTGAATGAGAAGTGATTAAAGCTTATAGGGATTCTGTTTCAGGTGATGTAAACATGTTGAACTAGAGTGATTATGTTGTATTATACTGAGTTACCTTGCAAATGTATGTAACACCATGGACTTAAGCACTTTAAAATGGTTAAAATGGTAATTATGTGTTTTTTTTAACTATAATAAAAAAGAAAAAAAGGATTATTTTCATATCAATGGCTTCCTCATATTTTCTACCTGTGTCCATACAATTGCCTGATCCCAGAGAACAGCACCTTGAAAGATTAATAATAGTGTTACTGGGATATTTGTTCTCCTTGGTTCTTTTTTTTATTATTTAACATAAATTTTGTTTTTATTTTGAAAAGAATGCTAGCTTGTCCTAGAATTCTGAAAGTTGGTGGAAAGGTCTTTACATGTTTTCTAAAAACTCACTTTAACAGAATTTATGAAAAGAGCTCTTGTGCATTTTTTTTACAATTTATTTTATTTTAGTATCATTAACCTACAATTACATGAGCAATATTGTGATGATTAAACTACCCCCTTCATCAGGTCCCCCCACCAACCCTATTACAGTCACTGTCCATCAGCGTGGTGAGATGAGAATCACTACTTGTCTTCTCTGAAGGGCCTCGAACCAAGAATATTGTATCCAGCACGATTATCATTTAAATATGACGGAGGGATTAAACAATTTCAAGACAAAGGAAGGTTAAGAGAGTTTGAATCTCATAAACCACCACTACAGGATATCTTAAACGGACTTCTCTAGAGGGAAATACCCCTAAGGCTAAAAAGATGTCACCAGAGAAAATAAAATCATAGCAAAGAAAGCAGACCATCCAAATTCTTGTGCATTTTATTTTTACTTTTTATTTATTTATATTTTGGAAAGCTTTTTTTTTTTACTAAGGTATCATTGATATACACTCTTATGAAGGTTTCAGAAGAAAAACAATGTGGTTATTACATTCATCCTCATGATAAAGTCCCCCCCATACTCATTGCAGTCACTGTCCATCAGTGCAGCAAGATGCACAGAGTCCCCAGTTGTCTTCTCAGAGCTACACTGTCTTCTGTAACCCCACACACACCACGTGCACAAATCATAATGCCCCACAATACCCTTATCCCTCCCTCCTGACCCACCCTCCCACACCCCTCTCCTTTGGTAACCACAAGTCCCTTCTTGGAGACTGTGAGTATGCTGCTATTTTGTTCCTTCAGTTTTGCTTCGTTGTTACACTCCACAAATGAGGGAAAACTTTCTGTGTGCACTTAAGAAGAATGTGCATCCTGCTGTTTTTGGGTGGAATGTTCTGCAGATGTCTTTTAGGTCCATGTGTTCCAATGTGTTGCTCAGTGCCCCTGTCTCCTTATTTATTTTCTTTCTGGTTGACCTGTCCTTTGGAGTGAGTCTCCCAAAAATGCACTGCATTCTATTTCCCCTTTCATTCTGTTAGTATTTGCTTCACATATGTAGGTGCTCCTACGTTGGGTGCATAGGTATTTGGACTGGTTATATCCTCTTGTTGGACTGACTCCTTTATCATTATGTATGTCCTTCTTTGTATATTGTGACTTTCTTTGTTATGAAGTCTATTTTGTCAGATACAAGTACTGCAACTCCTGCTTTTTTCTCCCTATTAGTTCCATGAGATATCTTTTCTTCCTGTGTCAGCCTTTACTTTACTTTCAGTCTCTGTATGTCTTTGGGTTGGAAGTGAGTCTTTTGTAGGCAGTATATAGATAGGTCTTGTTTTTTATCCATTCAGTGACTCTATGTCTTTTGATTGGTGCATTCAGACCATTTACATTTAGGGAGATTATTGATGGGTATGGACTTATTGCCATTGCAGGCTTTAGATTTGTGTGAATGAAGGTTCAAGGGTAATTCCCCTACTCTTTAACAGTCTAATTTACTCACCTAGTATGCTATTACAAACAGAACCTAAAGGGTTTTTTTTCCTCCTTTTTCTCCCTCCTCCATTCTTTATATTAGGTATCATATTCTGGAATCTTTGTCTATCCCTTGATTTACTTTGGGGGAAGTTGATTTGATTTTTCAACTGCTTATTAATTAATTGTTCCCCTGTTATCAGCTATTTAGCCTTAGAAACTCTTCCATCTTTAGAATTCCCTCCAAAATACACTGTAAAGACAGTTTGTTTGAGGTAAATTCTCTCAGCTTTTGCTTATCTGGAAATTATTTAATTCCTCCTTCACATTTAAATGACAATCTAGCCGGGTAGTGTATTCTTGGTTCAAGGCCCTTCTGTTTCACTGCATTCAATATATCATGCCACTCCCTTCTGGCCTGTAAGGTTTCTGTTGAGAAGTCTCATGATAGCCAGATCGGTTTTCCTTTGTATGTGATATTTTTCCTCTCTCCAGCTGTTTTTAAAAGTTTTTCCTTATCCATGATGTTTGCCATTTTAATTTTTATATGTCTTGGTGTTGTCTGCCTTGGGTCCCTTGTGTTGGGAGATCTGTGCTCCTCTGTGACCTGAGAGACTATCTCCTTCCCCATATTGGTGAAGGTTTTAGCAATTACCTCCTAAAAGACACTTTTTATCCTTTTTTCTCTCTCTTCTCCTTCTGGTATCCCTATAATGTAAATATTGTTCTGTTTGGATTGATCACACAGTTCTGTCAATGTTCTTTCATTCCTAGAGATCCTTTTTCTCTCTGTGTGTCAGCTTCCTTGTACTCCTGTTCTCTACTTTCTATTCCATTTACCGTCTCTTCTACTACATCCAACTTCCTTTTAAATCACTACATTGTATGTTTCATTTCAGATATGGAATTTCTTAATAATTGAATCTCCATCCTAAATTCAGCCCTGAGTTCTTGAGTATTTTTCTGTACCTACATGATTATGCTTATTATTTTTATTTTGAACTTTCTTTCAGGAAGATTGGTGATTTCAGTTTCAATTGTGCCTTTATCTAGTGTTGTGAGATTTTGGTTTTAAGCAGGTTCCTTTCATGTTTCATATTTATATATGGTGCTCTCTAGTGCCCAGAAGCTCTAGTCTCTGGAGTTGCTCAGCCTCTGAAGTTATGTTGGAGGTCACAGGAGAAGAGCTCTAGTGCCTGTGGGGAGGAAAGAGCTGTTTCCTGCTTTCCAGAAGCGTTGCCTGTTTCCACTCTCAGAACCAGTGGCCCAAGCACACAGGTGTAAGCCTTTGTGCTTTGCGTTTGTAGCTACCATAGGTGGGGCCTACCTCTGGCTGGCTTGACGTCGAGGCAGGGAAATGCTGGGTTGTGAGCTGGTGCTGGCAGGCCAGGAGGAAGGTGCAGCAGGCTGTGTATCACAGTTGGGGGCCTCGGAGCTGAGTAGCCAGGCAGGGAGATGGAAAGCCTGAAGATCCTGAAAGTTCCCAACCTTCTGGGCAGAGCATGCCCAGACAACCTTGTCCACCTATCCCTTCTCCAGAGCAGCAAGCTCCATGCAATCCCGGCTCATTCAGCAGCCCTCTCAATGCTAGGAAGCCTCTCAGACCACCTGCCTTTCCTTTGTCCCAAAGCAGTCTGATGTGGATCCCTGTCCTCCACAAATGACTGGAATCTTAGCTTTCCAACCCCACTAATTTCCAGAGCACCATGCAATGTAGGTTTGTGCTAACAAAGCAGATCTCCAGGGCTAGGTGTTCAGCGTTCCTAGGCTTCCACCCCCTCCCAGCTCCATTTCTCTTCCTCCCACCCATGTGCTTGGGTGAGGGAAGGTCTTGCATCCCCCTGAATCAAGGCTTTGGTACATTACCCTGTTTCGTGAGGTCCGCTCTATTCTCTAAGTGTATGCAGACTGGTGCAGACTTCTTTTCTGTTGCTCTTTTAGGATTAGTTGTATTATCTATATTTTCATATTATATGTGGTTTTGGGAGGAGTTCTCTGTCTCAGTTCTCACGCCACCATCTTTATTGCCTCTGTTTTCTGTTCTCCTTGGGACTTATTCCCCATCCCCCTGAAACAAAGTATTGAAAAGTGGAGAAGCAGAGTTAAAGTTTTATTTGAATACACTCCAAGGGAGTTGTGGGCCAGAGTCAAGATAGACAAAGACCTTGATACATTAGGCTGGAGGCCTTTATATTAAATGCTGCCTAGGAGCTGCCTCTTTTATTGACAAGATGGAGCTATTTGATTGACAGGTCCATCTATATAACCATCTCTCTTGGTGTGTTGTCCTTGCCCATAATCAGGTGAGGTTTGGGCAGTTCTTAGTTTTGTTTGATTGTGCTCACATTGGGATGTGTTTGGGACTTGTTTGGCTTGGTCCCAGTAGGTAAGGAAGTTATCTCCATGAAAATCCTATGTTGGCTTCACATGGGATCCCCTACCTGGAAAACCTGGAAAATGTTTGGGTGTTTTATCTTGAACTTTATCTTCCCTTTTCCAGGATGCACATGTCTATCTTTCTACCTAAAATAGGGCTGATAAGCCTATAACAAATAACATTTAGACTCTTCAGAATGAACCAAGATCATTTCAATATGTCAAATTTTGGTGATGATAGATAAGTCTGATAATAATCCTTAATAGAGAAGGGAAGAAAATATCTAGGGAACTGTGGTATATGATGGGAAATTTTTAACAAAAAAAGAAAAGAAGAATATCTGAAAAAGAGAGGAGATACTAAAATGAACTCTTTTTCTTTATTTTGTTAAGGGCTAGCCTTGAAAGGATTATTTTCTAGTTATTTTTTTACCATTTCCTGAAACATTCCAGAATACTGTTCAACTTTATTCAAGTTAGACATAAGGATTTTAAATCAACCTTGGAATTTATGCACATGCAATTAGAGGATTAAGAGTTCTAGAAAATATAGAGGAAGGATACAGTTTTTTCCCCAACAAATCATTCTGTCATTAAACCCTCTATTAGACAAAGTACTTTCCCTCTATTAGATACTGATTATCTTTATGAAGAATTCCAGTGTATTTCACATTATTTTAATTAAGATATACATAGTGGTGAGTACATACCAAGATACTTCCCTCCACTAATACTGTGGTTTCTTCTTGCATGTGTCTCTTAAAGAAAACCAGGCCCTATGTCAGTACAGAATCCAATTTTTAATTCATATTTGACTTGAGAGCTACCCTGAAAAATTCCAGTATCCTGATGTCTGCTAGACCTATTAGAGTTTTGACCTCTGATTCAGACTGATGAGAGTTCCATTACATATTTTACAGTTTGAGCTAAGAAGGCAGAGAAGAAAGCAAGAATGTGAGAATATATCAACAAGAAGTAATGAAGCCGTTAAGCTAAAGAGTAATAAGATGTGGCAGTAACTGAACTTGCAGGAGGAAAAGAAGGAAATAATGTGGAAACAAGCTCAAGAACTCTGTGATTCCTTATATAAAGTGACAATAAGTTGCTCAGTTTAACATTGGTTGTCATTTTACTTTCTATGTGGTGACCTGAACCAACAGTCAAAAAGTAATAAGATAAATAATTAAGAAAATTGCCCCAAAACCACATGATCATCTCCATAGATTCAGAAAAGGAATTTGACAAAATTCAACATCCATTCATGATAAAAACTCTCAACAAAATGGGTATAGAGGGCAAGTACCTCAACATAATAAAGGACATATATGACAAACCAACAGCCAATGTTATACTTAATAGTGAGAAGCTGAAAGCTTTTCCTTTAAGATCGGGAACAAGACAAGGATGCCCACTCTCCCTACTTCTACTCAACAAAGAACTGCAGTCCTAGCCACGGCAATCAATCAATGCAAAGAGATAATAGGCATCCAGATTGGCAGGGAAGAAGTTAAACTGTCCCTGTTTCCAGATGACATGACATTGTACATAAAAAAACCTAAAGAATCTACACCAAAACTACTATATCTAACATCTGAATTCAGCAAAGTTGTGGGATGCAAAATTAATATGCAGAAATCTGTGTTATTCCTATACATTAAAATGACCTAGCAGAGAGAGAAATCAGGAAAACAATTTCATTCAAAGTTGCATCAGAAAGAATAAAATACCTAGGAATAAACCTAGCCAAGGAAGTGAAAGACCTATACTCTGAAAACTACAAGACACTCATAAAAGAAATTAAAGAAGATACCATAAATGGAAACACATCCCATGCTCATGGATAGGAAGAATTAATATTGTCAAAATGGCCATCCTGCCTAAGGCTATGTACAGATTCAATGCAATTCCTATAAATAGCAACAGCATTTTCCAGTGAACAAGAGCAAATTCTTCTAAAATTCATACGGAACCACAAAAGACCCCAAATAGCCAGAGCAATCCTGAGAAGGAAGAATAAAGCAGGGGATTAATACGCTCCCCAACTTCAAGCTTTACTACAAAGCCACAGTACTCAAGAAAATTTGGTACTGCCGCAAGAACAGACCCATAGACCAGTGGAACAAACTAGAGAGCCCTGATATAAACTCAAATATATATGGTCAATTAATATTTGTTAAAGGAGCCATGGAAATACAATAGGGAAATGACAGCCTCTTCAACAACTGGTGTTGTAAAAACTGTACAGTTACATGCAAGAGAATGAAACTGGGTTATTGTTTAACCCCATACACAAAAGTAAACCCAAAATGGATCAAGGACCTGAATGTAAGTCATGAAACCATAAAACTCTTAGAAGACTACACACGCAAAACCTCCTGAATAATAAGCATGAGCGACTTCTTCCTGAACGCATCTCCTTGAGCAAGGGAAACAAAAGCAAAAATGAACTCATGGGACTACATCAAACTAAAAAGTTTCTGTACAGCAAAGGACAACATCAAAAGAACAAAAAGGCATCCTACAGTTTGGGAGAATATATTTGAAATGACATATATGACAAGGGGTTAACATCCAAAATATATAAATAATTTACATGCCTCTACACCCAAAAAACAAATAACCCTTTTAAAAAATGGGCAGAGGATATGAAGAGACAGTTCTCCAAAGGAGAAATTCAGATATACCCACAGACACATGAAAAGATGCTCCACATCACTAATCATCAGAGAAATGCAAATTAAAACCACAATGAGATATCACTTCACACCAGTAAGGATGGCCAGCAACCAAAAGTCTAAGAACAACAAATGCTGGTGTGGATTCGGAGAAAGGGGAACCCTCCTACACTGCTGGTGGGAATGTAAGCTAGTTCAACCATGTGGAAAGCAATATGGAGCTTCCTCAAAAAACTAAAGATAGAAATACCATTTGACCCGGGAATCCCACTCCTTGGAATTTACCCAAATAATACAACTGCTCAGATTCGAAAAGACATATGTACCCTTATGTTTATTGCAGCACTTTTTACAATAGCCAAGATATGGAAGCAACCTAAGTGTCCATCAGTAGATGAATGGATAAAGAAGAGGTGGTACATATACACAATAGAATACTATTCACTCAAAAGAAGGAAACAAATCCTGCCATTTGCAACAACATGGATGGAGCTGGAGGATCTTATGCTCAGTGAAATAAGCCAGGCAGAGAAAGACAAGTGCCAAATGATTTCACTCATCTGTGGAGTATAACAACAAAGCGAAACTGAAGGAACAAAACACCAGCAGACTCACAGACTCTAAGAAGGAACTAGTGGTTACCAAAGGGGAGGAATGTGGGAGGGGATGTGGGGAGGGTGGGATAAGGGGATTGTGGGGTATTATGTTTAGTGCACATGGTGTGGGTGATCACGGGGAAACAGTGTAGAACAGAGAAGGCAAGTAGTGAATCTCTGTCATCTTACTACACTGATGGACAGTGACTGAATTGGTGTATGAGTGGGGACTTGATAATATGAGAAATGTAGTAACCACATTGTTTTTTCATGTGAATCGTTCATAAGAGTGTATATCAATAATACCTTAATAAAAAAAAAGAAAAAGAAAAAATGCTGTAAAATATGCCTAAAAATCCAGGTCATTGGGACGTTGATTTATAATACTTCCATAGCAAATCAGTTAGTCTCCACATGCCTCATAATGCTGGGGTACTATTTCCTAATGGGTTAAAGAGGAGTTGATTAAACTGATGCGATTCAAAGGGTACCAGAAAGTACCTCAGTAATCTTACCTAAATTTTTTTACGTAATCTTATCTAAAATAATTTGCTGAGTGCAAGTGAAAATAACAGTGACATCTCACTTGCAATAATTTTCACTTGAACTATTATCAAATAATTTTATTTTTTTAAATTTAAGGTATCACTGATATACAATCTTATGAAGGTTTCATAAGAGCAACATTGCTGTTTCAACATTTACACATATTATCAAGTCCCCACCCCACCCCATGGCAATCACTGTCCATCAGGGAAGTAAGATGCTATAGAGTCACTACTTGTCTTCTCTGTGCTATACTGCCTTCTGCATAACCTACCTATATTGAGAGGGCTAATTATAATGCCCGAAATCCCCTTCTCCCTCCCTCCTAACCCACCCTCCGCAACCCACTCCCTTTGGTAACCTCTAGTCCACTCTTGGAGTCTGTGAGTCTGCTGATGTTTTGTTCTTCAGTTTTGTTTTGTCATTATACTGCATAAATGAGTGAAATCATTTGGTATTGTCTATCTCTGTCTGGCATATTTCACTGAGCAAAATATCCTCTAGCTACATCCATCTTGTTGCAAATGGTAGGATTTGTTTTCTTCTTATAGCTGAATAATATTCTATTGTGTATATGCACCACATCTTCTATATCCAATCATCTATGGATGGACTCTTAGGATGCTTCCATATCTTGGCTAATGTAAATAGTGCTGTGATATAGGGATTCAAATGTCTTTTTGAATCTGGGATCTTGTTTTCTTTGGGTAAATTCCTAGGAGTGGAATTCCTGGGTAAAATTGTATTTCTATTTTTAGTTTTCATCCTCCTGTACCTTATGGAAAACATTTTATAGGTATTAGGTCTTCTCTAAATGTTTGATAAAATTCAGTGGTGAAGTCATCTGGTACAGAAATTTTGCTCTTAGGTAATTTTCTGATTACCAATTCAATTCCATTGCTGGTAATTGGTCTGTTAAGATTTTCTGTTTCTTCCTGGGTCAGTCTTGGAGGGTTGTATTTTTCTAGAAAGTTGTCCATTTCTTCTAGGTTATCCAATTTAATAGCATACAATTTTTCATTGTACTCTCTAATAATTCTTTGTATTTCTGTGGTGTCCATAGTGATTTTTCCTTTCTCATTTCTAATTCTGTTTACATGTATACACTCTCTACTTCATAAGTCTGGCTAGGGCTTATTCTATTATATTCATTTTCTCATAGAACCAGCTCCTGGTTTCATTGATTCTTTCTATTGTTTTATTCTTCTCAATTTTATTTATTTCTGCTCTGATATTTGTTATGTCCCTCCTTTTATTGCCTTTGGGCCTCATTTAGTCCTTTTTCTAGTTTCATTAATTGTAAGACTGTTCATTTGGGATTGTTCCTCTTTCTTGAGGTCAGCCTGTATTGCACTATACTTCCCTCATAGCAAAGCATTCACTGTATCCCATAGGTTTGGTGGTGTTGTTATTGTATTTATTTGTCTCTATATTTTGTTTGATCTCTGTTTTTATTTGTTCATTGATCCATTGATTATTTAGGAGCATGTTGTTAAGGCCCCAGGTGTTTGTGGGCTTTATTGTTTGTGTATAATTTATTTCTAGTTTCATACCTTTGTGGTCTTAGAAGCTGTTTGGTACAATTTCAATCCTTCTGAATTTACTAAGGCTCTTTTTGTGGCCTAGTATATGATCTATTCTTGAAAATGTTCCATGTGCACTTGAGAAGAATGTATATCCTGCTGCTTTTTGGTGTTGAGTTCTGTAGATGTCTGTTAGGTCCATCTGTTCTATTGTGTTGTTCAGTGCCTCTGTCTCCTTTCTTATTTTATGTCTGGTTGATCTGTCCTTTGGAGTGAGTGGAGTGTTGAAGTTTCCTATAATGAAAGCATTGCATTCTATTTCCCCCTTTAATTCTGTTAGTATTTGTTTCACATATGTAGGTGCTCCTATGTTGCATACATAGATATTTATAATGGTTATATCCTCTTACTGGATTGACCCCTTTATCATTGTGTAATGTCCTTCTTTCTCTCTTCTGACTTTCTTTGTTTTGAAGTCTATTTTTTCTGATACAAGTTTGCAACTCCTGCTTTTTTCTCCCTATTATTCATATGAGATATCTTTTTCCATCCCTTAACTTTTAGTCTGTGTATGTTTTTGGGTTTGAAGTGAGTCTCTTATAGGCAACATAAAGATAGGTCTTTTTTATCCATTCGTTTACTCTATGTCTTTTGATTTGTGTATTTAGTCCATTTACACTTATGGTGAATATTGGTAGATATGCACTTAGTGCCATTGGAGGCTTTAGAGTCATGGGCATCCAAGGGTCAAGGGTAGCTTCTTTACTATATAACAATATACTTAACTCAGTATGCTATTTCAAACACAATATAAAGGTTCTTTTTTTTCTCCCTCCTTTTTCTTCCTCCTCCACACTTTATATATTAGGTTTCATATTCTATACTCTTTGTGCATCCCTTGACTGACTTTATGGGTAGTTGATTTAATTTTGCATTTTTTTAGTAATTAATTGATCTACTTCTTTTACTGTGGTTTTATTTTCTCTGGTGACAGCTATTTAGCCTTAGGAGCTCTTCCATCCATAGCAGTCCCTCCAAAATACACTGTAGAGTTGGTCTGTGGGAGGTAAATTCCCTCAACTTTTGCTTATCTGGAAACTGTTTAATCCCTGCTTCAAATTTAAATGATAATCTTGCCAGATAGAGTATTCTTTTTCTGAGGCCCTTCTGTTTCATTGCATTAAATATATCAAGCCACTATCTTCTGGCCTGTAAGATTTCTGCTGAGAAGTCTGATGGTAGCCTGATGGGTTTCCTTTTGTAAGTGATCTTGTTTCTCTCTCTGGCTACTTTTAATATTCTGTCCTTGTTCTTGATCTTTGCCATTTTTATTATTATATGTCTTGGTGTTGTTTTCATAGATTTTTTTGTGTTGGGAGATCTGTGAACTTCTATGGGCTGAGAGATTATTTCCTTCCCCATATTTGGGAAGTTTTCAGCAATTCCTCAGAGATACTTTCTATCCCTTTTTCTCTCTTTTCTTCTTCTGGTACCCCTATAATGCAAATATTGCTCCATTAGGGTGGGTCACACAGTTCTCTTACTATTCTTTCATTCCAAGAGATACTTTTATCTTTCTGTGCCTCAGCTTATTTGTATTCCAGTTCTCTAATTTTTATTTCATTTACCTTCTCCTCTACCTCATCTAATCTGCTTTTATTTTATATTTCATAGCAGATACCATATTTTTCAAGTTTTCTATGTCTTTCTTGAAGTCTTGAATATTTTTCTATACCTCCATGTGCATGTTTATGACTTTTATTTTGAAATATTTATCAAGGTTCATGATTTCAGTTTCACTTAGTTCTCTTTCTGGTGTTTGAGGGACTATGGTTTGTACCAGCTTCCTTTTCTTTTCATATTTCTAATGATTTCTATGGAATAGTAACTTTGCATAGGCAGCAACTTCTACTGCCCAAAGCTCTAGTCTCTGAAGATGTGCAGCACCTGGAGCAATGGCAGGGATCAAAGGTGAATGGCACGGGTCCCTGCCAGTAGGTTAGAGCTCTTTCCTGCTTCCCAGCTACACTGCCTGTATTCACTGCCAGGACCAGTGGGCCAAACATGCAGGGAGGATCCTCTGTATTACACCCCTCTAGTGACTATTGTTGGGGCCACCCTCTGGCTGTCCTGGTTCGATGGAAGAAGAGGCAGGTTTGCAAACCAGGTTCCAGCAAAGAGGAAGGAGCGGCAAGCTGAGTGTTGCAGTGGCTGGCCTCAGCACTGTATCACCATCCATGGGAATGGAGCACTTTAGGGTTCTGAAAGTTCCCATCTTGCTGGTTTGAGTGTGCCAGGATGATTTTGTCCACCTGTCCTTTCTCCTGAATAGCAAACTCTGTACAATCCTTGCCCCTTTAATACCCCTCTTGCTTTTGGGAAGTCTTTCAATGTGGCCACCTTTCTTTTGTCCTGGAGCAGCTCTTTGTAGGTACCTGTTCTCCACAAGCAGCTGAAATCTGTCTCTCCAAGTATTTCACCTGTTTTTGCTTTCCAAACCCTCAAATCTCCAAAACAACATGTAGTGTGGATTCGTGCTCCTGGAGCAGATCTCCAAGGGTGGGTGTTTCATAGTCCTGGGCTTCTATTCCCTCCCTGCTCTGTTTCTCTTCCTCCCACCTGTGAGCTGAGGTGGATCGAGGGTTTCGGTCCAGCCAGGTTGCATCTTTGCTACATTATCCTTTTCTGTGAGATCTTCTCTTTCCCCTAGATGTAAGCAGACTGTTGCAGTATTCCTTTGGATCTCTCTTTCAGAATTAGTTGTATTTGCTATATCTTCCTGTTATATGTGGTTTGGGGAGGTGTTTTCTGCCTCACTTTTCATGTTGACATCTTGCTAAACCCCCTCCGCTTATTCTTTAACTCAACCTATATGCTGTTCTTTCCTCCTCCAGCCCTTAATCAAGTAATTTCCAGTTTGGGCTGGAGACAATCATCTGGATTAGTTTATTAAACAAGCCCAGCTATAAAAAGCATAAATATAACAGGAAAGAGTCCATCTTAAAACTAATATTGCATTTTGAAACCCAGGAAGTTAAGAAGTAAGATTCTTAACACATTCTTTAGCAAACAGACAATAACTCAGCCCACCTTGGGTGCAGGGCAGGTGGTCTTGATAGATATGTTCCCAGAGGAAAGCTGTTATCCTGGAGAGGAACCAGGTTAGTAAATTTCTTGTGTTAATTTTACAGAATTACGTAAAGGACTGATTAATAGAAGAGAAGGAACTTAATGTCTCTCATCAAAGATAAACATCTTGAGGCCACTTAACAATTCTACACCCCATATCCCTTTGTAATATTCCTGAAAAATCCTAAATCACCTATAATACCCCTAATCTAAATCCTAAGGGGTGCCTCTCTGAGGTTTCCCACACTCCCCTTTCTCTGAGTTTGCACCTCTTTTTGCCTTAAATAAACTTTTCCCTGGTCAACTTAAAGCGTTTTGTCTCTGCACTTTTCCAGTGGTAAGTGTCTTTGTTACTTTGATATTTCATTCTAATTCTACAAATTTAAGCCCAAATATTCACTCTCTCTGTCCTATTTTAGATAAATAGGGATGGGCTGCTGAGAGCTCAGATCGGGGCTTGCAATTTCCTTTCACCCTGACTTGGATGGACCTGGAGCTTACGGTAATGCTCTTTGGTATCCTGCCAGAAATTTTCCTTTCTTTGCCTCTAGGAAGTTCACAGAACATAATCTCTCTCCATCCAGTGTTCTGTGGCTCCCTCCAATCTTGAGGTGGTAGGGACTTGGTTCTCATGTTGTGCAAATCCAAGCAGACACTGGAAGCAGGTGATATTGCCGTAAGGAGTTAGCAGGGGATGAACTTCCTTTATCATTCTGTTCTGTCATTCTGACACTCTCGCTTTAATGAATCCCTTCCTCACCTTGCACTCTGGCTTCCCTGCTTCTCCAAACCGAATTTATCCCAACATATTTTTATGCTGTGACTTGGAGAATGCATTTTTTTAAACAATTTATTTTATTTTAGTATCATTTACCTACAATTACATGGGCAATATTGTGATGATTAAACTACCCGCTTCATCAGGTCCCCCCCACCGACCCTATTACAGTCACTGTCCATCAGTGTAGTGAGATGAGAATCACTACTTGTCTTCTCTGAGCTGTACAGTCCCCCCCGGGCCCCCCCACCCTATGTCTGCCAATCGTAATGCCCCTTTTACCCTCTTATCTCTCCCTTCCCACCCATCTCCCCAGTCCCTTTCCCTTTGGTAACTGTTAGTCCATTCGTGTGTTCTGTGAGTCTGCTGCTGTTTTGTTCATTTTTTTTTCTTTGTTCTTATACTCCACATATGAGTGAGATCATTTGGTACTTGTCTTTTTCGGCCTGGCTTATTTCACTGAGCATAATACCCTCCAAATCCATCCATGTTGTTGCAAATGGTAGGATTTGTTTTTTTCTTATTGCTGCGTAATATTCCATTGTGTATATGTACCACATCTTCTTAATCCATTCATCTACTGATGGACACTTAGGTTGCTTCCATTTCTTGGCTATTGTAAATAGTGCTGCAATAAACATAGGGGTGCATGTGTCTTTCTCAAACTGGGCTGCTGCATTCTTGGGGTAAATTCCTAG